>OY987280.1:18689137-19214295 GCA_963920785.1 Sphagnum contortum
TTGAAGAAGAGGGCCAAGGGCTTCTTGTCGAGTTTGTGGAGTACATTAAGGTTATTCTTTAGATTCATTTGTGCTCTGTAATGGAGGTTTCTAAGTGACAGTGTTATTTCACTTTTTCCATATTCAGATTCTAATTCACATGCCCTTTGTTGCAGAAACACAAGTGTGTGGCTTTGGAGGATTTAGCAGCAGAGTTCAATCTACGAACTCAGGTCAGATATGGAGTTTGTGTTTCTCCAAGTTTTAGTGAAAAGACTCCTGACATAAAATCCAAATTTCTTAAGTGTTGCTTTGGCTGTGATGTATGGATGCAGGACTGTATTAGCCGAGTTTTGGCACTGGAACAAATGGGTGAGGCCTTCAGTTGATCTTGCTTTTAATTTTGACATTGATTTTGTGCATAATTCAAAGGAAAGTTATTAATAAGAGGTCTAGATCACCATGGCACTCTATTGCCTATCCAAAACCCATCACTTAAGCATTGTCTCATCACCAGTCATTCTACAGCCCATGTAATGAGAGATTTGTTGTCATAAGAGGGACCTTGAGGCTTGGCTACATGTTTTCCTTCTTTGTATGACAGTTTCAAGTTGCCACTTCAGAAGTCCTGGTAGGTATCTCTATGGCTAGTAGCAGGTCTGTTAATAAGCATGCTGTTACATGGTTGATTGAAGGTCCAAGTGTAGTTACTGGTTAAAAATTTCGATTGCCACATGGTGGAGGCAGCAGTCTTTGAGTAATTCAGGATAGGTTTAGGACTTGGGTTGCCCATGTTATGTATTTACCACAGAAGAGATTGTTGATGTTCTCAGTGGAGTTGGAGGTGTTGGATTGGCAGGTCGGATATCTGGAGTGATGGATGATAGGGGAAAGTTCATTTACATCTCACCAGAGGAAATGAAGGCAGTTGCTGATTACATCAAGCGCTTGGGCCGTGTGAGCATCTCTCATTTAGCTAGCAAATCTAATGAATTCATCGACCTGGAACCCAAATCCTTGCCCTCTGATGAAATTGGGTGTACACTGGATGCTGGTGAGCCCTCCAAGCTTTCAGAGCTGCCACCCCCCATTTCTGTAGCTTAGATTTCTCCTTACTTCTGTAGAGTTCTATGAGCTCAAATTCACAGTAAACATGAGGACATTCACTTGAGGAGAACTTCACAAAGAACCAATGTCAAAATCCCTGAATTTTGAGGTGCAGTGACAGTCATTGAGCATGTCTTCTCTTAACTTCAATTTTTTAGAAAGCATCAAAAGGATTTTCTAGTGTCTCATTAGCCCTACACCCTTATGGAAATTGTAAATAGTCTGGAATGAAGAGCTTTGCTGTTGTGGATTGTTTCTTGATTTACTGATATGGTGTAACTTATGTGAAAGCGGTAGAAAGAATAAGAGTGTTTGTTTTTTCAATGCATGTGAAAAGAGCCAAGCCTCTCCAATGAAATAATCTATGATAGGAGAGAGTTTTGTGTGAGTGATTGGTTTATTGCTAGTTTTCTTATGTATAAATATTTTGATGATAGATTATTACTTGAAGTTATCTCCCTGAAAGAAATGGCAAGTTTTTAGTCACCATGTTTCACAGTTTCAGATGAAGGTAAAGGAAAAGTCTTAATGTGGTATTTTGGAATTCTTTTTTGTGAAAATGTTTGAAAATCCAAGATGCACATGATGTTTTCAAAGCATAAATCTTTTGGAACTTTGTTGATTGGTGGTCAAAAGGTTTTGATCAGAGAAAATTTAAGAATTTGTTTGAATATGATGAAAACATAAATTGATGATATTTACATTTTTTAAAAGAACACTTCATATATGCTTAACATGCACAAATTCAATATAATGAGGCTCTCAATAATATTGAGATGCATTATGCAGTGTTATTAAGGCCATGCATTCATTATAAATAGGTTGGTGATTATAAAATTGTTCCTTATTGTCAAAATGCACTAGGGAGATGAGATCTTCTCAAAATCAATACAATGTGCAAATAAGTTTTGACCATTAAAATGAAGATTAAAGATGTGGGCACATTCATTGTAATTATGTTGTTAAAAATATTTGAGATGCAATATACATGAAATGAAATGATTAGAAACAAGTTGTATATTATAGAATAGTTTTTTATCATCCAAATGCAAGAGGGAAATGAGATCAATAAAATTCATGGCTAAGTTTTGACCATTGAAGTGAAGATTAGAGATATGAACATTTGTATGATGTTTGATCATGACTTTTTTTTGTCTTTGTTTGATAATCATGTGATAAGTTTGGAATATATGCAAATAATTATTGTCAATCTAAAATTAACTAGATGTGTTGAAATCAAATGCAAATGTATTTGGTTGCACTATGTGCCAAGAACCATACAATAAAATATTGGACCATTAATTCCACTACAACACAACATATGACATTTGAAAGTGATTGGTTCATGATGTACACAACAATTACACCATGAAAGATTTACTTGGTAAATATTACAATGATATGATGTTTGAAGTAATTGGAAATGGTTGCAATGACCCCAAATCCATGGGGAAATGGATGACCAATGTTTTTGGATTTGACAAACTATTTAATATTATTTTGTAAATTCATTTCAAAGGGCTTGAAAGTTGTGTTTTATAAACATTATTGCAAATTTAGTAATGTATGTGAAGATTTTTTGGACATGAATTTTTGTTGTGTGGTATTCATGTCCCAACATAGGTATCTAGGCTAGTTAGTTATCTATTGACCATCCACACATATAATTATTTAATATTTAGCAAGTGCAATACCTATTTACATCATAAACTTAACATTTTTTCATTATTAATTCATTGCATGTTAAATTTTGATGCACTACCTATGGTACTTAACCCATTTAAGGCTTGTTCACACATTTGAGTAGGTTAGTGAAAATGTTATAAAACAAAAGTAAGTTGTCATAAAAAACTTGTGTTTTTAGAACTAGTTCTATTTTTCAATTAAAGTTTTTAAGTTGTTATCACTAGCATGTTAATGCCATTCAAAAAACCTACTAATTTTAGTTAACTTGTCTTATCCTTGTCCAAACAAGGGCAATGCAAATGGCAAAAGTAATATAACCTTTAAACCTTTGCAAAATGTGTAAACTATTTGCATCTTGAACATTTCATTGTTCTTTTCTTTCTTTAATTCTAAGCCTTTTTGTTTTCTACTTTTGGTTTCTACATCTGCTTTCATATTTTATGAGTATTACAATTCATTTCATATCAATTCCATTATTATGTAAAGCTAAAGCTAGTTTTGTTCATGCATTTCATGTAGGTTCTTTTGCAAATTCATGAATCACTTATCTTATGATATGAAATATAATTAAATTAAATTTCTCAATTTATAGTATAAGGTCCAAATGCATGATTGACTTGTTGATTGAAAACATTTCACTTGGCAAACATGTCAATGTCTTTTGCAATGAATTTTGAAAATTTGTGTATGTTGTGAACATTGTGTTCAAAAATCAAAATAGTTGGCCCAAAGATATTTGAATGATGGTTGGGCTAAAAAGCTTTTGTGATCTGCCATTTGTCCACAACATTGTTAATGTCATGTAGATACAAATTCAAAAATCTTGAAAATCATTTGTAGGTAATTTCACATCCAAGGGTAACAACATGTTGTTCCAAGTTGACGTTGATTGTTGTAAAAAAATTTGAAACATTTTTGTGGGCATGTTTAATTCCATGAATTTCAAGCTTGTACCAAAAAGATATCTTATGAATCTCAAGCTTATTCTATAAAACTATGTATGGTGACTTGTTCCAATGGAATTGAAGTGAAAAAGACATTTGACTTTACATACTTGAAGTCAAAGGTTGCCCTTTATTGCTTTGGTTACTGACCATTCACAAATATGTTGGCAATGTGCAACACATCATTCTCTTGGCTCTATTCAATAAACATTTATGTTGAGGTTAAATGTTGTGAAGAATTCATTTGAGACTTCGAAGAAAAACTTTGAAAAATTTGCTATTGAAAACCAATTTGCACATCTTCTATCTAGCTAATGTTGTGGTTTGTTGTTGCATCCCATACAACATGATACTTGATGGCAATGAACTTAACATTGAAGCCTTAATGATTTAGTTAGATAGATAATAAAACTATGAATGTTAAAGTTGGTAGAGAATAGATATATTGATTAGATGCCTATGGAACAAGTAGTGGACAATGAGCTTGAACAATATTTACAAGGTATGGAAATGTTGGGAACAAATTAGAAAGTCATGTCTTGGAAATAGACCATGTAAAGAATATTGACATATAAAACATAAACTTGCATTTCAAAACATTCAATGACATGGAACTTGGCCTTTGATGCTAGATTGAACCATTGTGTTTTGGATCAAATGTCAAATCAAATATAACCTAAAACCTAGCTATTTCAACCTAAATATGGAATTATTTAATCTTGAAACCATACAATTTCATTTTCTAATGACATCTAAAAAGTGCATGCATCATAATTTTTCCTTGAATTAAAGCATGGCACATGGCATGTTGAAGTTGGAAAGAACATTTAGCATGCTAAAATATGAGCTAGAAAAGTAGTCACAACTTTATAGAAATTGAAAATGTTAACTTTGGAATCTTGCAAGTATGCAAAAAAATTTGATGTTGAGTTTTTAAATTAGATGAATAGATACATATATGATATGTGACAGGGTCACATTTTAAAAGTTTAAAATTTTACATGAACCTTTCTTTAAAATATTTTAAACATATTTTGCAAGAAACTATTCACATGTTCCATTTGCTAAAAAGTATTGGGTTTTTACATGTACAAATCGTAATTCAAAAATTCAAACATAATGCATATTAAGAATAGTTAGTGCATTCATCAACAATTCAAAATTACAATTTACATACAAATAAATATATATATTTTAGATGCTTGATGACATAAGGTAATGAGAAAATAATGTTTAATAACTTTTTGTTATTCAAAGTCAAAAGAGTCAAATTGCAATGGATGCAACAATAGGGATCATGTGGATGTTGTTGCACATTTTCAACAAGTTATTATTTTTGATGCCTAGGTTTGAGGGGTATTAAATGAAAAAATAAATACATAATGGCTACTTTTTGGCCTTTGCTTATTAGTTATTTTAACTTTTCAAGTTGAAAAAAAAAACTTTATTTCCATTTCCTTAACAAAGGCATCTAAACAAAAAAATTATGTTCTTTTAGATGGAAAAAAAACATCCTTGATTGGCATACATTATTATGTTTTGCCTCCATGTCCTTGATGGTTGTGTGAAGTTTTATGTCTCTTTGCTTGAAATATTGCAATCCTTGATGGTGCATTCTTAGATCACAATGTGATGTTCTTTAATCTCAAGATGTGGAAGGTTGATTCTATCCATTACATCAACAATTTATTTGTTGGTTTTGTCGGTTGTTTCAATCATTGGTGAAAATGCATTTGTGTGTTTGTGCTTATATGTCATGTACTTCTGAATGCAATCAATGTTGTTGAAGGTGGTGCAAACATAACAAGTCTAGTTGGCATGTATGATAAATTGACCATGTAGGGACAATTATATTGAAGACTATGATTGCATCATTCAAGTTCACAAAGTCACCTTGGCATGTTGTGCATTATGTTGTTTGTTACATGTTGTTGACATGACCAATGCCCACCAAGGAATTCTTGCATCAAGAAATGCAACTATAACTATGTAAAATCTTGTTATTCTTGTGTGTTAATTTATGGTATTGGTGTAACATAATTTGCAACATCTTTAGCTTGCAAATTTCTCACGTGAGTTGGTGCATTCAACAATTCACTCCATTTAACACATTTTAATTGTTTCATAACATTTTTTTATTAAATTGGTGAAGTGGACGATGGTTGTCATTTTCCTTTGTGATAATATATTAAAATGATGCATGGTTTTTTTTTATTCCTCTTCAATAACTCAATTTTTTTTGTAATTATAACTTAGTCCAATCCATTTGATTTTGTAATTTTTCCATTTCTACATATTTTGACATGAAACAACATGTG
The DNA here is from genome assembly GCA_963920785.1 of Sphagnum contortum. Taxonomy (NCBI): domain Eukaryota; kingdom Viridiplantae; phylum Streptophyta; class Sphagnopsida; order Sphagnales; family Sphagnaceae; genus Sphagnum; species Sphagnum contortum. The sequence continues at coordinate 18,695,172 of OY987280.1, forward strand.
CAAACCTTTTGTAATCTTCTTTTATTGTTGTACTTTTGGCACCATGTGTGTGTTTTCGGATTCACAATTCCTTTCATGTCACATTCTTGAGATGATTGCATTTGATGAAGTTAATACCTTGTGTTATTCCCAATTTTCATGTTGTTGTCAAATTACTTGACTTTCATTTTTAGATGTTGATTCTTGCTTTGCATTTTTGCTTGTGACCATCAAAGTGTCAAACTGTTCATCACAAATTAAACTTTGTTGTGTTGTGCATGTTGTAAGTGCTATGACAATGAATGTGCGTTGTACCAATATGAACATAACAAATTGTAGGATTTTTACTAGTGTGGTGCAATGCAAAAGATTCATTATAGAAAACTTTGGAAGTTGGTTTGTTATAAATGGAAGAAAGAAGGTTGAATTTGATAACTTATGTACCTTTTGTGCAAAGTCATAAATTAAATTTTATTGATAAAGGCATGAATCATTAAATTTGGAAGGTTTCTCATGGACTATAATTAAATTATCATCAATGTTACCAACTTTAATCATTTGCAAGTAATTTGTTACATCTACAAGTCCATTATTGATGACATGTGCCCAAGTATGAATTTGTTTAACAATCAACATTGTTATCAATGATGTTACAAATATGTGTGAATGACATTTCACATAAGTATGTAAAAATAAAAGGACCTATCATTAGAATTCCCTTATTGTCACACATTGGTGTTTTTAATCCTTGTACAAAAGCACTTGGGTTCTTGTAAATGAAAAGAATAACCTTAGGTATGTGTCTGTGATGATATGGCTTTTGTGTTCATGACAAGGTGTAATAATAAGATTTGTTTTTGCAATGAGGGATGCAATCATGGGGTAAATGGAAAATGCCAAATTTATATCATATCAATTAACTATAAACCACATATTTTTCATTTTTATCATATTTACAGATTTTGAAAAAAATAATTTTATTGTCAATGTAACTTAGGTGTTGTATACAAAATATCAGCAAGAAATATTTTTTAGTTAGCAAAACATTTTTAAATGTTTTATATAACTTGTGTAATAATATAGTCTTCATGTACCCTAATATTTTTGTTGATAAGTTGATTGGAAAGGTGCCCCTATTTTTTTTACCAAGTGCCATTTAGATTGAAGGATTGAATTTACCTTTTGCCCTTTAGGTTTAAAGGAATAACAAATTTATTATTAAATTTTTAAAAATTTTCTTTCCAATATTTAGAATGATTAGACATTGGATACATGGTTTTTTTTTTAATTTCAATATTAAAAACATGGTGAAAATTTCCAAAACATAAGAAAAATTAATCAAAGTCACCCTTAAACTTTTACCTTTTTTTCTTTCCTCACTTTCTTTATGAATAAGGAGAATGTTTAATGCATTTAAAGTTTAGAGTTTATGTTTTTCTTTTTTTAATTAGTTCATCATTTCAATTTTAGTTGCATTCTTTTTTTTGTTACATTACTTCCTTGTTGTGTTTTGTTGGTGTTCCTTGGCACCCCTTTATTATGCTTTGTTGTTGCTCGTTGGTGCCCCCTTTTTGTGTTCTATTGATGTTCATTGTGCTTTATTGTTGTTTGTTAATGTTCAATTTTTGTGTTATTTTGGGGTTTGTCATCTTTTATTATTGTTTGTTGGCACTCCCTTGTTGTGTTATAGTGGTGCTCATTGGTCCCCTTACTGCGCTTTGTCGGTGCTTGTCATTGCCCCCTTGTTGCACTTTATTAGTGTTTGTTGACACCTCCTTGCTTCGCTTTATTGGTGTTCGTAGGTGCCCCCTTGTTGCGCTTTGTTCATGCTTTGTTGGTGTTCCCTTGTTGTGCTTTATTAGTGTTCATTGGTGCATATTTGTTGTGCTTGTTGGCTTGTTGTGCTTTTGTTGATGCTCATTGAGTCCCATTTGTTATGCTTTGTTGGTGATCATCATCACCCCCTTGCTATGCTTTGTTAGTGTTCGTGAACACCCCCTTTGCTATGTTTTGTTGGTGTTCACAAGTGCCCCCTTCTTGTTGTTGGTGCTTTTTTGATGTGTTCTATTGTGGTGTTATTTGGAAGTCCACATTAGTATTTCCCCTTTACACATTTCAATAACAAGGCATATATATATATAGTTTTTGTCTATGAATTATTTTATTTCAAATGCGTGTTTTCAATTTTGATTCTTATTTTAAGTAGACATATTAAAAAATATAATCATAAGTATTTGACATAATGTGTGTTTTTCATGTGTAGGACCAAAATCATACTTGCACAAAAAATTTCACATTAAACATTTTTTTCCATATCTTTTACCTTTTACTTCAATAATCTTGTAAATGCTTGTAATTGGTTTGCCTTGTTTGATTGTAATTACTCGTAGATTTTATTTGTAATTGCTTTAACTTTGCTTGTATGTTTTGTTTGATTTTTTTGGGATATATTAGATACCAAAACTAAAACCCATCATTTTGCTAAATTTTATAATTATTTTAATTTCTCCTCCAACCTATATAATATCTTATAAGAAATGGAGTCAAGTGAAAATGAAAATGCGATGATAATTGACGGTGAAAATGAAATTGGTTTAAATGAATGGAATATGGAAGATGAAATTATAAATGGCAACCTTCAAATAAAACAAAACACATTAGAAGAATATAAAATCCTAATGAAAACAATGGAATGGAAAGAAACTTTCAAACATTGCATACTAAAAGGAAAAAGTGGAAAAAACATAAAAGGAATGCAATTTGTTGGGCTTTTTATTATGTAAATGATGACAAAGAAATTGATCTTAGGAATCTTTAGGTCACGAGATGTGCTATTTGTTACAATAATCATATGTATGTTTTTAATCCAAAGACAAAAGAAAAAAAACTTTTAATATATTACAAAACATATGCTATAATAGCTTTTTTTTAAAATGTGGATTGTGATTATGCAACAATTCAAAAAATTCAAGGAAGAAGTAAATGTTTTAGTAAGAGGACCATTTGAAAGACAAATAATTTAAAAAATAATGAATATTTTAGGGAATGCAATGTTTAATTTTTTTTAAAAAAATCAAAAACCCTTTTTAAAAGGATGATGAATAGTAGGAAGTCACGCACCCCCAAATTCAAATGCGAGTTTAAAGTGAAAACAACGAAATAGTAAGGAATTGGGTCACGTTCCTTAATTTGGAGCACTTTGGGGGTAAAGGAGCGTGCTAGGGCTCCAAGATGAGACTAGGAAGAATGATAAGTAATCAATCACTCACACGGACTTGCACAAACCAAACAACAAGTTGGTTAGTGCATAGTTGGAGCACCTTTCGTGCTAAGACGAGCCATGGGCAAATTTGGATTCACAAGACTCACCATGGCCCAGACTTGGGGGAAGCCACCACCTTCCCTTTATAGTATACCTTGTGCTTGGCCATGGGACCAGCATCCAAATGGCATTTTGTTTCAGGACTCCCAAGTGCGTATTTCGAGATTCCCAAAATTGGGACTTTCGCGACTTTGTGGGCCTTTGATTGAGATGAGGTTTGGAGCAAAGTTGTAGCCCTTGTCGAGAGCTTTCCAATGGTATGTTGTACACCACTTCCATGTAAGGGAATCATGGCAATTCCTGACTTTTAATGGTCAGGAGTTAAATTGTCAATTTGACTTTCGACCTTTGTTTTGGCCATAACTTGTGTTTTAGTTATTCAAATGGGTCATGCGAGCCCATTTTAGACATCTACGTTCCAAGAGCTTTCCGATGATATAAAAAAATCTTCAATCCAATGGGTTTTGACCCTTGTAATCACCCTTTGAAAATTTGGGAATCCATCAAGACTCCAACCCCCAAAGTGGGAGCTCACTTGGGAGTGTGAGGATTCATTCCCCCACACTTTCCAACATTCCTAAAAACATGAGATGTGACTAACGAACTTCCTTCTTGGCCCGCACTCTTGCAAGCCCTTGTTTCGGTTGCAAACCCAAGGCTAGGGTTGCCATAAGAAGACTTTTTGTAAGACCTTGGCCTTTTAATTGTGAAAAATCAATTGCCATTGCAATTTGTGGAAAATGTTTGGTTCAAATGTTTATTTTACATCTATGTCTTCAAGTTGTCTTTCCTTTTATAAAATGATTTTTCATGACATAATATTTTATTTGGTGGAAAAAACAAAACAATTATATGTTTTACCAAAATTGGGACATTGTATATTTGCAACAACAAATTTGACTTATGGATGTCTAAGGGGACATGATATTTTTGCTTTTGATTAACTTCTTGGGATTTGATTGGCAACCTAAAAAATGACTAATAGGTTGTTTAAAGCATAAAAAACTGTTAGTCAAGCCTTGGCCATTAATATGAAGAAACTGCATGATTAATATGGATTGTAAAAAAATATTTCATACATGAAAAATGAAGGGTCAAATCTAATTGCAATAATAATTACCTTCAAATCATTTGTTAAATGTGAAGTTTTAGGTTTAGATGAAAGTTTTCAAACCTTTGATTTCTTTTTATTAAATTAGTGCAATTAGATTTGTAATAATGTATCACTTAGCCAAAAAAATTGGGGAAAAAAAAACATGAATGGAACAAGGCATGTTTAAATTCAAACATGTGCCCTAGCAAATTGAATATTCCTATGAAAACAAGGTGAGATTTTATTTATTTATTTTGGTTTAAGTTTTTTTTTGTTATTTAATTATGCTACTTGATACATAACATTTATTTAATTATGGTTGAAGGTTTGCCAATAAAATATTATGTTTGAAGAGGCTTTGCAATTTAATGATGTTAGTATCCTTTTTTTACAATACATGGAATATTATCGTATTTAATGTTATAATTGTTTTGTTACTTGGCACATTTTTCAAATAATTGTGAATTGTTTTTTTCTTATTATGAGTGCATGTGTTTTGAGTAAATTTACTAGCCATTGGTTATTGTTTGATGCATTGTAGTTTGCCATTACCATGTGTTTGAAATGTAGGGAATAAATTACAACCCACTTGCCCAAGTTAGTTTGATTAATGATGATTTTGGAATTTCCTTACATTTGTTTATTATTAATACTAAGAAAGATGTCGTAACCTGAGCCTTGGGCTCAAAATCAAGGCAAGGGCTTGCAAAGGTGGAGGCCAAGGGTAAGTTCGGGAGTCACATTTCATGCTCCCAAGAATGCATGAGAGTGTGAAGGAATGAACCCCTACACTCCCAAGTGAGCTCACACTTTGGGAATTAGAGTCTTAAAATTTTAAAGGGTGATTGCAGGGGTCAAAACTCATTGGATTGATAAGTTCCTTATATCATTGGAAAATTCTTGGAATGTAGATGTCTAAAATGTGTTCGCATGACCCATTTGGGTTTTTAAATCATAAGTTGTAGTTAAAAGAAAGGTCGAAAGTCAAATTGACAATTTGACTCCCGACCACTAAAAGTTAAGAATTTAATTTCCTTATATCAGGTGGCGTGCCGCATATCGTTGGAAAAATCTTAATGAGGAATACAAGGCGTGCCACATACCGTTGTAAAGATTTTAACGAGGACTACAACTTTAATTTAAACCTCATCCTTATCGAAGGTCTAAAAAAAAATAATGTGTCTTCAAAATTGCAAAAGTCCCAATTTTGGCAATGTCGGGATTCCAATTTGGGAGTTCCAAGACATAATGACATTTGGGTGTTGGCCTTGTGGCCAGGCACAAAGAATATTATAAGGGGGAAGGTGTTAACTTCTTTCAAGTTCGAGCCGTGATGAGTCTTGTGGGTTTGTGTTTGCTCGTGATTCGTTCGTGCACCAAAAATGCTCCAACTATGCATTAATCAACTTGTTGTTTGGTTTGTGCAGGTTAATGTGAATAATTGACTTGCTTATCACATTTCCTAGTTTACATCACAAACCTCTATTGCATTTCTTTACCCCCAAAATGCTATGAGTTAGAATGCATGTCCCAACTCCTTATCCTTCCACTATTTTCACATTTAGATGCGTAATTGAGTCTACCAAGGAGTTTGGAGGTGCGTCAAAAGAAGTTTGTGATGTTTTGGAATATTTATTTTATTTCTTTAAAAAATATGAAAAAACAAAATAACATGTAAGACTTCTAGTTTAAAAACCTTTGTTAAATTTCTTCTATTAGTTGTGAAGAAGGGGTGAACATTGGTGAAAAATATGGTAGACAAATCATTATCTCCTATGCTTTAAAAATGTTATCATTATTTACACCCAAAGGCAAAATCAAAAGTTGGATGTGTATCTTATATATAAAAGCAACATGGTGTCTGTTTGTCTGTCTGTGTGTCCAATAATCTCAAGACCTGGAAAGCAGGATCTCAAAATCGGGACCTCACCTTCAGACCTCCATAACTAACCTTGAAAACCTAGCAAGGTTTTGTTGCGGTTCTGTCTTCTACTTTCAAGACCTGGAAAACGAGATCTCAAAAGTGGGACCTCACCTTCAGACCTTCATGACGAACCTTGAAACCCAAGCAAGGTTTTCTTGCGGTTTTGTCCAATACTTTTAAGACCTAGAAAACGGGATCTCAAAAGTGGGACCCTCACCTTCAGAGCTCCATGACGACCCTTGAAACCCAAGTAAGGTTTTGTTACGGTTCTGTCCAATACTTTAAGACCTGGAAAACAGGATCTCAAAAGTGCGACCTAACCTTGAGACCTAAAAGTGAAAGCTCCAAACCTTAACACGGTTATGTGACGATTGTGACTCATATTCTCAAGACCTGAAAAAAAGGATCTCAAAAGTGAAACCTCACCATGAGATCACAGACATTCGCGAATTGCAGCCAGGGCAAACGCTGCGAGGGGCCGAGCGAGGTGCCACGACCTTTTATGGCGTTCGGGGTGGCTGGAGTGGCATAGCCACGTGTTACCTACTTGTATCAAATAAGAGATACAAAATCTAATTGAAATATTTTTGAACAAACTCCTAGCACAAATGAGCCAACGATAAAACTTGTCCTCACGGAAATGTTGATATTTAAGTGTTAGCAAGTGGATTCTATTCAAGTGTTAGTCGATAAATCGCCAGAACTATGTAGACTCAGATTCCAAGCTCTGAAACGAGTTTGGCTTCATCTTATCTGTAAGCTTCTTGAACAACAGAAAAAATTAGATGGAGATGCCGATGATCTAGTTCCTATTCTTCTGTAGGATCACACAGTATTGTTGGAAGAGGAACTTGCAAATGAGAAGATCGGAAAGTGCAGTCTGCATCGAGCATGAAATGGTAATTGCTGTGTCGTGGATCGATGATCTAGTGATTTCTTGACTGCAATCTGAGGTCGGATTACTAATTGTTGCCCGGCCAATTGCTGAATATGTATGGATTCGATGGTCATGCAAAAATATATATAGGGACGGCGGAAGGCAGAGCTAAGTTACATCAAGTGCCTTTTTCAGTGGTGGGCAAAACATGAAGCCATGTTTCCTAATGTTAGTTCCTAAGGATTATTAAGGTCACAAATTGAAACTGAAAATATTGTTTCTTTAACATGTATATTTATAAATTTGAGGAAATGTTGTTTACAATCAGGAAAGTTAGAAAGATTTATATTTAGGGTCTGGCTAACGCAACACACCTCGATGATAGAAAAACACACCTCTTAACCCGATCTGCCTAGGTTGTGAGGAAAACAGGGTCCCTCAGTGTAATGGGTAAACTCTTGGGTGGGTTGTGAGAACTGTCAGTGAGAGGAAAAATCATTCAGGGTATCGGTATCACTCAGTGTAATGGGTATCACTCAATGTCAGGGTATCCCTCAATGTCAGGGTATCACTCAGTGTAATGGGTATCCTCTTGGGTGTGTCCAGGTTTAGGGTTTAGGGTTTCTGCACTAAATCGTGTGTGTCCGTCTGTTTGTCCGTTCGTCCGTCCGTCCAATATCTTATTGGCTAGAAGATTGTCTAACATGTGATTGGACGGAAGGGTGGAAGGGAGGTGAGTTCTCTCTCACACTCATAAACACTGAGTGATACCCATTTATGAGTGAGAGAGAGAACTCACCTCCCTTCCGCCCTTCCGTCCAATCACACGTCGGACAATCTTCTAGCCAATAGGATATTGGACGGATGGACGGACCCAAACACACCCAAGAGGATACCCATTACACTGAATGATACCCTAGTTGTTAAACCCATTTACACATGTAAATGAATGTGTGTGTGTGTGTGAGTGAGAGAGAACTCACCTCCTCATTTGTGTTTATGAGTGCGAGAGAGAACTCACCTCCCTTCCGTCCAATCACACGTCGGACAATCATCTAGCCAATAGGATATTGGACGGACGAACGAACGGACAGACAGACGGACACACACAATTTAGTGCAGAAACCCTAAACCCTAAACCCGGACACACCCAAGAGGATACCCATTACACTGAGTGATACCGATACCCTGAGTGATTTTTCCTCTCACTGACAGTTCTCACAACCCACCCAAGAGTTTACCCATTACACTGAGGGACCCTGTTTTCCTCACAACCTAGGCAGATCGGGTTAAGAGGTGTGTTTTTCTATCATCGAGGTGTGTTGCGTTAGCCAGACCCTATATTTATGAGCAAAAATTGGTTAAATGATGCTATAATTGATTGTAAACCACCTTCCAATTTGGTGGAACTGACAAATTAGATTTTGAGGAGAGGAAAATTTGAAGGTTTTTGATGAAATTTTGGACACGTAAAATGTTTGCAAAATGTATTTGGTCTTGACCTTTTTTTATGTTTTGAAATAAATAATAATAATAATATTATTATTTAATGTTTGAAATAACAGAACTTTTGATACCCTTTGTGTAAGAAGTATGGTTGAAAACTAAGATCGGTAGGGAATGACTGCCTCCTATTGGAAAAGAGGGGAAATTTTAAGAAGGGCCAGGTCGGGTATCAGAAAAGCTTCTGAACCGATCGCTTCAAAATTAAGACCCGCCCAACACTGGATTGGACCCCGTTTGAAGGAACAATTTAAAAGGCTTCAAACTGTTTTGGGACAGCCCACGAAGGCAGGCAAGGAGGACGCAAAGTGGGGATGGACGAGCCGTTAGCGCACGTGGACCGGGGATTGTAACACTGGCACGCGCGGGGCCCAGTTTGTATTGCCGCGCGTCGCGAAGCTCACTTGCTTCGAGAGGGAAAACAGAGCGTTCTAACGTGTTTTTGGAGATTGCCGGTCTTGTCGTCCTCGCCCATGGGTCGAGACTCATGTGTCTCCGAATTGGCGAAGAGCCACTCGTAAGATTGCTCACCTCGATTGGAATAGAGAGGTTTGAAAATTAGGGGAAAGAGGTAGCGATGAACTGGAACAACGTGCCCCAAGATGTGCAGACCGCTAGCATTGTGCAGCAGCCACTTGGGAGAGGGAAACAGCAGAGACCGGCATCACAACCGGTTGATAGCCTCTCAGTCTCTCGCAGGTCAGTGGAATTCTAGCTCCATGTTTTTCCCAAGTGCTCACGGGAGCTTGAAAGTCCCTGTGATGGACTGTGTTATTCCTTTTTAGGGTTTAGGGTATGATGAGAAAGTCGATAGGATTTCCATGTGGGGAATATGAAGTGGAAAATAGGAGTAAAAGCTGATGCCAAAATTTTATCTTTGGTGTGTGTGTGTGTGTGTGTGTGTGTGTGTGATTCCCATGCAGGCTGCAAGCTGAGTTAATGTCTCTCATGGTATGCATTACAACTCAATGCAACTTGCACTCTGGGCTTTGTAGTAGTTGCATCATTGATTTATATTGCTGTAAGAAATCCATTGGCTATCTCGCTGTCTTCCCCTCACTGTCTAGTCTCGAGAGGCCCTAGCTTTCTGAGGCAGTGGATGGTGTGATCCTTCCAGACATGTGGAGTCCCAGGTACTTCTGCGTTTCCAGAAGGTGACAACATTTTTGCATGGATTTGTACCATCAAGAGCAGTCTGCAATTGTCTATGAGGGACTGACCCACAAGTTGACACTGAAGTCCCCTACAGATTATCCCTTCAAACCTCCAAGTGTCAAATTTGACACACTCTGCTTCCATCCCAATGCTGACCAATATGGCAACTTTTGCCTTGATATGCTGCAGGTAAATTTCTTTCTGCACCTTGTTTTATTGGCTCTTGCACCAAAGGGAAGAAACATTGCATCCATGTAGGATTTAGGATACAATTTTGGATTGAAGTGAGAACCAATTTATGCTCATTGTGGCGATAACACACTGAGCCACTTGTTTCAAATTTCCAGTGGATGATGCTCTTTGGCATCACGTTCTATAGTGCATAGAAGCAATGCAATTAACAGTAAGTTCTTTGTCAGGATAAATGGTCATCTGCATATGATGTTTGGACAATCTTGCTCTCAATCCAAAGTCTACTGGGTGGGGTGTAATACAAATTCTCCTGCCCTGTCCTTGTTTTGTTTGTCTCAATGAAAATGCCTTTTCACTATTGTCGAGCTAACTTTGGTTTTCTTGGATGTTTGTAAGATGTTTATTGACAATCATATCTGTAAGGTTGCAAACAGCCCACTCAAATACCCTGGATTAGAAAGCAGAGTCAAATATAAGTTTTTGATTGCAAGTGTTTGGTGGGCTGATGTTGATGGGAAGTGGTGATGGTTTTTGCAGAACCAACAATGACAGCCCACTCAACAGTTATGCAGCTGCACTTTGGAATGACCAGGAAGGTACTTTGAAAGTTCTTTTATAATATATAGTTCAACTCATTTTCTGTTCCTTTTTCTCCAAGGTGCTAGGAAGACAACTCTCTTACCATGTCTGTGAATTTTACTGCAGAGTACAAGAAGGTGATACTGGGATGCGGGTGGTGCTCTGTCTTGCTAAGACAGGATATATATGTATTTCTATGAGAACTATGTTGATATTGTCTTGCACAACTGCACATCTGTAGTCTGGCAGAGCTCGGATCTGGTGGACAAAATGAAGTACTGCTCCATGGTCTAGCTAAAAGGAGAGTTAGGTGCCACCTCCACCATGTACATTGGATCCAGCTGGTAATTCTGGGAGAGTGATGGTGAGATGGTGATTTCAGGATAGTGATGGCAGGATGGTGATTCCTCAATAGGGGTGTCCTTGAGAAAATTGTGAAGTTGGCTGCATGTTGGTTGGCCTATTTGTGGAGGAGCCAAAGCCTCTCTTTGGTTTCAGTAGAAAAATTGCAAATGATTCTGTGCCAAAAGCATTGGAGATTATTATTAGCCTCCCTGTGAAAGACAACATTTTGTTGAGATCTTTTATGGTTTTTGCACAAGGATTAAAGTTGTTTACTGTTTTATGGGATAGCTGTTCTATTGGATAATGCCAGATATAGCGATGTAAAAGAACTCCTTAGGCAAACTTCCTCCAACACTGAAGCTGAGAGGCCAGAGTGAACCAACAACCACCAGTGCACCATTTATTGGAAGTCCATTATAACTCAGTTGTGGGTGAATCCCAACTGAACTAATGTTGGTTTTACCCCATATCCTGGCCTGTAAAAAAATAGTATCTGTAGGTAGAAGAACCAACCCTAGTTAAGGGGCCCTTTAATTACACTGAAAACATTGGTGCAGGTTGTTACATAAGTAAGACAGATGTAGATGGTGAGTATGCAGGTAGTTTGTAGGAACAGCTACCACTGTGGTTAAGTTAGGAACTGGAAGCCAATGAAAAAGTGTTTTCCTGTCCACCCACTCCCCATCCCTCTGCTTACTATCCATCCCTTGGGGTGTGCTGGGTGTGCTGCTCCAGCCTAGATGTTGTATCAATATACAAGGTCACATCAGTGGTATGAATGAACCCTAAAAAATCAGCTCTCTCAAAGTCTGGTGAGATTCATGCCCTCAGACACAATAAGCTCCCTATTTGTACAGTGAAGAACCATTGCCATGATTTCAGCACTCTCAGCTATTTCTTAGATTATTTGAAGGGCAGCGCCTTATTATATCCATACATATCCCTACACCTCTAGATGGTGCGGAAAACACTCAGAGAAATTTCCTACTGTATTTGGAGGACACCAACTCTTCAAGAGGGGGAGGATACTTGTAGGCATAAGACCCTTTTCCAATTTGAGGACTAGGTGTAAGACACGCTCCTACACCTCATGATATGTTCCTAAAATGCTTGTATAGCTTATCATCGCCAGACACTTCCTTGGTACCTTCAATGCTTATATCTCATTATAGGCAACAAGTGTCAATAACCCTATAATGTGCACAAGCCATCTCAATTTTTCAGTGGGCTGCAGACACTTAATCACAATTCTTCATCTTTTTCACACATACCAGTTAGTGCGCCTCCATCACTAATTGATTTGTGGCATAGGATACCCTTTTAGAGCTATGTCTTCCATTCATTGTTACTGTTTTGATGATCTTGGTTTTCCTTTGGTGTGTTTACATTTGCATCGACATGCCTTGTACTATTTTGTGGATGGATTTCCATCCGTGTTTATATAAATATATACAGGTCTTCTCTTTATCATCAGTCCTAAACATATGTAGAGCATGAGGCAATAGGAATGAGAGGCACATTAGGCCTGCAAGAGCACCTTGCACAGCATAAATCTTCCTCCTAGCCTTTTGAGGCATCTTCCAAATCTATAAAACCATATAATTCAAAAAACCGTCTAGGAATTTTGCAGCTCCTCCTCTTCCTTGAGAAATCCCATAACAATGAAGACCCAAGAATAAGAAGGGTTACAAACTCTCATAATTTCTTCGTTAGTTTCTCAAAATTCGTTCGTTGGTTCGTTAGTTTCTTAAAGTTCGTTCGTTGGTTCGTTAGTTTCTTAAAGTTCGTTCGTTGGTTCGTAAGGTTCTCAAAGTTCGTTCGTTAGTTAGTTAGCTCGTCGGGCAATGCTTCTTCATTCAGTGGCAAAGGAAAAAGCTACAAAAAATCCCCTCTTATCGGGCGGAGACACGCTACAACCGGAAGCAACGACGACGAACGAAGGAGCTTTCTGGAACGTTCGCGATTTCCAGTAAGAACCGGGAGTTATATCGAACTGGAGATATATAGTATGTACCTACCCGGCCACCGCTGTGTTTCTCCGTGCTACCTACTCGCCGTTTCTCGACGCTCCCCCTTTTTCTTCTTTTTCTCCTTCATCTCGAGACGTCTGGCGCGCGCGCGCTCTCGCTTGCGTTGTTACGTCTCGGTTTTGCCTCTTCTCGTACGAGCAATCGGCCGCCATCGGTAGCAGCAGCGTCCAGAAGCGGAGAGCTTGTTTGCCGCCATGTCGCATTTCGGAAGAGCCGGCCCGCCTGACATCCGAGATACATACTCATTACTCGTTCTCAACATCACTTTTCGTGCGTAAATGAGTTCTTTCCCCCGTAATGCCCTAAGTTTGTTTCTCCAAAACACACATGAAAATCGTCAATCGTTGTTGCAGTCCTTTTTTATTTTCTCGTCGCATTTCTCTAACTGCGATGATGTTCTCAAGGTTTTTTATTTGGGGTTTTTTTTTTCCTGTTTTTGGTACCTTTTTCTCGACTCCGGACTTTCTTTTGAGGGCATTTCAACCTTGGCATGGGTTTGTGTGATTGTGTGTTTTTGTCTTCGTTCACGGCTCCTTCTTCTGAGATGTATCTCGGTTTGGTATTCGAGTCGTGTTTCCCTCGGGGTCTCAGCATCATTGAGTTGCGAAGGAGGGAGATTTTGCCGAGTCTCTTTTGTAAAGAGTTAGAACTTTCTGTCATGCGTTCTGAGTTCACGCAAGAGAGAGGGAGTCCATAGAGAAAGAGGGTTGGAATGCATGCCTTTGTTGTCTCTCGAGACTTGAGAGGTGCAGATGATGAGCAACCACACGTGTTGTATTGTCAGAAGGGGATAGGGTATCGAGGGTTTGAAATTTTGTCAGGAGTAAGATGCATCCTCCGGGAATAGGCTTTACGTCATGTTGGAATGCACCGTACGAAGTCTGGAATCCTGAAGGTGGGATGTCCTTTGAATCCAGTGGATAGAGAACAAAACTGTCTGGAACTATGCCAGATAGTTTCTTTTCACTCAGGGCCGCCCAACACACTCTAGCATAAGCTCTCTTAGCATGTGCTGATACTTTCCGGTTTCAGTTTCAATTTGTTCAATCCCTGTGTGGAAAGTTTTGTAGAGTACAAACTGAGTTGATGTTCACTGTGGACTCATGCTCTTTTTTCCCTGTGCCAACACTTTGTTGGTTGGCCCTCTCTTGCTGTTTGTTGTTCAGATAAGGACCGAAAAAAAGAAATCATGAGTGGATGTCATGGTTAATGTCGACCTCATAGAGTAGCTTTCTGGGGATGGTGGTTTATGAGTTTTTGTTGCAGGTTTTCTTTGTTGCTCTGAAATCACAAGGTGGATTTTGCAGGAACAAGCGCAGATGATCTGTTTCCTTTGTTTGACAGATACGGAAAGGTGGTGGATATCTTTATTCCTAGAGATCGGAGGTACTGTGTGCTTGAGACTAATCTTCTGAATTGACAAAGGAGCTTGATCATCACACAGTTCTAAGTTTGTTTTTTAAATGCTACGATTTGGAGGGTTTTTGCTTCTCTGGTTTTGCATTGATCATATTGACCTTGTTTCTGTGTTTGAGTTCTTTTTCTTTGTTTTCCTGTGACCTGGTTGATCTAGGCACTGTAGATCAATCCACTCCCTGAGATGGCTTTTGTTTGTGTGCTCTGTGTCTGTTATCTCTGGGTGCATGTATCAAGTAACAGAATGCCTCATTTTTTCTGGTGATAGGACTGGAGAATCTCGTGGCTTTGCGTTTGTCCGCTACAAGTATGCAGATGAAGCACAGAAGGCAGTGGAGCATTTGGATGGTAGTAGTTCACTCAACTATTCCAGACTTTTCCTCACTCAGCTATTCTTTTTTCTTTTCACACTCACATGCTCATGCTTTTTTCCTAGAAGCCTTCATGTCATGATGGGGTAGTCATATTGCTTGGCTTGCTACTCACACAGTTGTGTCTCGTTGTGAAGAGTTGCACATGAAATGCATCTTGTCTCTCAATCTATCTAACACAACTGATGGTTTCCCCTTGTTAATCATATTAATATGGAGCATCACTTTTGTTCACAGATATTGACAAAGCCTGGTTGTACTTGCTTGTCTGACACGGTCATGTATGTGTGGTTGAACTCATGGATATCAGATTTATCTGGTTGTTCTTATCTCTTCAGGATGTTGGGTCTTTGGACACTGACATATCTCCAGGGTCAGGGCTCTCTATCTTTTGCTCTTTTGACTACAGACGGGCATGTGTCTATGTGCAAGAAACTTGCAATTCTTGTCTTTAGGAATTTTGTTTGCCGGTTTATGCACAAAATTTCGTCTGAAGATCTTTTTTTTGGGGGGATTCCTCGAAAGGTGTGTTTTTAGAAGGACACTGCAAAAGGAACCCTGCTAACTAGGTGATACTCTGGTCCTGTTGGGTGTCCTTGCTTTCAAATGTGGTGCCACTTGAATATTACGCAATGCTCTGGAATGTTAGCGCATCTGCACTTGGCCTTGTTGTGTTCATTTTGTTTTGCTGGAATTGACAGAACGGCTAGCTTCAAAGTGTTACGGAGCTTCTGCAGCAATCTCATAGCCATGTTGAGGGTTATAGGTTTTCTTTGTGTACGTCTGTAGACAATTCCCAGTTCTTCTATCACTTGAAAGACATTGACAAAGAATAGTCATGGGGCTGCAGTCTGCGGAGATCGGGAACCCCAAGACACATACGTGGTCCTTGTGTTGGAAGCCCCTTCTGGTTATTTATCGATTAATGTGCAACTTTTTCGGTGTGGCAGGTAGAAATGTTGATGGGCGGGACATGGTGGTTCAGTATGCGAAGTATGGTCGGGAGATGGAGACCATGTAAGTTATTTGAGGTCACCTAATCTTCCCTTTTCTACCTGTTTGGTGCAGGCAGGAATGTTGATGGAAGAGA
This sequence comes from Sphagnum contortum, assembly GCA_963920785.1. Classification (NCBI taxonomy): domain Eukaryota; kingdom Viridiplantae; phylum Streptophyta; class Sphagnopsida; order Sphagnales; family Sphagnaceae; genus Sphagnum; species Sphagnum contortum. The sequence continues at coordinate 18,711,048 of OY987280.1, forward strand.
TATCGTGGTGCAATATGCGAAGTACGGTCGAAACGATGAATCCATGTGAGTCTTCAGCTACTTGCTAGCTGTCTTAGAAGCACCTAGAGATGGACATCCTGGAACCTATCCTCAGGTGGGCTGGAATCAATACCGCTCTTCAACAAATTAGGGACATGCCATCTGCCACTGCCCCTGCTTTTGGTCTCAAGGTGATCAGCGGTGAGCGGGGCAAAATTGGCGAGAGTGCCCATGTTCTTGATTGTCTGGCACATCAAATCAGCAAGTTGCAGTCTGCTGATTGTGGGCAGGAGTAGCTGGTGATGTGTGGGTGCTTGAAACTGGCCATTTCATCTAAAGACAACTGAGCTCCTTCAGAGATCTTGATTGCAATGCAATCCAACTCTTTTCACAAGTCCTTGCTTTGTCTTTGTTGATGATGCCATGTGTTTGACTTGGAAGTTGTATTGCTGAGGAGTTCAAGACATAAGGAAGATAGACAGCTGTGAACTTAACAGGATTGTAATGAGCAAGGGAGAGATAGAAGGGTCTATGAGCTTTTATACAGCACTGTATGTGGAAGGAAACTGTTAGGTGTATAACCAGTAGCTAATACAACAGTTGCCTTGAAACTGTCATTGTGAGGTTTTCTTTGTGATTTTCAAGATATGTAGCTGTTGATGGCTGCTGAACATGCAAGAGGCCATCACTACTTTTTTAGCTGCATTATGGACGTATTTTAATTGTTCTATTGGTGTTTCCCTTCTCTTGCTGTTTGTGGACCTTGAATTCTGTGTTTGTAAGATCATTGGTTTGTCTCATAATTTCTCTTAGTGTGACTCAAATGGTAGGTGCAGAGTGTTCTCAATACTTGTGGGGAGGGCAATATTGCATTGCTAATCAATTTGGAGTATTCCATTGAATGTGTTGGTAATTGTTTCTACTTCTGAACAAGATACTGTTATGCTTGCTTGCAGTCAACGTGGAAGGATCACCCAAGGAAGTCCAAAGTGGAGGAGCAGGTCAAGGAGTCGTAGTCCAAGGAGATCAAGGTGAGATGTGCTCTAGTTTTAGTGGCATGGGAACTGATAAGCCTTCTCCATGAGGATGGATTTTGATGGTACTTGCTTTCCATTTGACCTTTATGTCCAGTCCGTATCGGGTGGAACTGTTGAAGTAGAGTAGGTTGGTCCTTAACTATTCTACTTTTACTTGTTTTAAACCATTGAAGCACTGGATGATGTTTTTCTGGCAACCTGAGGTGGCATACCTGAACTATGCTGCTCAGTGTCTTCATGATAAGCAGAGAGTGAGGATTGGCTATTGTACTTAGCTCCAGGGAAATTCCATTGTCGGGGGCTCTGCAGCCGTAGGCACAGGGATGAACATCGTCACAGAGATTATCGGACCCATAGCATCAGCCACAGAGATGAACGACATGATCGTGATCATCACCGAAGTCATGAAAGGGGGCGTGACTCTCGACGGCGGAGTCCTAGCCGCAGTGTGAGCCGCAGCCGGAGTCGCGGTCGTGATAATGTCAGTGCTCGCAGGCGAACTGAAAGCATATCAGTTGGCCGCAAGCGGTCTCCTGTTGTCAGTCGCAGGTATGTGGGATAACTGCCATCTTTTTCTGGTGGGGGTGTTTACACCATTTTCTGCATTGAATTCTGTCTGCAGGGGGAAATTTATAGAGTAGGAACTTTTTTGTTGTAGTAGTCAGATCTTTGGTGATAACCTTACAGTGTTTTTTGTTCCAGCCCAAGCAGAAACAGGAGGACAAGCCACAGTCGCAGCCTCAGCCGAAGTGTGAGTCGCAGTCCTCGTAGACGCTCAGAGTCTGGAGAGCCATTGAAGGAGATGGCAAGGAATGGTGATGTCTCACCCCCTCCTGCCACAAGGTAATGTTACTTTTATTCTATGCCAGTGTGTGGAGGGGTGAGATTCCAGGACTTGGTAGTGGAAATTGCTTTAATTGGAAAGAGCCACAAGACCCTATTGAATTGATGGTATGGCTGCACCAGATTCATTTTGTACTCATGCTGTGACTTGTATTATTCTGTTGTCAGGGTCAAAGGATCTCCAATGCGCTCCAGCCCCTCACCAGCAGCTCGTAGTGTGTCAGCCTCACCAGATCTGAAAGTTATGGCTCCAAGGAGCGCTAGCCCAGAGGAGCCTGGTGGAAGTCTATCACCTGAGCATCAGAGTATGTCTGCTCAGCAATCCGATCCAGAGGTAGTTCACCACCAAAATTCACTTAGTTGGTAACAATAGACTGTGTACCCATGAAATTAGCAATGTTCTGCCCAGAATCTACGTCTTGACCGAGGATTAGTGTAATGCAGATTGAAAAGTTCTGATTCAACAGTGACTCATAGATGTCTCAGTTCTGATGCAGTAGTTGTCTTTATGGGCTTCTGTGTGCAGGAACAATACGCAGGCACCGCTGCTGAGCATCAAACCTGAAGTAGGAGAGGCAAATGTTTTGGTGTAGAGTTGGTGATGCAATGGAAGGGGAGAGGTATGAGGGTGATGCATTGCTAGATGCAGGCTTTTCATGCAAGGTGCTCCGTGGAGTTGGGCAAGGCTGCAAAGTTCGGGGGATGTAGCCTTAAGTTTCACCATTGGGGATGTGTGTGGCTGGTTAGTCTGTTTACCTGGGTCACGTTCTTGTTACAGGCTTGGTTTTGTCACTACTGGTGCAGGGTACACAAAGCAGTTTAATATGTGTCAATTACAGTGGGACAAAGGAGCAACTAGTTACTTATGGTGTGGCTTGTCAGCTATGCTAAGTAGCCATGTTTCTGAGGGAATGTAGAGGGAGGTGTTCTTTTTTGTATCCTTTTGATTAACCAACTGTGCAGAACATTGTCTTTGACCAGACTTTATTGTTGTAAGAATTTTGAGTATTGTGAATCTCTGTATGGGGCTTCTATAGCAGTCTGACATGGTTATGGCATCTCATATCTGGGCATTGTGATAGTGATGAGTGGGGCCGTGGGGAAAACTGCACTGCTGGTGTTGGTAGCTGTTCTGTCGTGGCTGGCGGTCATGGATGGATGAGAGCTGTCGCTGAGCTGCTGTGTAGCTGCTGAGAGGGGGGAGAGTTGGAGCAAGAGTTTGCTGTTGCTGAAGGCTGCTGTTCTTCCTTTATATCGCACTTCCAGCACCTCAACATAGACAATCCATCACTCTTCCATAACTGACTGGAGGCATGCAGGGTGGGGTGCTAAGCAGTTCTAGTGAGCTATCTGCATGGTGTGCAAATTTGCCACTAAAGGTATTCACTGCTCTGCTAGCCCTGTGCTGCACTTGTACCCTATCTGAATGAGCAAACCTCACCATTTGTGTCTGCGTAGCTCCTATTAATCTTTGTTCCTGTGGAAGTTTCCCAAGGAGCAGCCTTAGTGATTCAAAAGTATTCCAGTGGTGGTGGGCCCAAGTATCGAGAGCTACTGGTGAACCCTGCTTTTGATAATGGGGACCAGAGATGTCTATTCCAAGGATTATTGTGGACTCCTCCTGGACTCTCAACCCTGTGTTAGTCTTTTCATATTTGATGAGCTGGTTCATGCCATTTGCCATTTACCTCATGTGCCCCTGGTATTGCAGCTCCTATGTGGCCATCATGTCAGATGCTGTTGCTTATGCACCTGGCAGGATAAGGTTTTGTCAGCACCCGCATCTTGCTGCTTGTTTTGTTCTGCCAACCTGCGACAACATGTCCTGTGGTGATTTGTCAGTATGGTACAGTCTGTTGGCCATCGGTGGCAGATGTGGACTCCTGATGTGTGTGCTAGTGTGATGGAAGCATTGGACGGTAAGGAGTCATGATGGAGGAGATTGGCATATCAAATTTTCTTCAAGAGTAGATACATGTTGTCAGTTCCTTTTTCCCTTTTTGTTATCTTCTATGCACTTGATATTAAAGCTAAATGAGGTTTTGTGATCTGAAGGTGTTGGTGAGCTCCCCTGAATAAGAGCCTGTTGAAATGAATGCACAATCCATTTGATCTTGTTGTTTTCCATTGCAAAACTAAACTGAGTGCCTTCACACCTCGTGGAACTCAAGTCATTCTCTTTTTCCATTGCAATAATTGAGAGGAGATTTTTTGGTGAGAAGCGGACACTGGATGCCTTCTATCTGGTCTGCATTTGGTCAGACTAATGGTGAAATAAGTTGTTTGGCTCTTATTTAACCCTGAAATTGTACTGTAGTAGGTTCTGACATGTTGAAAATCTACTTAGCTTTTCCTAGCCAGTTTATTACCAGGGCAAGCTAAAGTGAAATGACGCTTACCCTCTTATGCTTGGTGCAGGATGAATGAGGGTACTATTGACTGGGTTTTTGATTGGTCATGACTAGTGAGTCTAGTTGAGATCATGATTGCGGCTTCATGGTGCTTTTGGAAATGTGACAGAAACTCTTTTTCCTTAGTTGTGCTTGAAAATTTGAGCAAATATTCACAGATTTATCCACGCCTACATTCTGGAGCTGAAGTCAGTGGAGAGTAAGCTAGTCACTGCCACACATGATGGAGGTTATGGTCTCGTACTTTTTGTGACTCTGAAGGTTACGATCACTCATTTCTAGTTGTGTTCTTTTTGATTTTGCTGGAGTTTGACATGGCCAGTTTAAATTGTTGTGGGATTTTCACTGCTATCTCATATATATATATATATATATATATATATGAACTTATTGAAGCAACTGAATTGTGGATGCGGTGCATGGGAAGCCTAAAGTCAATGAGCTGTGCAACCTTCCCTCTATTGGGTGAGTGGTATCCCACTTATTTTGCATCTCGTATCTTCAGTTAAAAAGCTTAGAAAGAACTGCTCTGGAGTATTGTCGTAAATGTTTCCCTTTGCTATTCATGATGAAACTCTGGCACTTTCTGAGTGACTCTCATTGTCACATTACCTTGAGAGTGTAGTGGAAATTTCTCTTGTCTAATAGTTATGGTAATTGTTTCTCATGGGTTTTCTGTATCATCTATTCAAGCAGATAGTTCAATTTTTGACTATTGGATTTACAAGCATACAAACTTGTGCTATATCTTCCAGCCTTTAAAGGTAGGCCGACATATTATGGATTAGACCAGCAGAATTGAAATGAGTTTTAGCGAGGAATTTCACTGGTGACATGAATCCGGCCACCAATTATTAAGTGTCTATGTTCCTTACAAAGTTTTCTTGTATTGTAGTCTGCTTTGCTCTAGCCCTCGTGCTCAAATGTCATAACTGCTGATCTTGCAGTAAGAACTGCAAGAGATAAATAGATTCCAGAATGAGCTCCTCCAGCAGGTGAAATGCGAGTTCCTACAAAGGAGAAAGAGAAAGTACGAGTGAAAGGCATGAATTCTTCTGATTACATATTTTGCACTGAAGTCTTTAGGGTGAAATCTTCCTCCCTTTTCCTCTTACTCCTGCATTTGTGAAGCAGGTCTGCACAGTGATACAGGGTGAAGTTGTTAGTGGTTGTTGCGGTTTGGGAAGATGTTATCTATGAAAGGTTTTTTTGAAGTTAATTAATGAAGCCATCTCTAAGTGAGCTGTAGAGGTAGTGGTTGGAGATGGTTGCCAGAGGCGGTCTATTAATCCATAAAAGTCCATGATCGTGTTCTTTACCATGATTTTGAAATTTTGTGATAAAATGAATATCAAAAACTTGTACAAAAAAGCAATTGTCTTTGTGCATTAGTGTGAAAAGATATTATATGATTATAACATTCTACACATGTTATGTTATTAGTTCGAATTGTCATGTAAACAAATTGAAGCTTGTTTTAATTTTGTTGAGAAGTCTTAGTTTTTTAACATAAAACATGTATTTAAAATGTCTCAATTTTTCAACAAATGGAAACAGCATAAAGATTTGAGCTGAGTTGTCATCTCATGGCAAAACAAAGTTTTCTATAATTCTTTTGAATAATCTATTGAAGAACATAAACATTACATGTCATGGTATTTTTATATACAATTAAAATTTTGATCCAAATATGGTTTATTTTGCACTTAAAAAGTTCTACAATCTTCCACTTAGAATCACTTAGAATGTACATATCCATCACAAACATGCAATCTTTGACAAAAAAGATGAAGAACTTTGAAAAGAAAGTTATGAAAATTAGATGCAAAATTGTAAATTTGTGTAAAAAAAATTATTTTGCTATTTGTTGATATGATACTTTTAGAAATAGTTGCATCCCATGGATAACCTCAATATAATATTAGAAATTTTTAATTTTTCAAAATGTTTATCTTTGAAAACAATTATAGGATGAAAATTTTGACCCAAAGAAATATAATATACAATATTTTCATAATCATTAATTTTAGAAGCATTTTAAAATTATGTACCATCAAATTAGTTGGTTTATGATCAAGTTCATCATAATTGAAATCATAGTTGTTAGATGAAAATGTATATTGGTCACTATGTAAGGTTATGTAATTATCTATGCATCACAAACAAAGTTGTCCATTGGAGGTGAATGGTAACATTTAGAACTTTGTATAATGATGTTGCAATAAAAAAATGTAGTGCTCAAAAAATTAAATTAAAATGAATGTGTTCAAACATGTAAGGTGATTTGTATTAAGTCATTGTTTTAATTTTATTTTTATTTTTTGTACATATGGTAGTATTGATTGTGTTTGATTAAAAAATTGTTGGAACATTGAATATTACCATGCATTATATATTGTTCATAACAATGAAGTTTACATATATAAGCAAAAGTTAAATATGAAGAAATGAAATATTTTTTAAATGTGATAATTTTATAACAAATGGGACAAACTCATTTTTACATATATTATTAAGGATTTCATCTTAAAGGATTGATTATTTTTGTTGATGTTTGTATGACAATTTGCACAAATTTATATTGTTGTGAAAGCAATGACTTTAATTTTTTTTTAAATCATTTTCTTTATTAACTCATTGGTAAGAATTTTAAGTTGTTTTAAGAAACATAACCTTCGACACACAAAAATTGTGTTGTATCAAAACATTTAGAATTTGTTTACAATATACACTAATGTGTTTTCATTCATGTGTACATGTTTGTTTAATCAAATTTGACATTTAATATATATTTTTAATATTTTTATAAATCACTTTGAGTTTTTGACATTTGAATTATTTTTTATTCATTAACAATTTTTTTTTAACTATGTATATATTTCATATGAAAAGTAATTTGTGATTCTATTATTTTTAATGGTTGGAAACATGTTAATGAAATCAATAGGTTTTACAGAGAAATAGACGTTTGAATACTTTTATATTATTTCAAGAAATATATAGTAAGATGTCCAATCAAAAGCATTTTTTTTCCTTGTTAAATATGTCGTGATTTTTTTCTAGGCAATTCTTTAATTAGTGGTACATTTTCAACCATTAAAATTGGCTTGAACTTTATAGTGGTGGGTATCAAGGACATAATTTGGACAAAAAATAAGCAAGGAATTCAAAAATAATCAAATGAATTGTGATCAAGAAAAGTTTCAAGAGAAGAAGGGATGATTTGATTCTTGACTTGAAATTGACAATAATGAAAACGAGAGACTTGAAAAACTCTTATGATATACTACTTCATAGAGATGCGCGCTAGGACCATCCTATGAGCTCAAAATAATGCAATAATTTTTGTAATGAAGCATAGATACCCCCTATGCTTCTTTGACCATATCAAGAAATCACAAATAACTCATAAGTGTCCCCTAGGACCTTTAGACTTTTATGAGTAGCCAAACACATAAACTACCTACCTACTCCAATGTTTATCCTCTCAACTTAGTTAATCGACTTTATGAAATGTTTCGCAATTTCTTTTGGACAAAACCAAGAAAAAATAACTCATGGATTTGAAGTTAAAGTAATCACAATGATGTTCAAAAAATTTAACCCCATCAAAATAAATGGCTACACATCAATACTACATCTACACCCTTAGTGTTTTAAACCAAAGGGTGCCCACAACTTTTACAATTATTTTTGTGAATCAAAAGTGCACATAAACTACCTCCAATACATGACAACCAAATCTTGTCTTGTAAATATATAGGTTGTGTATCACTATATAAAGAACATTTTTTAACAAATCCCTTTAAACATTTACTTGTTAAGCAAATGGTAGTTGGCATTGTCAAAATTAAATACAAAAGGTGTGGAATTTCCAAAAAAAATCCAAGAAATTCATAAAGGTGTACATGTCCAATTTGAATAGTAAATCTACGTGACTACATAAAAAAAACATGCTTCTAAAAAATAATTTATTTCGAACTAATTCAATTAACATCCAACAATTTCCTTCATAATTTTGACCTCAGGCCATTAGGCATCATACAATTTTGTTGCCCAATGGTGAGAAGTGTAAAAGTGGCAAGGCATGTTCTTGGTTGGCCTCAAATAGCAAAGGTCCAAGCCTCATGAAGACTTGGTGAACTCAACAATTAACAAAAAAAATCTTCTTGCCAAATTTATTATGTTATTAAAATACATAGATTATCCAAGGCCTTATGGGGTGGGAGACATTAAACACCCCCCAAGGAACTCTATTTGGTGCAAAAAATGGTTGATATTGTTTTGTGTTATGCAAAACCATGTAATTTCATCACAAGGTTTGACTAATTTGACTTTCCTTTCAAAAAACTTTAGAAAAATGACAACAAATTCAAAGTCAATCAACTTTGATCAAGATTTTTTTTTGGAAGCACAATAGCAAATTCAACTTGACAAGCAATTGGCACCTCCGAGTCAAGCTCATTGGTAGAAGGCCAATAAAAATTTCATCTACACACCACTAAGTTACCCTAGGACCTTTTGTGATCCCAAGGTCTTAGAAGGGGTTATACTAACGAGTCCTCACCCTTGGGGTTGATTTTTAAAAAAAATTCAAAACAAGAAGAGGGATCGCATCCTTGATTGGAGTTGACAAGAGTGAAAACTAGAGGTTGGAAGCCTTCTAATGGGTGTTTACATGGTCAATGTAGACAAAAAAATAACAATTTGACAACTTTCATTGTAACACATTTTTTATATGGCTTTCTACATATTTGGAAAGAATTTTGCAATGGAGATGTGCAATTAAATGTGGATGATATCTTAAACTTTCATTATGTTGTGAAAGGGATGCACAAATGAACAATTTAGTTGGAGTACATTTTTAACTTGCAAAAGTTTGTTTAACATCATTGCAATTTAACAAAAGGATTAAGAATATTGGTTTTAATGATAATTTTTTCATGGAATTTTGCACATCCAAGGCAACCATAATGAACAATCTTTTCCATCGAAACATTCAATTTGTTTTAAAGTTCAAATTAGATGATATATTAATATTTGGTAGTATGTTATGTTACGATGATGTTGATGATTACGAATTTATTTAGGTTGTAAAATGTTCTCCCAACATGAAAGTGTAGTTGTGTTGTTTTTATCATTCTACAAAAATAAAGTGGAATTTTTAAATTAATGAAAAATGGTACACTACTATCAATCAAGGGTTTTTAAAAAATATATTTACAAAATTATTGGTCTCCATTTACATAAAAATACAATCATGAATCAATTGCACATTCATGGTTTATATAACTTGTCTTATTTTAAAGGTGAAAATCAATTACATATTTTTTTAAAAGAATTCAAAATGAACTATTTTTTACATGCTATAACTTTTCATACCATATGTAATTTCAATTTTGAGAAAATATGTTTACATCATACCATGCATTTACCCTAATATACTACCTCATAGGAAGGTGTACTACAACCTTCTTATGAGCTCACAATAATGTAATAACTTTTGCAAAGTTTAATAATGAAATCTAATTGCCCTTATGTTTCTTGGCCATATTGTCAAAAAATCATAAACAACTCATAGTGGCCCCCAAAACTTTAAGTTGTTACTCATAACCACACACATTCTCCAAATATTACATATATATATAATTATAAAATGTTGTTATGTTTTTACATTTTTTGGTATGTCCTTGCATTGGGTTCAAATTTGGTGGGACAATATAACATGCAATTTTATTTTTTTGCAAAACATGCATAACAACTAAACTATGTGTAAAATCACTTAGAAATGTTTGAACAGAATTTAGACAAATAAAAATGAAGGAGAAAATATGTCTACCAATTGGATTCTAAGGTCACAAAAAAGAAGATTAAATATTGAGGGTTAAGGATTATGTGAGGTTTGTGAAGTTCCAAAATTTCAAACACAAATACTATAAGGTAAGTTCAAATAGTTTTTCTACCAAATCTATTTCAATAGATTACAAGAAATATTCACAACTCTTTTTTTTAAATGATCTTGAGTTCAAATCTATTGTCAAAAAGCTATTAAAGTGGAAAAGAAAAGAAAAAATCTTATCCTAAGGCTACAAGAAACAAAACATTATAAAGCATTAAAAAAAAAATCTAATCATCACAAAAGATTTTGGGACATTATTTCTAGAAAAAAACAATATCAACCACCTTGCAACATCATAAAAAAGGACACATAGGGGAAATGGTGACCAATAAACTAGTTAGTACCTTCTATCGATCTCCCATTGACGCTACAAGGTATTGACCTAAACATTATTTCTACTAACCAAAAACTTTTTGTCAATTAACATCATCCTCTATCCTATTTGGCATTATGTCTTCATAATTCCTTATGAATAATTATTCCCAAAGTCCTTCTATAATTACTATCATCTTTACTTTTATAGTTATTTCTTGGGCCACCACAATTACATTAGTAAAAGGTTTTTCAACAAAGGTAGTTGGTGTTGTAGAAGGCATTGGTTCCAAAGGAACTTATACCACTCCTTCAATAATTGCTCTTGTTTTGAATTGACAAGAGCTCTCCACCTCAATAAGGTATGATTCCACTTTAGTTCCAAAAGGACTCAAAAGATTAACAATAATTGAATTGTTGGAATCTCTTTTACTAGATTCCAAGAAGGTGAATGTTGGCATGTCAATTTTAAAATCGAGGAATGTTACTCACTATGTTTTGATAGAGGCACTCGTCCACTCAATAAGGCTCCATCAATTGGTTTGTGATTTTATTTTAATGAAATCCAGATTTCTTATGCTACTCAAGTTTAATTTTCTTCTTTCTCAACAAAAGAAGAAGAATATCATGGCATTTTTTCCTCCAACAAAATGTGATAGGTGCATATTTGATTGTGCACCAAAACTATTGCCAAACCCTATCCTCAAACTACCAAAAAAATCATGCAAAATTAACATTTCTTCAAAGGTAAGGTGAGTGTCTTTGTTCACCTATAAATCTAATTTCTCAAGGTCAATAATATAGCACTTGAGTTCTTATTTGAACTTCATTTCAACCTTGTAATGTGTTTATCCAAAGTTTGGACAACATATTCAAATTCTTGAAGTTTACCTATACTACCCACCAACTTGTGTTTTGGTATTTGTGTTGAAGGTGATGGTTTTTTTATGGGCTTCAACCTTCTTGGTGAATTGTGTTTCCAATTGCTTGTTGATTCACCATATTTCCTTCATTTGCTCTTGAAGTTTACCAACCTAGTTCCTTGATTTTTTTAGAAGCTTGGAACACTTAAATAGATGTGTCTTAACTTGAATAATTTTTCCTTCATAAAGTGCCAAATGTTGAATGGCAATGTGATGGTTTTTTTGCCTCCAATTATAGTTTGAAGTTGTTAACATGAAGAAAATTAACTTTAGTTTGCAACTTTTACAATTTTTTTACACTTATTGCACATTCTACCATATCTACTTGAGTTTGGTAGGTTGCCTTTTGGCAACTTGTTGACTTCAACTACTATTTCATGTTCGCTTAAAAGAGAGTCATACCTATTGATTATTCTTCCAAGTGCATGGTTGTGATGGTGAACATGTCCCAAATAGTAAGATAATCCTTTAATGTTAAATAATAATACTTTTGACAGACACTTGTCGTTTTAAATTTCTACTAAAGAAGTTGGGTGTCGTATGAATTTGAACATAGAAAATACAATAGGTAGGATTGGAAAAGTGTTTGTTCATGAAATGTATCACTAAGGGAATCCTTTTGGTGACATTTATAGGAAGAACCCCAACTTCTTCCTAGAGGTTTGGCAATTGTAAACTTGGAATTAAATTAACCTATAAAAAGGTCAATTGGTAGAAGGAATACCATAACTTGAATTGGGTGGCCTTGTCTTGATAGGTATTGGAGGTTTATGTACATTGATTCTTGTGTTCTAGATTGGAAGAGTCCTCAAGCAATTTCTTGGGAGAATTTGGTCGCAATTTCATAATTAAGCAAACTAGGTATTGCCTTGTGCATAAAATTGAATTGGATCATTTTTCTACAAGGTGGTTGTTAAGGCCACTTGGTAAATTCCTAAGTTTTTGGTACTTAAATGTAATAGGTGCAAAATTTGGACATTTCAATTTTGCAACATTGAATGACAAATTGACGCGCTCCTAAATCCCAAGTTGAATCCACTTGAGGGTCCAACTATGTAGAGTTGCGGAAAATTGGAACTTGGGGCATGCTCCCAACTTCCAACACTAGAAAGGGGTAGAGGGTTGTGCTAGAAGTCTCGGGAATTAGACTAGGAAGAGGTCAAGCTATTCACTTACTCGAATCTACATCAAAACCAACCACAAGTTGGTTAGAACTCATTTTGCACCCTTTTGGTGTTGGGACAAGCCACGGGCAACCTTGGACTCACTTGACTCGCCACGGCCTGGACTCGGGGGAAACCACCACCTTCCCCCATATAGTATACTTTGCAGCTCTCCGCGGAGGTTACATCCAAATGATTCTTTTTCCTAAGACTCCTAAGTTGGAGTCCCGAAATTGTCTCGAAATTGTCCCGGTTGTAGTCCTGGGACTTTGAGAGCTCATAACTCCCGATTGCAGAGTCTGATCGCAACGAGGTCTGAACCAAAGTTGTAGCTCTCCTTGAGAGCTTTCCAACGCCATGTCGCACTCTCAAATCGGATGTCGGAAAGAGGTAGATTCCCGACTTTTAGTGGTCGGGAGTCAAATTGCCAATTTGACTCCCGGCCTTTCTTTTGCCCATAACTTGGGCTGTAGATGTCCAAATGACCAATGCGAGACCATTTTGGACATCTACGCTTCAAGACCTATCCAATGACACCAAGAACACCTCAATGCAAGGTGTTCTGGACCTTGCTGTCGAACTCTAAAAATTCGAAAGTCCCGAAGGACTCCAAGTCCCCAACTTTGGGACTGTGAATTTCATCCTCACACTTGGCCAAAGTGGGGTTGCGACACAAATGGTCACAAAAGGTAAAGAAAACCAATAATGAAAATAGAATATAGGTTTGTATTATGTAGAACTTCAAACTTGTAGAAAACAACAATTTCAAACACAAAACACAATGGCAAAAAAAAAAAGATTAGTGGAAAAGACAATTTCAAGGATAACTTAAACAACAAAAAACTTGTTTCAATTCAAATGGCATCAACATTACATCAAATTTGCCCAAAAACTTTACCTTCAATTCCACCACATGAACCTTTCTATGCTTAAAAAAAAACAGTGGGTGCCAAAAAACAAGGGGGAAATCACCAAAAAAATTTACTAAACTCATAGTAACATAATTTTATTCAATTTCTAGAAATTTTAATTAAAGTCAAAAGTCACAGTTAATCTTTTGGTTTTAAAAATAAACATTCAACATAGAAAAAATAGATTGTTTGTATACATTTTTGATTTTGTAAAGTTTTTAGTTCTTATACATTTTCAATTTTGTTACAATTTTGGTTCCATTATTATATTAGTTCTAAGTGATTTTACTACATTCATAAAATTATTTTTTAAAAATTCTAGCTTTAACATATCCTCCCTTCTAATTGAAATCATGTCCTCGAGATCAATATGAAAACATCTACACTATTTTTCTACCAAAATATTATTTTATGCAGTTCCAATAAGGTCTTCTATAACAATGATTTTGGTAAACATTATCACATGCACCATGGAAGTATTTACCATTTGGTAGTTGGTTCTTCACCCTTTGAAGAAGGTGTAATCATTTCCATGGTAGCATTTGTAATCTCAAGGGCAACTTGAGTGCCTTCAATGGCCCACCTTGGTCACATCGAAATCAACCTCCATGTTGGTTCTAATGTCCTTTTCATATATTAAGAGACTTATCATCTTGGACTTCGTTTGGGTCTATGTCTTTACCATGATCAAAACTTGGCAAAACAAATTTAGGGAAGGTGGTTTCATAAGTAGGCAACCAAGTTTTGTAGGAGTATTCGTCTTTTCGCTAATTCACAAAGGACTTATTCAAAAAAATTGTGATTTGCCCCCTTGTAAAACTCCCATTCCTCCATTTAATTTTTCCTCACCTTTTGCTAAAAAATCAATAACTCAACCTTCATGAAAACATTTTTAGTTTGCAAAGCCTTAAATTTTACCATCTAGTGGTGAGACAAATCTACCGAATCTGTTTTCAAGGTGAAAGTTCTAATTTCCTATAGTAGAGCATCCAATTGCTCCTAGGTGATAGGAGGGTTGGTGTATAGCTCATGGATAGTATCATACAAATTGGAGATCATTTCATTGGAACACTTCAAATCCTCTTCTTGTTTCTTCATATTTATTTCCAAATCATCATTATCCTTTTTCTAGCCATTGGGCCTTGTCTTTGAGCCTTTTCAACTCCCTCCCAATCATGGATGTAGAAAGTTCCATTGTTTTTTTATTCATTTCTTATTTTTGGTACTTTAACTTTACTTTCTCTTTCTCCTTTTGTAATTCATTTAGAGAGGAAGGGATGGATGAAAGTCGATATTGTAATTCCGGAAGTTGATTACGATGCTCTTCATTTTTGGCAAGGCTCTTATCCAATTGATTCTAAATATTGTCTCATCATAGTTCTTGTTTATTGCTTAGAGAGCTTGAATTGAAAGCACATCTTGCTTGGTATGGGCCTACACCATGTGTAAGTTGGTAATCAATTGAAAGACCTCTTGAATGGCCTTTAAACATTCCTCCATGGTAGTGTCCCTTTTAGTAATAACAATGTCAAAAATTTATAAATGGGCTCACTATGGGTTTATACTTGTCGATACCAACCTTGGTAGACAAACCATCATCATTACTATCCTCCCCCTCTAATTCCAATACTTGCATGGAGGTGTTGACCAGGAACTAATGCCATAGTAGGACGTTTACAATTTGTATGGCTCCGAATTTTGAATCCTTGCCACTTTTCTCTTTTTTCAGTTCATTGGTTACAAATAAATCATGTAACCAATAATGAAGATTATCAAAAATGACTTGCACCCAGTTCACCAATTTTCCTAACTCTACTAGAGCAATCAACAATAAGAGTTTCTTGCTAACATAAATCCCTTGGCTTCCCTTGAACCAAATCACTTGAATCAAAACCAGAAGTCTTGTAACATATTTTCCCTTCAATTCAAAAACTTTCCACCCCTTATATAGCACCACAACATTCAAGGGGCATCTAGATGTAAAGATTAGCAATCTCTATTGGCTTCAAAGCTAATGGTTTTGTCATTTTAATTTTTGGCAAGTTACACAACATTTCAGTGATGAGGTCTTCAATAATTAGAATTGGGATTCCTTACACAACCAATTTAATTTGCTCTCCATTGAACCGGACCATCAATTACAAGAATTCCTTGACAAGATGTTGAATTAGGTTCAACTTCAATGTCGCCAAACTAAAAAGCCCGATTTGTTTTGTCCATGTCACATTTTTGTTCACCACCCATTTTTGAAACTTATTGATTTTTATAAAGACAAACTTTCTTCTACTTAAAAAGTTAATTACCATTCGTTCTCTTTTCTTCTCCATCTCCAATTCCTTTTCCATCTTTGTCCTTTCCATGTTCTTTGTAGCTCTTTTTACCTCTCTTTGTTTAATTATCCTTTGTTGTGTTACAACCCTAGCCTCAACTTTGTTGACCCTACCTCTCATCCTCCTTTCAATAAAAGCCTTTCTAAACTCATTATTAATTTCTAAAAGTCTGATAGCAATTATAGTAACAAAAGAAAAAAATGGGAAGAGGAAATGGGAGAGATGAACCTAAATTTATAGGTGTTGGCCTAGCATGAAGGGGTATAGATCTAAAAACACCGTGCTAAAATGTGGCTTTGGTTCTTGGATATGGGTGCAAATGAGATTCAATGAACCAACATGATTACTGAAAAAATAAATTACATGTCTTTTTTTCCAATTTTTTTTCTTCATATGAATGAATTTTGGAACAATTGTTTTTGCAACTTGTTATGATAAATGCTTATAATTATCAAAATACATGACATGTTTTTTCTTCATCATTTTTGAATAAATACGAAAATTTGAAAATGTCTTGATTCCTTGTAAATTTAGTGTTTTGTCTTTAAAAATGATAATAATTTCAAATCATAACCAATTTTTTTTTTGCATTTTAATGTTTTTTTATAATAAAAAAAATTCTTAACACATCATGTATATTTAAACCCATTTATGTGCGGACTTTTGAAATTTCAAAATTTTGGATCCATTTGGAAAGTTCTTTGAATTTTTAAAATTTTAGAATTCCACATATTTTAGGGTATGAGTGTTTTTTTAATGTGGTTAAAAGGTTTTTATCCTTTTATTTTTTTTCCCATCAAATGTGTTTTATTATATGAATCCTTTTGATAGTCCTTGCAAAATTGATTCTTGTCTAACGCTTTGCTATGCACTTTTGTCCTTAGTCAAAACTTAAACTTAAAATTTCATCAAATGAATTTTTGGTTTGAATTCCTTAACATTCATATGGATGAAAAAACAATAACTTGCCATGATTGCCATGGTTTTAAATGGTAAAATATAAATGTTTTTCCAATTTTGACTATTTGTTTTTACAATTTGATGCCTTTTTTGGCTCATTGTATTGTGATTGCACCCATATTGAATACTAAACTTGGTGAGTTTTGATTGGATACCATTTCTAACTTGTTCATTTTTTGGAAAAATGTACAAGTGAAGATTTTTAGGTTAAGGGATTGGAATGTTGAAAAGTATAAAATATTTCAAACAATTTTCTACATTGTTGTCAAAAATTAACATATCCTAATTGCACATATATAGTAATCAAATTGATCCCCCAATAATGGGAAACTTTGGCATCTTTTAACCAATGTTTGTCTAATAACATAAAATAGTTAGTGGCATCAGAACAATATTAATTTATCATTATAAAGATTATTATGTAAGGAATTTTGTGAATACGACTCCTCATATTCCTAATCAAACCCACAAGTTGAATCATTGTTTGGTTTGCCATTATAAGGTTGTAAGGTGTTGGGTTGGGATTTGATATGGATTAACTTTTTCCCAATTTGGACTTGGATAACTTCCATGTGTGGATCTACCACTACTAAAGCTATAGTAGTATTAGTTACAAGAAATTTAGGAATTTATGTGCAAGAAAATATGGAAAGAACATACTTTTTGAGATTTGGAACAAGATTGAAAAGTTGTCCCAAGGTTGAACTGAACTTGCTTTCCAAAGGCTACTTCCCAATTTCATGGATTGACACATCTCTTTCATTTGTATGTAGTAGGTGGTTTGGTAGTTTATGAATCACCAAAGTCAAGTTTTGAGTTGTGACTATATTGGAGTTAAATGAGAGGAATTTAGTTTTAAGAGGCTCTTTGTCTTTGATAGCCACATTTTTAGGGACCTTACTTCTAGTGGTGAATGCCAATATCATGTTTATTGCAAAAAATTTTTTTTTTTGCTTTGCCATTCGCTACCAAATTAGCTCCTTTGTCCTTAAACATTATCTGAATTGTTGCCTTACATGGGCAGTCAAAAATCCTATGGTGTAGTTTGTCACAAATGTAACATCAATAGGCTAGAGACAATTTTGGCTTAATACCATAATTTCAATTCCTTCCTTTGAAATTTGGTTGGCATTTGTTTTGTTATATTGAAATTTCATTTATCAAAAGTGATTTCTTCTCTTTTAGTTTTTTTGGATTATCCAAATTCTAGTGGCATTTATCTTTCAAATGTTTTCGATTTTTTACAATGTGCACATACATACCACATCCTTTTAAAAAAATTCAATAATGTGATCGACTTTCTGAAGTGTTGGTGGCTCTAGCAAATTTTTATAGTGGACACATCTCCAATGTTTTTTTTATCATAGGTGACTACCACTTCTTTATGCCATAAAAACATGTTTCACTTCATTCATGTGGTAATAAATAAAAGATATGGCAACCATCCCACTCTAAGGAAAGTTATGAACATATTGTCATTTGCCTTATGCTACATACAATTTATTAATTTCAAAATTCATTCATTGTACACTTCAATTGTTTCATCGGCTTTTTGCTTGATGGCACATAATGCCATGTAGATTTATTCATCTATTTGAACATTACGATATTATTTGCAATCCTAGTTTTTCAAAAACATAATTTAGATGATTTTGCATGAAATTTTATATCCATTCAAAAATGTTGTCATGAAGAATAAAACAAATAAGTTGATGATATTTGCATTGTTTCATTTGCCATTTATGGTATTCAAATTTTTTGAAAATTTGGATATGCAGATTGAAGTCAAATCCAAACACATATATTGAGTATGGTAACACCTTTCTTGTCGATGAAGGTCCCATTGAAGTTGTTGCTAAAACAACTATTGAACTTGGTGACAAGTACTAAGGATTCCAAGGAATTCATTTTCCTAAAGGTCAATTAGGTGGCTCACTTGGCAAACCTCCACCTAGTGGTCCACTCCATGGTCTTCCTCTAGGGGGCCCATTTGATGGTCCATCACCAAGGCATCCACTTGGTGCTCCATTGGTGCTCCATTGGTGCCTATCAAATTGCATCTAGTACTTGCTTTTCATGTGACTCCTTCCCCTATAGGATTGCCTCCTCCTCCTAAAGGATCATTATGGCCTCTTGAGGGTGTTGTCAAGGATATATGTCCAAACATACATTTGGTACTAGTCCCACTAGTCCCAGATTCCTTGGAGGCCAATAGTGGTAAGATGTTCCTTTAGGTAGGGGAAGGATCCAACAAAAGGAGCACCACTAGGCATATTTATAGCTATTGAAACAAAGAAAATTTCTCCTAGTGAAATGGCAAATGTGTGGTTTCAATTCCCGAACTACTGAAAACATCTTTAGTTATTGAAGTGGTGGGAACTTCTACTATAGAAATAATTACCATAGTACTTATTGCATACATGGTTGGAATGTTTACCAAGACTATTGTGGTTTGATATTGAGGTGGTGTAGGGTTATGATACGAGCAATTACAAACATTCTCCATAGCCATGGCCAATTTGACCATAATATCCTCAAGAATCCTGAAAGAACAATAGTAACATATGGCATAGGCTGCAGCACACATTGAACTACAAGAATGATTCAGGACAGATGCAAAGGAGCTGATAGTGACCCTTGCTTCATGTTGATACAACTTTTGATTGCAATTGCTCACTAGCATATTTGCACTCTCAAATATGAGCTCTGTATTATCCATTCATGTCATCCAAATCTTGGACCACAATCTTCTATGTTAATGAGGATGAGGCATGCACAGCCATTGATTGAAAAAGGACTGCATGCGCTCCCTTTGGGAAGCACTTCCCATGTTGACAGTTGGAATAATCTTCTGAGGTCGTATGAACTGTACGAATTCCTGGAGCTCTGTGAAGCTCGAATGTTCACTGTATGGAACACCATAGATAGTGACAGCTCCATTACGCTGTGGTTTCAACAGATCTAAATTAGTCCCTACTTTCTCCGAGTAAGTCCAGCCTGTGGGCCGGAAGCCTAACACAGCACTATATCGAGGATGGAAGCTCTGCATGTAAGCCCTCAATTTCTGAACATTCAAGCTTGAAATGGGAAGCACATGGAGCATGCTGCTGGTTGCATCTAAGCATAACCGATCGGTCAATTCAGGCCAGTCTAAAGATGACAACACCCGCCCTCGTCGTTGATCAGCAAAGATCTTCAACCCAAGGGCCTTTGCAATACCAAGATAAACACGCTCCTTACCAATACTGTATGCACCTACCACTACCAATGTCCTAGAGTTTTGAGCCATAGCTGCCCTGGTCACTTTGACAACAAACGCTATCACATCCTGCTGCAATGGGAATTTGTATTTGGGATCACAATAGGTTGTGTCAAGATAGAGTGAGAAGATGCGACTGCCACAAAGCTCCGGATAAGTTTGCATACCTTTGCAGGCCCGAAAGTCACCTGTATGAAGGATGCGCTGTCCCCCAGGCAGCTGAAAGAGAATGAGTGAAGCCCCTGGGCAGTGATTTGCCTCCAGAAACCGCACTTCCACACCTTCAATCACATGTGGGACACTGAGCTCCACAGGCCGCAACCATTGCATGTCAACATAGAGGCACATTGACACAAGGCGGGCAGTGACAGGAGTGCAGAATATCAAGCCATGAGACCATGATTTTGTTAGACCTCCATAGTGATCAGAATGGAAGTGGGTGAGAAAGTAGGCTTTGCATCCCTCCACTCCTCCATATCGGAAAGCATCCACTGTGAAAGGTGTTCCTGGTATCTTCTTGTAGAAAGGACACCTTCTGGTTGCACCATCTTGCTCTCCCCATCCTCCCCACCGCCTCAATCCTCCTCTACCCTTCATATGTGAGCCATTGCCACTTGGAGATGCAGCTGAAGAATTCACACGCCGGAACTTGGCCATAAAATCTGCTGCAGATGCAGCTGGTTGCTTCACCAAAGAAGATGAACACAAATACTTCCCAATGTCCTGCTTTCCTGGAACCATGGCAGTCAATTGTTTTTCTGGAGATGGCTTGCGCTTGACCCCCAAAAAAGTATGAAGGTCCACCTGCTTCAATCTTGTAGGGCATCTAACAATGTCCAACCTACTATCATCTTTCTTATACCAATTCGGCCGCCCAGATGTGAATTCCTGAGCTCCCAAGACCGGTCCATCTGGACCTCCTTGTAGTAGTATATCTTCCTTGCTTGCCAAAGATGCTATCACAGCACTAGGGTATTTAGGGTTTGATAGGGCTGTCTCTGAACATGGCAATCCATACTCGTCGATTTCATACAATGACCTCCAATCAGTTCCTGCTTCATAAAAGGAATCCCTAAAACTCAAATCCAAGCTCTTATTCTTCTTATTCACCTCCTCTTCTGCGCTCGGAACTGCTTCTGAATCTAACCCTTTTGAAAAAAAACACACTGAAGACTGGTCGTCCAGGACAAAAGAATCACTAAAGTCCTCACTGTAAATGTCATCTTCTTCTCCTCCCTCATCATACATGCAAACCCTAGTACCAGAGGAGGCCGCAACCCTTTCTTCCGCCTTGTCGTAGGCAGCCGAGCTGCTCCCAAAGACTACTACTGTTTCCGCCTTCTCCAGCTCCTTGGAAGAAGACGTCGTCGCCGTTGTCTCCGTTGCTTCTTCCACCACCAGTACTTCTCCAGCCGAATCTCTGCTTCCATCGATGTCAAGAATTCCACAGCTGCTGGAGTTCAAATGGCAGCTTTCAATTGCTGCTGCAGCTGCAACAGGAAGCTCCGTAATACTCCCACAAGGAGAAACTGTCACGGCCGTGCTCACAATATTTGCAGTCTGTCGAGATCCAGCTTGCAATTCTGCTGCAATTCTTCTCAAGGACAGGCTCTTCTTGTTGTTCTTCTTCGAATTCATCACTGAGCGGAGTTGCTCCATTGCTTCTACCAATTGAGATGCAAGCCTCCGCCCTTTGAAGGAGCACGATTGCTGTTTGCATTTGCAGCGATGCAACGACGGACAAAAAACAAATTTGCGAAGAACGAAGATCGATGTGCAATGCAAATGAGCGCGCGAAGGCTTGGTAGTAGACTCTTGCGTTCGAAATTTCAGGCCTTTTTTTTTCTTTTACTGGCAAGGTTTCGCCAAAAAGAGAAATTGAAAAATCAAATACCGTAGTACCTGCCACATGGGCCAGTTCGACACTAATTATAATATTTTCAGAAATGTTGAAATTTTCAAAGCATTTTTCTTTTCAGAAATATTTTTTTCTGAAGAAAAAATATAAATGTGATGCAATACTTGGGAATTATGTCATTTGTCCAAATGGAATCCCCAAAATTAATTAATTAATTAATTAATCTACAAACATGTGTCCAAGTGGCCAAGGTACTTTGGTATTTGGAAATCAACTGATTTTTTATAGTTTCTATTGGTTTTTCCCTTTTTTTTTCTTTTTTCTTTTTGACACCTTTTTGACTTAAAAAATGATTTCACCAAATTTTCGACACATACAAACGATTTTTGTGGGAAAAAGGCCCTAATTAGCAAGATTTTGATTTCTGGCGATTTTTCTCAAATTTTCTACTTGAATTATATGAAGTTAAGTAATTTTCACCATGTGCAAAGGATTTTTGTGAAAAATAAGCCATAATTCGACAATTTTTGATGTTTTCTTAATATGATCAGATTTTTATGCCTGGTGATCATCCACAAGAAGATTTAGCCAAATTTGGTTATCAACTAAATATGAAAATTAAAAACAAATTAAGAATCTTTTCACATTTTGGGTACTTGCTAGTAGTTGTAGAAATCTAGCAAAATTTTGTTTCTTTTTCTATATATGCAAAATAAATTCGGTTTTCTCTTACAAAAATCTTTTGTATGTGTTGAAATCATATTTTCAGGTTTAAAAAATGCAAATATTTGCCCCCCGCCAAAAAAAACACTGATACAGAAGGTTGCATTTCAACTTCCAAGCTTCTTTTTGCAATTGGTGAAATTTTGCAAAATGAAATTCAAATCCAAAAATTCAAAATGACCTGGTTTTCAAAGGTGCATGTTCTAAACTAGGAGGGAAAGAAAAACTCAATTAAAAATTAAAAAATATGAAAATTAAATGGTTTTTGAGGCTTTTTAAAAAATGGATGTAGGTTCCATACTACAACCAATAACATTAGTTATAGGGTAAAATTGTGTGCAACTCTATGCCTTCAATTAGAAGTAAGAGTCCCGGGGACATTCGATTAGAACGTATATCAAATAAAAAGGGGCCAATGAATCATAATTGATGAACCCGGTGGAAAATTGGTTCCTCCAAGCTTATTCTTGTTGTACTATCAATAACATTAGGATCTTGAACATCCAATTTGGTTCTCGTTTATTCTCTTCATCCTTTTAGCAGGAGGCTTTGGATGAGAATGTTTGTTATTCTATGCATTATCAAGGTTAGGAGATGTTCAAGCAATATTTGAGATCTTTTCTCGATGTTTTACTCAAAGACCTTTCTAGTTACTTTGTTGCTTCTCCTTTTACAAGGCCAATTTACCACATTTGATTTGTTTCTATTGAGAGTTTTTGAAAACTTTTGGGGCTTTTTTAGAGTGCTTTAAGTTCCTCTACCCCGATAGCAAGTTTGTTTTCTCATTTTTAATGGATGGTTAGACTTTTTTTTTTTTTTGTAAAAGCATTATTCCAACAACCTATTTAGGGAGTTGGTCTCTTGTTGCCCTTGTCATTGCTTCTAGGTTCTTATTGGACTTTTGTCCATTTTAATTGGAGGCAATACAAATGAACTTTGGTTCACTATTTTTCTATGCCCATTTGAAGGAAGCTTCTTCCTTTAATGGTGGTGGCATGTGTCCCCACTTTTGAGCAATTGGCAAAGAAAGGAGTGGATCAACTTTAAGAAAATATTTCAAAGAAATTACATTATCATTCTTTTTCTAGCATGATTTTTGGTTTGCCTTTTGATTCACATTGAGTGCGTCTAAAATCTTGTTTGGGGCCAGGTGTAGGTGCCTAGTTGTCTACTCACCTAGTGATCCTTTTTTTATTAACTTTAGAAGTTTTTTCCACTATGCTACGCATTCAAGGGCTTCCCCCACCCCTTAAACCTTAGTTTGTTGCATTGCATTTGTGATCAACCTTTTGACCCTATGGGGATCCACCTTTTTTCGTTGCGCATGTGGTGGGGAGAGGACAATTTCTCATGATGTCATGCAGGATGTTTTTGCATCTATCACAAGGGATGTGAGATTTCATATTTTATGTGAGTAGACCCATGTTCTTCTGTCACCTATTATTCAATCTACATGTTGGCGAATCAACATTGTCGGTGGATGGCATCCGAATGTTGGTCGACATCATCATCATTGATTCCATTCGAACAAATTTGGTTTCACAAGCTCATGGGGTTATCGTGACAATTGCAACTCAAGCCAAGGATGGTCTTTGTGGCAATCGATACCCAACGAACCAATTTCTCCCTTTAGCTATAGAGGTCTTTGGTTGATCTTTGCACCAGTAGGCTGATGGTTTTTTGCATTGATGTGCCAACATGGCATGGAGCGTGAAGGACTTTAGAAGCTTCCCTTTTTTTGTTTTGCATTCATATACAAGTAGAAGGTGTTGGTGTTGTTGTAACGAACTCAAACTATTTATATTTTGAAGTGTGTTGTTGTGGTAGGTGAAGGTTCTTCTAGGCTTAGTGTTCTTTCATGTGTTCCTCCCTTATCCTTATCCTTATTTAATATGTTTTTTGTGACTAGAGGGTTTGAGTATTTGATTTGTTCATGTTTCCCTTATGGTCCACCAGGTTTGAGTACGTAATTTGTTCATGTTCCCCTTGTTTGCCTTGGTTGATGGTTTTTTGTTTTCCCCTAGACTTGGGTCCTTCATCTTGTACCTTACTTTCACCATGTTTTGGGTGTTTTTTTTATTAACATTTGGTTAGTTTTCATCATCATTTCATGTCCTATGAGAGGTTTTACATCAAACTATAAAATGTGCACAAAATCCACCATCATGTAAGAAAAAAACAAAAACAAAACAATGGAAAAGAAAGCATGATAGATGACTCTGACAAAGTGAGATAGGAAAAACTTAAATTTTTTTAAAAAAAATATCTTATGTTAATTGTTGTGGAAATCTGATGTTAGTGTTGCATTGATGTAGGGTTTCTTTTAAGGATTTTGTGATGTAGCCAAAATGGTGATTATTCACAAAACGATTTAGCCAAATTTGGTTACATTTGAAGTAAAAAAAATCCTTTTATATTATTGGCTACCTTCTGAAATTTATCATATACATATGGCTATTTGAAAAAAAAATTCAAAATCTAGCAAATTTTGTTATTTTTTTCATGAAAAATCCTTTCAATAGGTCAAAATCATATTTTTCAGGTCAAAAATTGGTGAAAATCTTGCAAGGTAAAAAAAACACTACATTGATATAAGTCTGAACATAAATTTTCACAATGAAACCCTAAAGCCCTGCATTTCATGGGCCACAATAAACCAACACCCACCAACAAATCATCCATTGGATGGCCATTATTATTCAATTATGGATGAACCTTAGTTGAGTTAGTATATGGTTTCAACTTGGTAATAACCAATTTTGTAAGGAATAGGTATCATATATAGGCATATAGGTAAGAAAATTGATAACTACTAGGTAGTATATGGTTTATACATAGGTAAGGGTTGTTTTTACTACCTACCAAATAACAACATGCTAGTGGGTTGTTAGTAGGTAGTTTAAAAAAAAACTAAGCTAACCTCCATGGTTAACTAAGGAACTAGAACCCAACAGAAAATTGTTTCCTAACCACTTATCATTCATTCTTCATGGTGCATTGGTGGGTGTTGGTTCACTATGGCCAGTGTTCATTGGCTCAACATGTTTGCTAAAGAAGGGGTTTTGCCTAATGGGTTTGGGGTCTAAAACAATGTTGGTAGGCTATTTAGAAAATATTCAATTTTCAACTAGGCTATTGATAACTTGTAACCTACTTATCAATTATTGAAATTTCATCCAAGTAAATTATCAATATTAAAACCTTACACATGCTTATGATTTTAAAATCAAAAAATAAAATTATGTATATATATATATATATATAACCTACCTTGCTAATTATTTTAATAAAAAGTACAAAAACAACATTAGGTTGGAAGTTAGTCCCAAGCAAGGAAGGTCTTATATATTATGGACTATAATAGGAGTTTGATATTAATATTTCTTCATAATCTATAATAGTCTAATATGTCTCATTCTATGAGTAGGGAAATTATTCAAGTTACCCACCATGATAATTATCATTATTTTCAACACCTCATGTTCATATTTTCACAAATTTTCATTCCAATATCTAAAGGAGTATTTAATGACTAAACTGACTTTAGGGTAATGCACTCACACACTAACATAGTTCCACCTTCAAATCATTTTTATGTGTACACATGGTATTGAAGGTGCTTTTTATTGGGCATCCAATCCTTCCAACTTCCAAGGGGTGCGCGCTCTCTCTAAAGGCTTGGCCTCTAATTCTATGAATAGGTAAATTTCAAGGTTCATGGGATTAAGTTATTGCTTGAATTTGTGGAGTGTAGGTAGTACACCAATGTTTATATTGGAAATATTTCATCGACCACACCACAGGAAATGATGAAATGACTCACAAAGGTAAAAAGACCATCATGGACATAACCAATTAGGATTGATGTAACAATGAAGCTTTAAATAAAAAGGTGGTTGTTATGAGATCACATTTCTAAATAAAGGAAACAAAATTGGTGGATTAAAGCATTTTCATGATGTGTCCTTTTGCATTTAACTAATCAAGAACAACTTGGGATAGCAAGAAACAATGCTAAAAACAAATCTTGACATAAGTTCACAATGTCATGCATTGATCCAATGGACTTTGAAGCACAATGACAAGAACGAGAATAATCAATATTGGGTTTTTGCTACAACAAAAGTAGCTTGAAGAAAAGAAGGTCAATTGAAAAGTTAATTCAAATGACATGGGAATAATTGGAGGAAGTTAATGGGAAAAAACCACAATTGTCAAAAAAAGTTGAAGCTTATAGAACAAAAGCATCAAGGTGGAAGAAGTCATGAATAAATTGGCTCTGCAACTAAAGATACTAGAAATTTCAAAACAAGGAAGTGTTTACACAAGTCTTTCAAGGATTCCTTGAAACCATAGGAAGAACAAAATCAAGAACTTCAAATGATAGTAAAGGAATTAGAATATGCAAAGGCAACACTAGAAGGGGATATTTGGGTGCTTTAGTAGAAAGAGAAGGCTATCTTGCATGTATGCAGCAAGGAATCATAATTATGTTAAAGTTCATCAAGATTGGTTATTAGCAAATGGAGAAATGAATTGATGAAAGAAGCAAAAGCTTAGAGATGAAATTAATGATGTCACATATCAACAAAATAAATTATAAACACAATATATGAGAGAAGAAGACAATGGCAAATGAGAAATGGCAACAACAAACAATGTCATATGTAAAATAAGCCATTTTGTATGATTAATTATTGGTAATGCATGAAGTTCAACTTAAAGAAATGGTGTAAGAAGCTCAAGCTTTTATGGTGTAATGGCATTCCACATATTTTAATGATTACATTTAGCAAATTGATGATGTTCATGCATAGTTGCAACAATTGGAAGGTACAAATCATAGTGAGGAAGAAGCAAATAATGATGATGAATTACGTGTCATGGAAAGTAAAGTTATGATTGTAGAACAAGTTCCATTAGAATCTTGAATTTAGTTGGAAATGATGTAACCAAATGAACTTGTTGTTAGGAAATTAAAGTGGATCCAATAACTGAGCAGAAGGAAAATGTTTAATTATAGGTTCAAACAAAGGTACATTAGCACAAACAGATGCAAGAACAAGAGGAGCAAATATGTTGTTATCAAAATTTGTATTAAATTCATATCACTTGGCACAACATTGTTACCCAAAATTTTATGTGAATTGGTATTTTGATGGACAAGTAACCACTAGTTGATGAATTGGTACTTACAAAAGAATTGGTAGTAATATAACAAGTGACAATTAAATAGATGAACCAATGATAATGTTGAACTAGTAGTTGACATAACAAGAAGTTGATAAAACATGTAGTTAACATAACATGTAGAATATTTTTGAAATTATAATTGTTTATGATGGTTTTGTTAGGTAGTTATTATTAGACAATTAAAATGAGGTGTTTTATTAGCTAGTTATTGTTTAGGTGATTTTCATGAGGTATTTTAAGTTCAAAGTTAGAATATATAAGAGGTGATGTTAGAACATGAAAAACATCAAATCTTTATTTTTTCATATTTACTTTCTGAATTTTAATGTACAAATTTGGAACTTTGATTTCTAAATATAATTATATATTTTTGTTGGGAGTTGAAACACTTGTTAGCATTTTATAATTTGTACATGCTCAAATTTTAAGAAAGGATATTTGCATCAAGTGTGAAATAGAAACCCCATTAATGTTTGGTGACCACATAGTGGATTGAACTTGTAAGCAATCATGTTTGCAATATTTGGTTTTATGATAATACCACAAAATGAATCAAATTTCAAAGCATTAACATTCAACATTTTTTGTTACAAATCAAATCGATGTTTGCATAATTTGTATGTTTATAACTTTTGGTTTTAGTTTTTGTATTTTTAATTATTTGAATTTTTTAAGCTTGAGTTTTTATCTTTTGCCATATCTTTGAAAATCCTTAGTGAAGGGGAGATTTGTGTAAAGATCTGCTAATTAAACATTCAAAATTTAAGAGGAACCCATTTGTGGTTTCTAACTACTTGGAAGAGTTGACTTGAATTACAAATTTTGAAGCCAACACTATGAGAAATCATGTCCTTTGCAACTTGTCGTATGCAATTGAAAAATGTCCTTTAGACAAGTTGCAAAGGACATGATTTCTCACAATGTAATATTTATAACAATTATATATTTTTTAAAAACTATCAATAATGGTCAAAAGGCTTTAAAAAATAATCAAAACAAGTTGTATAATAACTTATTCAATTGAAATTATAGAAAAAAAAAAAAACCACAGTCCCAACTACTGGGTAATGAATGTGTTGATGCTCCCTAACATGGAGGCACAATAACCAACGATGGATGATTCACATCATCATAATACACCAACAAAGCATGAGGCAAGAAAGGAACCACAAGTACCTTTAGTTAGTTGCCATTTGATACAACATTCGTCCCAACCACAGAAAAGAAGTGTCTCAAGAAGGGAACCACAAATACTTTCAACTATTCACCATTTCACCCCGCAACACTAGTCCCAACCATAGAAAATGAGTGTAAAAAATGGTGGAAATCTAAATGAACATGTTCAAAATACTAATGAAGTTACTTTTGTAATTCATAAAGGAGAATAAAAAAAACACCCAATTATTTCATTCTCAGAGTTGGAATACCATCACAATTAGCATTTTCCACAAGATTAGGAACCGCTAAGCAAGTTCTTATGATGAATTTTGATACCACAAATTTCGAATTGGAGCATAACCAACTAGCAAACTAGTTGGAGTAGCTCCAAAACTTAGAATGGAAACATTCAAATTAGTGAAGTTCTTTGTCATGAACAAAATTGACTGAGGTGCAAATAATATTTGGGTGCAAGCAAGATATTTTGACCCTACTTGTTACCTTGTTTTCTACTTGTAAATTATGAAAAAAATATTCAAAACTTTTAACCTTCCTTTAGAATCAAATGGAACCTTCAGATTTCTTCATTAACATTTATAACTTCCCTTGAATGTTTAAAAAACGTTGTACCATATCATTTGGACTTGGAAAAGTACCCCAAAAGTATCCCTAGAAATTATGTTAATTTTCATTATAACAAAAGGAGTCCTTGTATGCCAAGTAATTTCATTGAATTTTTAGTTAATTCATTAGTTTAATGAATAGGGACTAGTGAATTGCACCCACATTTTGTAGTAATGTTTTGAGGGTTGAGGATGAATTTAAGTATGAGAATAAAATCCATTAACAAAAAATATATTTTAAAATGTTAACCACATCAATATTGAGGATTGGGAAAAAAAAAAAATTGTTTGCAAAAAACATTCATATATTTTTTAGTATTCAAATTTTATTTTCCAGACTGCCAAAAATCAAAGGTCCAATTCAAATACTTGCAAGTGCATTGGAAAAACATAATTATATCAATTTATCTTTTGAAACTGATGCCAACAATAATGAAGAAGTAATGTACCCAAAATAATTATTATTTTCACAAATTCATCTACTTGTACTTTTTATTTGGAGACCCCTAATTTTTGCATAATGGAACTACTTTTTTGGCTACTTTATCAAGTATTCACCCACCTATTACTATTCAAGATGGATGATTATCTAACCACAATGTTTGGCTTATTGCACCAATTTTTGGGAAGTTGAATGATCAAATGTTCCTTGAACCACATTAGAAACCTGGGTGATTCCACATGCCAGTTTGGGAAACACAATAACACCAAATACCCATCCATCAACTTGGCAACTACTTACTACACCTCTTGTACCAAGTCAAACCAATGTTGCACCTATTCCCACTTATCCAACATGGTATTGGGTTATCCACCTTACTTGTCCATGGATCCCAACATGTATTTAAGATATTATAATGGGACCAAGGGGTATTATCCCTTGATTCCTAGGAATGTTGTAGGACATGTGTTAAGGTATACAAGTTCCTATGACTTAAACAACTTATTGTATTAACAACAAAGATACCGTATATTAGTTACCAAGTCGTTGCATTTATTGAACCTATCATGGATCAGAACGTGTAATACTTGTAGAACCCAATGTTCAACCAATAATCCTTAATGAATTGGTTAAAGGAACTATCAACTAACCTATTGTAGAAGAAGAGGTCAACACAAAATTTTAAAGCTAGCATTTCGAAAATGCAATGTAGTTTGGGGGGGGGATAATGTTACCCAAAATTCTTTGTGAACTGATATTTTCATGGACAAGTAACCAATAGTTGATGAATTGGTACTTACACAAAATTTGATAATAATTTAACTTGTGACAATTGACAAGTGAACTGAAGATACATGTTGAATATATAGTTAACAAAACGAGCAATTCACAAATCAAGTCATAGATTTTTGAAATTTTGATTGGTTATAACAATTTTATTAACTAGTTACTATTAGTTGACTAGAATGAAGTGTTAATCGATTAGTTATTGTTTCGATGATTTGCACAAGGCATTTTAAGTTCAAACTCAAAGTATATAGGAGGTGATGTTAGAACATGAGAGACATCATATCTTTATCTTTTCATATTCACTTTATGAATTTTTAATGTACAAACTTGGAACTTTGATTTTTGAATATAGTTTTATATTTTCATTATGAGTTGGAACACTTGTCAACATTTAGTTTGTACCTATTCAAAATTTAAGAAAGGATATTTGCATTAAGTGGAAATAGAAAACCCCATTAATAAACATGTATAATGAAAATACCCCAAGGGTTTATCCATTCCTCTTGCAATAAAAGTTGCTAGATTCAAACCATGCACCTTGAATGACACCTTGCATATCCTTAAGGAATTAGAATATATGACATGCCTTTTTTGCTTCACTTCAAGGCTTGTTGTTTAATTTGTCGAGTATAGACATGTCTAGTATGGGATTTACTCCGTTGATGATATGGCACATTTTTAATAAAGTTGGGAAATTTTAACAAAATGTGGAGGATTAAGCACACTAAGTTCATAGAGCATTTGGTTTACCACATGATTTATGGTTACATTAATTTAATGATTATCATGGATATGGAAAATTAGGATACATTAAATGATGTTTGGAAGTTTATGTTGTGTTCTACTACAATAAGGTGAAAATTGACTATCAAAATTATTGCTATAAACCAAGTTTCACCATGGCCTAAATTGATGTAATATTGGATTGTGTGGAAAAGAGAGTGAAAGTTGAAGAGTGAAGGTGGGACAAATTGATTAACTATTGTCAAAATTTGGTGGTAAGGGAAACCTTAAGGGGGGAAATGGCAACAACAAATCGGCATTGCATTATTAAAAGAATGGATCAAACATTCAAGTAAGTTCATTTGGGGAAGGATCTTTCTATGTTATAGGTTGCCATCCATCTACTTGACATTTATAATAAACTATTTTTGAGAGGAACCAAGGAGTTTTACCTTACATCATTCCTAATATATTGTTTTCCTTATCTTCCATGTCCCTTGCATGGAAGAGTAAATACAAAATACACAAGAATGATGAAAAAATCAATTCCTAAAGAGAACTTTCAACCCTTTGAAGAAATTGATGACAAGATCAATGGCTTCCTCACACAGTTGACATTTCTAAAACAATGCCAATGTAATTTAAGTGGAGGATTGTGTGAGGACAATATTGTCGTACGAGGATTTGATAATGTTGGTAAAAGGAATTATTGGTAAGAAATAGAAGATAGTTGAATTAGCTAGTCAAGGTTTAAAAAAATAGGACTAATTGAATGATAAGATAATCGATATAGAAATTAGCAAACCAAAGTGTACTACCAATTTTTTTTGTTAAGCATTGAACATCATACTTACCAAATGTGGTTATAAGCATTATGATCTTACCCCAACAACATTAAAAAACAACAAAAAGAAAGCTAAGGATTAATACCCAAATGTGAGGTGTGAAAAAATGAGAAAAACTATGGTTCAATTGTGTACTTTGCAAATACATTATCTCAATGAAGGAGTGGTGTGTGTGTTTATGTGTGAAAAAGAGGAAAAAAAAAAGTGTGTGTCATTTTTGGTTGGTATGAAAAGTTTGAATGCTATAGAAATGAAGAAGTCAATAAGAACAAATGTATGAAGTTTAGATGGACAAAAGAAAATTTGTCCCAAGTAATTTAAAATAGTTGTAGTACAATCGTGGAGGTAAATGGGTATTTTCTTGGAATTTGTTAAAATGCCTTGGTTATCTAGGAATGTGGTGTTTGAGACAAAAGAAAAGACAAGAACTTAATGCTAATAATTTAATATGATAAATTCAATAACTTGCAAAATCTTATTGCTAACAAGTTTTACAATTCAAAGGTAAAATATAAGGCCTATCTAGAACACTTTAAATATCTTTGTGTCTGGGATACATAAAAAATAATTAGATTCACATTGTTTAAAAATGTATTGTAAAGAATCATGAACAATGTGTTATCACTTCCTACCAAAACTTTAAAACAAGAATGTTTTAAGGTTTTTCTTAATGTTCAAGTGAAACATTAATCGATGGTATTTATCCAACTTCTTTAATGTTTACACTAGATCATGCAAGTTGATCTAGATAGATCAAGTTACTATGTTAGCTATTACAATTAACACATCAAGTGATAAAAACAAATCAAGTGTTGTGATTGGTATACCGTTTAATTTAGTAAAGGTGTTTGTAATAGGTTGGGGTCTTTTGTTGAGTATAACTTTCAACACATGAGGTGCATACTATTATGCCAATGGCTTATTGACCAAATGACACAAGTGTTTGCACTACATTAAGTAGGTGCATCAAGTGTATAACATTGAACACAATATGTGCATTCCATTATGCTAGTGATCTACTAAAATGACGTAAGTGTGTAACTATGTTAAACAGGTGCATTAAGTATAACTTTAACACACAAAGTGCATGCCATTATGCCAAGAATTTGTGAAACATTAGAAATCACAGTTTGTGAATTTTGGGCCAATTAGCACCTTACAAAAGATATTCCAATAAGTAAGTAATGAATGTCACCCCAAATTTAAATAAGTTTATGCATAAAATAAAACATTAAAATAATTTGATGAATTGATGTTATATGTTTTGATCACATGATACTTGATTCAATTCTAAATAGGTGATACTTAAAATTTGAATACCTATTACGATTGGTACAAACCAATCATAAGTAACAACAATTTTTGAATCATCTATGTGAAAATAAGCTATGAATAAAAATTATTTATTTGGAAAATATCATTGGCCAAAACTAATGTGAGGTTTCAATTCCATGCACATGTATTTAATATTTATAGGATTGCAAACATCATTAAAGAAAAAAACATTATCAACTTGGCATAACCAATTGTGCATGGAGAAATTTTGATAACTTTGAAATATACTAGATTTTCCATGGGTTTTATTGTTATTTTATGTATATATATATATAAACATAATTATTCATTATTGTGCATTGATTTCATCTTTCAAATTGTTTCAATTAATTTTATATCTACTTGTTTGAAATGCAAGTAGGTTCAAATTCTATTTTATGCACATCACCTTTGTAGAGTGTGTGGTATGTGGTAAGTATGTTTTAGTATATACATTTTCTACATTCTTTTATGGTCACACCTCACAACTATAATGATATTTATATCCCCAAAAGTAATAGAACAACTAAGTTTTAAAAGTAGACTAAGAATATCCCCATTTATAAATTTACCACTTGACAAATGGGGATACTTTTTGTTTACTTTTCAAATTTGTTTGGTTCTAATTTTTTTGGAAATGAATATTTATAATGGGATGGTTTACAATTATGTTTCCATCCATTTTTATGCTACTTGTTTGGGTTTATATGCATAATACAAGGTAAATCTAAAGACACTCACTTTTTTGTCTACTTTACCATACTTTTACCCTTCATGCATACACTATTTCCCAATTTGCTCATAAGCTTCTCACTAATCTTATGTAACACCTATTTCTACTTCACCAAACATTCAATAAATCAACCTTTAATGTGCATAACTGAATCCTTTTTTATTACATAAATCTTAATCTTTCTTGTGTAACATTACTTCCACCATTGGGACTTGGAACACTTGTAGCATCAATCAAAATGATATTGTAAACAAATTTGATTTATTTATGAGCATCCATTGAAGTTGCATTAACTTGATGCCTCCAAAAACACCTAGAAGGTGGTCTCATGGTCTCATGAGGAGTTATTTTTGGGGCACACCATATCAACAACCTCAAACAAAAAGAACAATGAAAAAGATGTAACCATAAGCAAATCAATAAACAACCAAATCCCTTGAATGAAAAGAATAAGACAAAAGCTCACAATTAACTCCCATGTAGCTTCCTATTCACACAAACAACCAAAAGAGAAATTGTAAAGAGGGATAGAAAAGGAAATTGCCCTCTTAAAACTAATTTGTTAAAAGCAAACAAAAAGACATGCACACCCTATACACAAGGTGGAATTAAAGATTCTTCATGAAATATAAAAAAAGTAATAGCCTCAAGTTTCAAAGTGCTCAAATCCCTATTCAAAACATGATCCTTCATAAAACACAACAAGTAGGGACTTGTGGAGGAGCTCACCCAAAAAAACACTTGTAATTAAACCGAGTCATTATCCTATCAAAAATAAAAAGATGAAACAACAAATTGAGAATGACAAAATGACAAAAAAAAAGAAA
Source organism: Sphagnum contortum (assembly GCA_963920785.1). NCBI lineage: Eukaryota > Viridiplantae > Streptophyta > Sphagnopsida > Sphagnales > Sphagnaceae > Sphagnum > Sphagnum contortum. The sequence goes on from OY987280.1 coordinate 18,746,324, forward strand.
AGAAAACCACACCAAAAAAAAGATTGGTGTATTGTTGCAATTCAAAATAAACTAAAATGGTAGGACCATCTACATGATGTGATTAGCTTGTTATAGAAGAGTTAGCTAGGATTGCCAAGTGTACAAAAGTATTCACCTCAAAATTTAGATGAGTGAAATGAACAAATCTAGAAAAAAAGAAGAAAAAAAACTACTGATTGCAAGCTAGTGAAGCTTTATTGCAATTTCTAGTTACTAATGTCATTATGGCTATTCCATTTTTTATTCTTGTGTGGGGGGTGGCTACAACAAATGTGAGAATAATGGCAATGGTAGAACAATCAAGTTGAGGGGAAGTCATTATTTGCATAATTTGTGAAACACTTGAGATGAAGGGGCGTTTTCTTGGGTATGTTATGAAATAGTGAAACATTAAAATAATATTTTTATTAAAACTAAAATTATTTGAAAAATGATTTATTTATATTCTTATATTGAATTTTTTAAGTCCACCCTATTCATCATTAAATAAATTATAAAATTCACTTGCTCATCGATTTGTTCTACCTTATGTTTTGGTACATTGTTTATAAAAAATTGGAAGTGATTTCTGTGGGATAAGGCATGTAACCAATAGAAGTTGATGGTGACAAACAATAGGGAGGCATGAAAGGAAGTTGAAAAAAACTATTTGTAATTGTCGCCTATTTTATGCTACCTAGTCTACTAAGGCACTTAGACTAGTTACCTAACCTAAGCTACACCACCTACCTACTAAGGCTCATCATCCACTTTGATATAGTCATATCTTTCATCTTTGGGTGTCACCCATGTAGGTGTGTTTCACTAAGGTAGTCATGTCCTTCATCCTAAGGTGGTACCAGTGTAGGTGCTGGAATTGATGAAATTTTATGTACAAATTTTATGCATGAAAAGCTGAACTTTCATGGAATAAAAAAAAATTCATAGTTGCTAGAGAAGGGACATTTGTGGGGGTTATGGGCTTCAATAATGAGCCATTTGCATCATTGGCAAAATTAAATATCATCCATGAATTTTCCATAAGATCTCATAACAGAACTTCATCCATTCATCCATTGAAAATTCACAAATGATATTTCGTGGACATTCAGCCATGGAATTTGGACATTTAATGCAATAAAAAGACTATGCCCATGGATTCAATAAACTATAGATGGATTTTTTTTTTGTGGTTGAAATTAATTTCATCCTAACATTTCCTGAATTTTCATGGATGGACTTCCATTCCATTTATTTCATCCCGAAGAGACAAGGTCTTCTACATTTAGAAATGCCATCAAAGACATCAGAAAAGCTGTGAAAGGCACAAAATGAAGATGGAGATGATAGAGAGTACTCAATCTCAGATGCTTTGAAGTAACCTAGCTTGACACTTGCATGTACAATGGCCATAATTTTCTTAGCATCCAATTGGGTGCTCATTGGATTTTGCCATGCATGATTTTGTTTCGAAAACGTGAGAAATTTCATAGTGCTTTTGGACACCACCTTATAAGTTATATCCATGGAGATAACCCTAAACCCTAAACCTGGGATAACCCTAAACCCTCCAAGAAAAGAGAAGGGATCTTTACACCTGTTCCATAAGAGCGAGAGGGAAATTATGTGTACTTATACATGTAACATCCTCCTACTATGAAGGAGTGAGTAATAAGCCTTCCTCTCCTATGTGATCATCCATGTATGTGTAAATTTACAATAACATTCACCATGTGCTTTATGATGGGTAACGCCCATGGATGAGGGACATGCCCAAAATGCCATGTCCCACTGCACTACTGCCCATCTCAGGCCACTGGTTTTGTGAATGCATCGCCCTGGGTCTTTACCCTACAAACAAATGTATTCCCCAACAGTCTACATTTTCAGTTTATATCCTTGAGAGTTGAACTTTGGGCAAACCATAGGGGATAAAATTGAGGTGCTATTGGGAACGCCATAGGGAACAACTTGGGGAACCTCAAGGGAACATGATGAGAACATGTTGGGAACACATTGAGAACAAGGAAGGAATTAGAAAAAAAAAGAAACTCCCCCCAGAGTTGGAACATTTTTCAGCGATTACTACTACCTAAATGGCAACTTCCCCCTTATTTTTCAGCTCTTTATTTGGCTGAAAAATTGTATACAGAAGGCTCCTGGTGGCTGACAAGATGTCTCTTGGGACATCTCACAAATTTTCATTCATGCTAACAAACCTGAATTTCAGTAAGTTGGTGTAGGGTAAAAAAAATGCCCATGGTGGGTGGGTGGGTGGGTGTGCATTCCCAAAAGGAGGCCTAGGATGGTCTGGCCCAAAGTCCAGCCCAGGATGATGGCCCACCCCAAAACCCAGAGAAGGCCATTAAGTTAAAATATAGCCTTGGGTGAAGAACCAGCACTCTCATGGGTACCATGGTGCAAACCAGTGTTAGGTGGTTTTGTACTTTTATGAAGAAACTCTGGTCAAACCCGCTCCCAAAAAAAAAGGTTGAAATCCAGGACTGTCTCAGTTCTGGTTCCACTGGTCTGGTTCTTGAGAAGAATAATTATTTGTTCCAAAACTGAAAATCAGTTCCAGTTCCAGTTCGGATCCAGTTCCTATTGACTGGGATCTCATAACTCAAACCAGAACTTATATTGTTATAAACAACTATACTGTATACTGTGTTGCTTCCCTCTACTGTTGGTCTTGAAGGACAGCCTTTCTAGGGTGTGCAAAATTTCGCCAAAAGAGGCTCCCCCCACAAAATGGGTCTCCGAGCTAAACTTTCCAGTAAAGTCAGATGATTAGTTAGAGGGCGAGAACGGCCAGTTTAGGCATAACATGGTAGCAAACGCATCACTGGGAATGAAATTTTACAAAACGAAATGACAGGGACCCAAACTAATTTTCCACCAATTTTGGTGGTAAACTGAGTCTCATCCCCTCTTTCCTTTTTCCTGAGCGCCTCCATTATTGCTACATATATATTTTCACTGCTCTTACCTCCAGTACTGCTATATATATTTTCAATGCTCCTACCTGTACAACTACTCTAATTACTCTTGAACCTTGTGCATTCAATGCTGAGTTTCAGCATTTCATTCTGACATTGAATGAAATTTCCTTACTTTGCGGATATCACTGAAGAAAGCAAGTGTTTTTTAATTTCATTTTTTTAATGTGACACAGGTGACGATCATCCCACAAGAGATTTAGATTGAGTGACAGTGATCCCACAGATGGTTTAGCCTTAATGGCGAAAATACTTAAGAAAACTGTCAAAACAGTGAAAATCTGGCAAAACTGCCTTTTGTCACTGGATGCAACCTGGCACCATAAAACCTCATTCGATAACAGTGTCTGGCGGCGATTTGGAGCTATAAACTCCTGCTGTGAAACTCAGAAAACCATCAATTTTGGTGATAAACTGAGTTTCATACTGTCGTTCCTTTTTTTCGTGAGCGCCTCCGCTGCTACATATATTTTCACTGCTCCTAACTGTACAACTACTATAATTAGTCTGGATCTTTGTGCATTAAAATGCTGAGTATAGCATTTCATACTGAGTTGCAGCATTCCATACTTAGATTTATTAAAAAAGTCTTTTACTTTGTAGATACCACTGAAAGAGAGGGATAGGGGGTGAAAGGAGGCCCAAAGACAGGGTGAGGACAGGGTTACTTTACGGATAAGTCTATCGTCAAGTCTCTCGGTATTTATAGAGACATCATGTCTTGTTTGTTGGCCCACGTAGAAGAGTCCAGGCAGAAGACAGACGGAATCCAAGATTTTGATAAGAGTTAAACAGCACTCAAAGGACGGTTCCACATTGCCAATGGGAACCACCCGGTGGTGTTAGGTGGGCATTTTACTTATGCCCTGAATCTCTCTACTTGTTGCAAATCCAGTTCTTTAATCGCAGTTACATTTTAAATAATCTCAATTGTTTGTTAGACTTACTAGGTTACTACAGTTGAGATAATATTGCAACTTGGTTTTCTTAATTTGGTATACTCAGGGCGACTTTAGACAAGGGTCCAAGGTCCAGCGACCAATGAATTGAAGCAATTTTATTGGTTGAAAGCTGTAAATTGGTCCCAAGGCCTTTAAAAGAGGGTCCAAGACCAAAAAGTGGCAAATTGAGGCTAAACCTACATGGCACCTGTTTTGGAGGGAAAATCAATTGGTTCAAACCAAAAAAACAGTTCTATTTTGGCCAGTATATTTGGTTTCATTTTGAAGTTGACAACAATGAAAATGTTGAAGAAATAATCTATTTATGACGAGAATACACATTGCAAGGACTCTCTTTTTTTTTTCAACAATTTTTGTAATTTTTTGAACGAAAAATTGATTTTTTTTGGATTTTTTTTTCCTGGTGTAAATTCAACTATTATTTTCTAATTTTTGAGAAAAAAATCTATTTATTATATCACATTTTTTATAATATTAAAAAATCCCTGATTGCAACATGCTTTTTTTTGGTGTGAGTATCCAAAGTACGTACACTGACTGCATTACAAGGTCTTTGTTATTAACATAGTGGCATTTTGAAATAGCCTATCATTGTATTGTCTATCAAACCAACCAAGGAACAAACAACCCCTATTCTAAGATGTAGGTGATTACCATAGTACCTTTACCATTTCGGCAACAAACTGCCAAATATTTAATTAAATTTGAAATCTTAACTTCACAGCATTTGATTTTTTAATTTAAATGTTTTTGGCAAGTAATGGATATAAGTAATAATAAAAAATGCATTGTCACTCTTTTGGAACTGTCTAGTGTGTTTAGACTATTTCAGTTTTAAGTCATTGTCACAAGAGGTCTGTGGTTCAAAATTTGAGAGTTTGGAGCTTTTTGATTTTATTAAAATTTTTGCACAAATAATAAATAATTTTTCAAAAGTTGCACAAAACATAAAATAATTTATGCCAAAATGGTAAAGCTACTATGGCAATTGTGAACGATTTCTTTCACTTTTTCAATTGTACTTTCGTGTGATCAACAAAATCAAAGCTTTATTCAAATTCAAGTGGCCATTCTCCACAACAAGGACTTCCTAGAGGATGGCACTCCCAACCTCCATAATGGATTTCAATGCTTCCATTTTTCCTTGTACATTCTTCAACTTTACCAAAGTTTTGAAATTGTGGGTGATCATTTGTTCTATCAACATTAAATAAACCATGTAGTATTTCCAAAATATTTCATCCACTTGATTATGAGGATGGAATTAATGGAATGGATAGTGCGGATGCAAGTTGTGTTCGAATGGGTATTCTTGGAAATTGAAACCTCAAAGTGCATTCCTTAATTCTTCAACAATCAAACAAAGGGGTGAAAACTTTGAAATCATTAGGATAAAATGACACATTTCACGTACACTTCTCAATCGATTTTAATACAACACCTAAATCATTTAAATAAATAGGATGGTTAATACAACTTTGAACCGAAATTGAATCCTAGATTCAACCATGACTTGGAGTCCTCTGATACGCACTATTATCTTTATAATATATTTTGCATTTACCTATGCAAATTGGGAAGTTTAAGCAAGATTTCATTGAAAAGTCTTCTTTCAAAATTTGGATGCTGCTTCATTAAGCAAAATTTCCAAGACTCCCAAGTCCTAGTTTCAAAATTAGGATATTTTTGTGTTTAACAAGTTCATGTCCCATAAATTTGGAGTTTCATAACTATTAAAGGCATTAATCAAACTAAACATGTGAGTGCACCATATATTCCTCATCAAGAACATTTCAATTTGATGTTAAGCTCTTGAATTAAACATCATTTTCTTTTTCAAATTGACATAACTCTTAAAAAATAATTACTTTTTGAAAATGTGAGCCCACTTTGTCATAGTCCTTTTCAAAATGTTTGTGATTAATGAAAGAATGTATTCAATTTGAACACAATTGGCCTCACCAAGCTTTGGCCCAACTTGATTTGAGACTACATTGTAATTGCAATCCCCAAAGGGGGAATGCAACTTGGGAGTCTTAAAAATTCTTCATTTTGATTCCCAAACATTCACATGATCATTTCGGTGTGTGTTTCATCCCCACCATCTTTTAAGTTTCTTTCAACATGTTTCCTTGTCTTTGCATCATGCTTGCTCTAGTAACCCCAAAGCCATAGTTGTAACATATTGCAATTGATCATGAGCCCAAGTTAAGGTCACGATGTTGTGGTGTTTTACAATTTTTGGTATTTGTAACTCCCCATAAAATTGGCCTATTAAGACATATTAGATATTTTTTTTATACCCCTCCTAAATATATTTCTCATGCCATGTGAAGTTATTCAAATTGACACAATTTCCTTTCCAAATAAAATTCTAAATCATGTCACCTTGGTGTATTGCAAATTTTTGGGCCTCATAACTCCTTGTGAATGTAATAGGTTAGGATGATTAGATTTTATTCTTTTGATTTCATCAAGAACTTTCCAAAGTTGTTTGAAGTTTCTCAATCATACACAATTCTTTCCACTTTGAATGATTAATAATGATGTTGGCACTTTGTGTTTTGATTTGTCAAAACACTAAAATTATCATGCAATTATGTTTTGAAAATGCAAAGCCATCATCTTATAACTCTCATTGAAATCTTTCAAATGATACCAATATCATTTAATTGAAACATGTTAAAACTCTCAAACATCATTTAAAAAATTGAAATCTCATTTTGAATGTTGTAACTTAAACCTTGGGTTCATGATTAAAGCTAGTATAAGACAAAGGGAAATTGATCAAGAGGAAAGCCATGTCACACCCCTACATGTTCATTGTGCGATCTTAGTGGTAATTTTCAATTTTGCAACACTAAAATTCAAAACATAAGACATGTTCCCTAGTTTCTATAATTATGACAAGTGCACAAAATTTCCAAGATGACTAAAATGGGTTGATGCACTTTATAAACAACCTTCAAACTTCTTGATAACCCAAAACATGTAGGGAAAAAACATTTAACTATGCAATTTGAGTGGGTACCAAAATTGAGACTCATCATGCACTCACATAGATTTCACCATGGATTGAGCCCGTGAAGAAGGAAATATTCTACATATAATATATTGTGTAGTTCCCATGGGGAATACATTGAAATGAAAAAAATTCTAAGGACTCGCAAGTCCATTCTAAAAAAAACATTTTCCCCCCAATTGTAGAGTTTCATGATTACTAGATAGTTAACCGAATTGAACATACAAGTATACCACCTTGTAGCTTTTAATCATGTATTGATATCTTCAATTAGAAGCCACTTACTCCTCCAAATCAACTTTTAAATGATTGAAGTGTTTTTTTGGTAGTTTGTGTTTAACTTTTCAAGTGGATATAACTTTCAAGAAACAAGTATTTTTTGGGAAGGTGAGACCATTTACTTATAGCTCCCCTTGAGATCTTTCAACAATCCTTATATCATTTTCTTAACCTTATTTCTAATATCCAAGTATCTAGAGGAATTCTAACTCCTATATTATAAATTCATGTTGGGAATCCTAAAAATGTTTTTTTTTAATATTCAAACATTTCATTTTCGTAAATGAATATTGCACTATCCTTCAGCTAGACCATGTGTTGAATTTGCACTCATTTCGATTCTTTATTAAGTTTTTAATTCAACTTTATATTACAAAAAAGACATTCACTACGAGGAATTGTGTCCGTGGTGATCACACTAGCTTACAACTAGAGTTCAAAAAACATTTAAGTACAATTGTGTTGCAACTACATCCTTTAAAATGCAACTTCTATGCAACTACACTATATAAATATATGATTTAATAAATAAATTTTCATTTAAAAAAATAAACTAGTTGTTTGATAATTGCATAGTAATTTTAAATGTGTTTCATATATGATAGTTTATATGCATTGTATTTATATATGTAGTCAATTACGTTCAACTTTTTAAGGAATTCCATTGTAATTGTACAAGCAACTAAGTTAAGATTATTAAAAATGAGCTACACATTGAACAACTTTTCTACAACTAGTGTATGACTTTCATACATGCGATTACACCATTTTTTGGATTCCTAGCGTCCATGGTGTACAAGGTTAAAATAAAAAAATGAAAATGAAGTGATTTTGGAAGGGTTCAACCAATGTTGGGGTGATTTTTTCATTTTTTTAAACAATAAGGGTTTTCAAAAAATGGCTTTCTAGCTGATTTTGTGATTTTTCATATTTTTGAAAACCATGGTTACTTACCAACACTAGTTTTTGAATTTTTTGAAAACTGAAAGATAAAAATATATATAATTGAGTTGACAACCCATGGGTGTCTATCCTTTATTTCCAAAAAAGATGGAGAAAAATTGAAAAAAGCCAACTAGGTTTTTAATTTTTTGAAAAAAATTCTAATTGGGAAAATTCATTAAAAAGAAAACATAGTAATCCTTTAGAGTGAAGGAATGCATAAGCCTTTTTACTAGTGAATTTGTTGCATTTGATGTGAATAGATAATACAATAACATGACTTTATTGAGAAGGTGGGATTATTATTGTGTTTGAAGTTCTTGATCCTTTAATCCCCATGATGATGAGATAAAGAACCTGTTTTGATTTTCAAACCTTTTTGCTTATATTAAAATTAGAGAATTTTACACCAATACCACTTGATAAGATTGGGGTGTGTCATTAACATGAAAGGTTGTTCCAATTTGATTTATGAAAAGGTGATCAATTTGGATGAATTGAGGGAAGAAAATGATCGAACATAAAAATTGGAATCAATGTTGTGAATGTAAATGGTTTGTAACCATAAATGACATAATGGGATTTATTCACACAACACATAAATGTAAGTGTGAAACAAATAAACTTACATAGTTTTACATTGCCATGTAAAACAATTTAAAAACACATAATTTTGAAGGGTGGGGGAGGGAAGGTGGGTGTAATGTTTGGTCAAATGTTTTTTGGGGGATGCATCACAAATAATTCAATTAATTAATATGAATCACAATGGGTGCGCAAGCTGTTGTAAAAGCAAGAGCCAAAAAATGCTCATGAGTAAGTATAAGAAAATTAAATAAATATTACTTGCAATATATATATATATATATATATATATATTGCAAGTAGTGTAAATGTAATGGGTAGGGTCATGTTCCAAGGTTTTTATATGCCTATTTACACTTACATACACAACATTAGTAGAGGACTCATAAGGCATCACAAAATCAACAATTCATTGCACTTGTTTAAGTTTTGCCCTTTCATTCACCCTTGAACAAGGGGGTGAGGGATATATGTTATTACATTTTTATGCTGACCTTCAAAAGACTCACTTAAATGAACCTCATGAGTCCTAGTAGTTTTGTAAGCACTTGAATGCAAATGATGACTAAAGGGTTACCTACTTCTTCTATGCCCTAATATAGCGACCTAGTAAAGACCCACCTCCATAAACTACTACTGACAAATGGACTTAAATGTTAGTTAAGTTTTGCCAATGAGTCAATGACTAAGTAATAAGTAATATCCAAGTGTCAAATCATTAGTGGCAGTTTTTCACCATAGATATCTCTGATATACCTAACCAAGGGAAAATCTTATGGCTATAATTGGCAGTGTGGAAAGTGGCATTGTTTTTTTTAGAAATTGTTTTTGGATCCAAATGCATGAGCATCTTGTTTTCAGAAATGCCCCCCACTGGGTTTTATGATCTGTAAGCATACCTCCAAATACACTAAGAAAAATCTCAGAGGTTTTAAAAGCTTTCAATACTTGCAACAAGAGTAGAAAGAAATTACATTAAAATACAATACCAGCCCAGCTACAAACTAGAAACTACTGTGTGCATCACAACAAGTCCGGCCAATTAATAAGATGAGCCGAATTTTGAGTTAAGAGCGGGAGCAAGGGTACTTACCACTGGCTTGATCTGATGAATAATAACTTTGAAGAGCAGGGCAGTTGCAACTTGCAGCTTACCAATGGTATGTTAATTAATGATTCCTTGACCGCAACAACCACTCCCTGCTTTATAACTTAATTACAACGCTCCGCAAGGTGCACCCCTCCTCCTCTACATTCGCTGCCACCATTATTGTGCTGCATGTGGGGAAGCGAAAAAGAGTCTCTAGACAGGCTTCACCAGCTCACTAATGCGCCCATAATGGTCGTGATCACGGCCCAGAGTGAACCTTCAAACCGGCACCCACCAGCGCACCATGAAGGATAGATGGATGGTGAGCAGTCGAGAAACAGTTTTCTGTTGGGTTCCAGTTAACCCAGCTAACCATGGTCGTTAGCTCAGTTGCTTCTTTTATTAGTACCTACCTACTAACAGCCCGCAAGCAGGTTTGCAAGTAGTTCGTAAGAGTAGCCCTTACATGTGTATAAATCATCTGCTTTCATAGTAGTCATCTATTTTCTTCCCTATCTATCTACATACAGCACCTACTTCTTAGAGAAGTTGGGTTACCAAGTTGAAACCAGATAGTAATTCAGTTGAGGTTCATCCACAAGTGAATCATAATAGACATCCAGTGGATGGTGCACTGGTGGGTGCTGGTTTACTCTGGATCATGTCCACCCCTACTGTGCTGCACCAGACACATGACTGGAACAAACCCCACAGCAGAAGGTGCAGAGCTGGTTTTTAGCGTGTTCACTCTCCTGTTTTGTACTCTTGAATTCCCATTTTGACCAAAAAGGGGGGTGGGGTTTTATAAAAGAGTTGTGATGCAGCCAAACTGTCAATCATCCAAAGAAAATTTAGCTATAGACCAGATATGAAAGCGAACAAATTTAAGAATCCTTTTATATTTTGTCTACATGTTGGAACCAGCGTTATTTTTATTTTTTTTGTGATGTAATACAAGTTGTGATCTTCTATAAGATGATTTAGCCAGTTTTTTTAAAGCTGAATGTGGCCAGCAACCAAATAGGGTAAGTAGGCTGGTGAGTGAACACTTCAAAACTCAAAGGAGGTTGAACCCTCACACTTTTGTTCCTTTGCTTCTGAAGCTCAAAGAATGTTTGTAGCCTTTCACCTAGCCCCTTCCAAACCAGCAAAATTACTCAATTTGATAAAGGAATGGAGGAAGATATGAGATTTTTGGTGTAAGGGGGGTTCAGTGTTCATAGATGGGTGAATTAAAGCAATTTACGATTTTCAGCTTAAAATCTTTGATCGTTGCATTCTTGCCTCTGTAATGAAATGAAGTTTTGTAAAGCTTTAATCAGGGCACCCATCAAATTTTAAATCACTCAAAACAGATTGAAAATGAGGAAGATATGAGGCTGCAAGTAGAGAGAGGTCTCTACAGCTAATGTTTCAAAAAAATTAAAGCTAACTTTCACTCAGCCTCTCTCCGTGTGTTTTCTGCTATGCTCCTTTACTTATGATGTGAAAAGAACATTTGTGGCGCTCTGGTTTACTTGTCCAATGACACAAAAATCACTCAATTTGGTGGTAAAAACTCGTGCTAAAAATCTGAACTGTAAATTAAAAAAATTACGCAGAATGAAGGCCATGATATTTGCCAGCAAAATCCTTTGTATGTGTGGAAATCATATTTTTCAGGTCGAAACAATGCCAAAATTCGCCGCAAAAAAAGGATTAGAAGTGGACTACTTAGTAGCCAAAGCAGTGAGACCACACTGGCTGGAAAACTGGTACAGTTCGGCCAAGGCCCCACGTTCCACCTCTATAGTATTGGGTAGAACAGGTGCGCGCGTACCCATGATGCAGCAGCGCTCATTTGTTTGAGAGAGAGAGAGAGAGAGAGAGAGAGAGAGAATAAATACTGGCGCGCGCGACAGTCGTGGACCAGCCTAGTGGAGCAGTTGGTATCAGTTGCAGGAGCCCATGTAAAACTTACTAGGTCCCACCAGGCGTCAGTAGAAGAACTGGAAGGAGAAAGCTGTCGTCGCTTTGGTCGTGCCAAGGACGAGAGTAAGCGAGCTCACAGTCAGTATTGACTACTGACAAGCAAACAGGCGGGCTGGGTATCTCTTCTCTAGTTAGTCAGAATCGAAGAGACAGCAACTTTAGAGTTGCATTAGAGATAGGAGCCGCTGGACGTCCAGCAGCTGCAGTAATCGCCGCGCGTGACGTCCTTGTCAATAAAATGAGATTGCACAGCTCTGGAGCTGGATTAGATGCTGCAGGGAGGAGCTGGAGAAGAAATATGGGAAGAGTCTCGCGCGACTTGTATGTGGTGGTGATAATTCTGATATTAACAACGGTGGTGCAATGTGTGGGAGCGGAGTCTCTGAAGCGCACCTTCCTGCAGCCGGCCCCAGATTTGATTAAGGAGAATTTTCCGCTCTCGAATTTGACGAGACACGTCGTCGATCGTGTGCAACTCGCTGACTGCAAGTATGAGACAACGAAAGTTGACGATGTGAGTAGTTGTGGGCTGTTTGTTTTGAGGGACATTCATGTGTGCACGAAGCTCTGGAGGTATCATGCTGTTGTCTTCACTGGTGCTACAGCTAGCTTTATGATAGGATTTGAGCAGCTCTCCGTTCCCATGGTTCAGTCCCACGTTACCGTGCAAAAACTAAGTTGCTTGATGATCCTGTGTTATATGATCTCTTGCAGGTGGTTCATGTTCGGCTTATGCACCGTGATCACCCGGATTCTCCTTTCAGTTCTTCTAGCAGCAAAAGCTTTCAAACGCGGTTTGCGGAGGCTTTGCAAAGGAGTTACTCTCGTGCCGCTTACTTGGGAGAGAAAATGCGAACCCCAGCTTCCGCCGGCGCCCAGAACAAATTTGAAAGCGCAGTCTCGGCGGGCACTGGAGAATATCTCATGTCGCTGTCTCTTGGAACTCCTCCTCAGCAATTCGCTGCAATAGTCGATACTGGTAGTGACCTGAATTGGGTGCAGTGCTTGCCGTGTAAAGTCTGCTATCAGCAGACAACCAGCAAGTTCGATCCTTCGAAATCATCAACATTTCACGCCGTGCCTTGCACGAACCAGTTGTGCCAGGTACAAGTTTTAGGTGCAAACCTATATATGTTGCATACTTCTGACAGTTAGCCCAGCAGTCTCTTCTCCCAGTTTCGGATTTCCAGCTACATCAGAGCTGATGTGTGTGGTGCTCACCTTCTTCTGATCTTCTTGCAGGCCCTTCCGGTTCAAGGATGCGCCGGTGCAGCCTGCCAGTATGACTACGTATATGGCGATCAGTCGAGCACTTCCGGTGAATTAGCTTTCGATACCATCTCTCTAAGGAATGGCGGCATTCCTGAAGGCATCCCAAATTTTGCTTTCGGCTGTGGACACTCGAACCAAGGCACGTTTGCTGGTGCCGGTGGGCTTGTAGGACTTGGCCAAGGTCCTGTGTCTCTCATATCTCAGCTCAGCTCAACGTTTCCCAATAGATTCTCCTACTGCTTGGTCAACTTAAATGCGGCGGCCACCACCACCAGTGCACTTTTGTTCGGGAATGTGGATGTAGTTGCTGGCGTTCAGTATACTCCTATCGTCAGCAACCCTCTACACCCTACCTATTACTATGTTCAAATGGTGGGTATCAGCGTGGGAGGAAACAATCTTGACATCGCTGCAAGCACTTTTGACATCGACAGTTCAGGCGCCGGTGGAACAATCCTGGACTCGGGAACCACCATTACTATGCTTACTCTGCCTGCCTACGAAGCCGTTTTAACGGTAAGAGACGCACAGGCTACCAACTAGCTCTACCCATTTGTGTTGTGTTGTTCGTCCCATACACAAATGTTCATCGCTCGGAAATCCTCGGCAACATGTCCGTCCGGGCAAGAGGAAGCTGAATACATGCATACGCAGACATAGCGATTCTATTTTGCACTATTTTGTGAGTGATGCAGAATGCAAGGAACTAGCAGCAACAACAGCATCAGCAGCAAATCCTGTGCTTTGCTATTCACCAGTCCTAATGATTTTCTGATCCTGTTTCTCACGGATGCAGGCTTTCAAGGCACAGATCACGTATCGTTTAGTCGATGGTACTCCATACGGACTGGATTTGTGCTTCGACATTGCAGGTGTTACCAACCCTACAGTTCCAGAAATGTCATTCCAGTTCCAGGGTGGAGCAAACTTCCAGCTCCTTCCCGAGAACCTGTTTGCCATTGTCGACACAGCCAATACTGTGCTCTGTTTGGCTATGGCAGGCAGTGAGGGCTTTAGCATCATTGGCAACATTCAGCAACAAGATCATCTGGTGATCTACGACCGGGTGGCTCAAAGGATCGGCTTTGCTGTCACCACTTGTTAGACAGCAAGAAGTTGAGCACTAGAAACACACAAAATCTTCATACGTCATGTCAATTCACTCTTTCTAGATAAAGAAAGAGTGTAAGGTTTGTGCAAGCAGCGATTCCCAGTCAAGTCACCCACAAAATTTGTGATTAAACTTTTACGAAGTCATTACAACTGTAGCTGCAAATCTCCCTCCTTCAGTAGAATTTTGATGTATCAACAGCTAGACAACCCTAACGAATTCATCACTAATGGACCTCTGGGACAACTTTATAATTTACAAGCAGATTTGTTAGCAAAGTAAGTACCTCTTGCTACAGAGGTTATAAAGTTGTGTAGTTATCAATGATGTCATTTCATTGCCAGTGGATTTACTTGCAGTTTCATTCATAGTTGGAGTGGGATGTGGTGTGCATCTCTACATACCCAACAAGTGGCTCATCCCTCTAATAGCACTGTGCTGCATGGCAAGTTCAAGCAATCATGAGAAATGATGGAATCTTGTTACTGCAGTAGGTCATGTAACTGCAAAACAAATTTGAGATACAAAGCACAGCTTTGACAATGCGGCTAGGTTTCCTGCAATTACCCACATGTTTGTTTCTAAGGTCAAGCCAACATTTTTCACAATGTTTTGCAACGGGGACAAGTTTCTTCAATTTCTTAAGAAATTTATATGCCAATTTCCTAACTTTGCTGTAATTTTCAGGTGAGGAAGAATGCAAGGGTGTAAACCTTGCAAGGCTTGCTGATTTGATGTTTAATCAAATGCTTGATTTGCTCTAGCAATTTTATTGCTGATTAACCAGAAGCTTTGTACCTTGCTGTTATTCAGTTGCTGACCTTAGGTGAAATTTGCAAGTTATTCTTAGTATTTTGCTTTCCAAAGTCTTGTTTCCTTAATAACTGATGGAGATTCATAGATAAACAGAAAACACACAATGCTATTAAAATCACAAGCACACATTGATATAGAAATGTGATCATCTTTTATTATGCATTTATGAAGTCAGCACCTACTGCAATGACAGAAAGCTAGCAATCCCATATCAGCAAAGCACAAACTTGACTGGAAAAGCAATTCAAGAAATACTCTTTTCCATTCTTTTTACAGATGTGACTACAAAACTGGTCTGTGACACTGGTAAACTTTCATCAGCTTCTTTGTGTGAGTTGGATATCAATCCAAGCATTCTCTGAAAAGGTATGAACTTGTCAAATGTGAGCAGTTTCATAAGAATATCTTCCTTTTATATAGCTATATTCAAATACACCATGTAGATCTCATTTTGTCCACCAAAATCCCCTAACATGTGGAACTACAAATCTATATGCTTGAGCCTTTGGTGAAACTCCAGATTAAGTGCTAATTGAATAGCACTTTGACTATTGTTGTAGAGAATAGTGGGTTGATTCTATATCTATCAATAAGCACTACACCTACACTACTTTTTACTACCAAACATGCTACTACATCTCTGGTAGATCTTGCAATGCAAAGTTGTTATTTGTTGACCCATAACATTGCTCCTTGGCTAAGCATCAAGACACACCCACTTCTAGACTTTCAATCATCGAAGTCTTCAGCATAGATAACAATTGCAAAGGATGTCAACTCAGCTTCTCTCCTTATGAATAACATAATGAGTATATTGTTGTCACCTTCAAGTATTTGAAAATCCTCTTCATTGTAGTGCAATGAATTTGCTTAGGGTTTTGAGAAAATGTTGCCACCTTGTTGACTACATATGCAATGTTTGGATGAATACTCCTAAACATAAGACTTTTTACTACCTCTTGTATGGAAAGTCTTCTTCACATCATCATTTTCATGTGAAACATTTATGCAAAGTACATTGAAGACCACCAAGGTGATAACAATGTATGCTTCAACCAATCCAAATTTAGCAATGATATGTAAATGTAACATGTTTCATAACAAATTCTCAACTTCAAACTTTTGATTTCTATGGTTGGCAAACCTACATAAACTTCTACATCACTAAATGTTAATTCAAATTTCTAATTGAGAAAATTGACCATTTCTATAAGCTTTTCCCCATCTAAGGAACAATTAAAATCATCATCCACAAATGTAATGGTGAATAATTTTTTGGGGTGCACCATAAATCTAGATACAAGGATTTACTACATGAGGATGAAAGTCATACTAAAAAAGACAAACCTTGTGGTTGATCCATAAAAATTTCTTATGTGAAGTTGCCATGCAAGAATGTTGTTGTTATGTCAAATTGTATCATGTCAAGATCTTCAATTGCAACAATGGAAAGGATTGTCATGATGGAATCAAATTTAACAACATGTGCATATACTGATAGTCAATACCATACTTCTATGAACACCCCTTTGCTACAAGCTTCATCTTGTATCTTTCAACAATGCCATCAGCTTAAGGTCTTATTTCAAAAACCCACTTGCACTTTACAGATTGTCTTCCCTTTGTCTACCAATTTCCATGTCTCATTCTTTATGTGTAAAGAAGTAACTTCCTTTTCATGGTTTTTTTTCATTTCAACCATAGTGATGACATCATTATTGAACTTCAAATTGTGTTGGATCATTTGATAAAGGAACAAACTTAATGTGTCCTACAAATGTAGGATATGCATTTGTGCTCATTCCTCAAATGAATGTGATGGTCTTTGTACCTTAAACATTTTTGCATACTGTTGTGGTATTTCCACATGCATATCTAATATCTTCACATGTTTATTAATCGGAACTTGAATGTTCACCTGAACATTGTCACCATTTCCTACTTATTGGTCTTCATTTTGTTGCATTTTTGTTTCTCCATTTCCAAAACTTCTACTAGACATGGCATTTCAATGAGAAAATTATCTTTTTCTAATTATCAAAGTCATTGATGATGATTGCAATGACATTTTGGTGAAGTTTCAACTTCATATGTTGAAGTTATGGGGTTTCCTTCTTCTTTGAATAATACATTTTAGTTCACAATCACTTGTCTTTCGTCAACATCCTAGCACATCCCAACACATACAAGCCTTTAATTCTTGCACAAAATCTTTAAACTCTCCATTCATGGATTCACCTCCTCTATCATTTTAGATTTTCTTGACATTGTTGCTTATTTCTCTTTTGGAATCAATAAATAATTGTTTAAATTCCTAAAAGACTTCACTCTTTGAGCTTTTGGTACAACTTAAGATTGTATAACCACTATGGTCATTTTTGAAACATAAAGTGACAAATTTGTTCCTCCCATTAATTCCACATTCAACATGCACACATTGGTGTGATAGAACTCACTAAGTATTTCAAATCTCTTTCATTATTAGATGATAAGAAATGCAAGTCAATGATTCTTGCCAATTGCACAAGTTTCACATAACTTGAGGTTAGCCTTATGATTTGAGTATATGTAATCCTCCCACTACTTTGGTCCTCCCCATTAACTTGATAGTATCTACATTGATAGGACCAAGTTTGTCATGTCAAAGTTGTAATGTCATTCCCTTTATTTTCATTGCAACATTTGATTATGTATTTGGTGAACAATTTTCATGTTTACAATCTCTACAAATTTTCTTTTTTAAGATTCATCATTAAGAATTTTTCTTCTCTTTTGTTAGAAAACATTTTGCAATTTGGTTTGACATACATAGCTACAAACACCAAGTGTCAGTAGCCTTCCTAATAGAGAATAAACTCCTTAAATTTAGTACAAGTAGAACATCATGTAGGGTGTTTTTTCTTCATTTATCAAATACAAGAGCCAACACTTCAATGTCACCAATTTTCACAATTGTTAGATATACTATTTTGTAGATGACTAACCTTTGAAAGTATAAATCTTGGGGTTATTTCTTTTCACACAAGCCTAAGTACCACATACCCAATTGGACATAGCTTAGTTATTGCATCACTTACCCAAGTCTCACATCTCTTACCTTGATTATTACAAATATCTCACACAATGGTCACCCTCTATTTACAAATAGAGTGCATTATTCCTTTATACCACACATACACAATTTCACATTCTACACTCCAAGATCTTGCAATAGTAACCTCCCCACAAACTCAAATACACCCCCATAGATACTTACACACACATGCACATATACATAGCATAAACTACCATATCTAAAATCATCATTGCATTCACCAAGAATGCTACAAAATTGGAGCACTAACTCCCTCTCCATGTCTTTGAATGACCCTTGGGCCCCTAGAAGTCCTCCCATTTCCTCTTTATATTCCTAATGCAATGATTATGTTCTTTAACAAACTCCTACCAAATTTTAATTAGTTGTAACTAATTGCCATCATTGGCTTGGTTGGTCATCAACTTACCAAGAGGTTGGCTAACTACAACTTGACTTGCTAGGTGTTGCATATCAACTTGCTACATGTCAATTTGCTATTGTCTATAGCTTGTCTTGCTTCCTTCTTGGCTTACCTATCCTATAAAGCTTCATATTTACACTTGGATCATTTTTGTAATTATCATTACCTAACATTATCACCTTCTTACATTTATAGTGTCCTCACACATCTAACTCTTGTTCTTTGCAATTGCCCTCTTCAATACTGTGGTAGGGATGGAGATGATATTGCAACAAGAGTTGTAAGTACTTGTGATGCTCCTATAATAAGGTACCTAGTCCTTCTTTTGTTGTTCCTTTTTTCAAAATTTAGATTAATCTCAAAATTTAAATTATCATCTAATTGGTTATGAATTTTAGATTCAGGGTGTGAATGCAGCATTAAAGGACACGGAGGGTGCCATTTTTTTTCTGTTTTTTGCATGGAGGTTGTCATCTTCCATGGACTAAGTCTCTATAGTGACATTGTGATTGGGTGGTGCACATGTGATCTAACTAGGCAAAAGGATGACCATGAAGAGGCAAGTTAAATTGGACTAATGAAAAAACAATTAAAATCATAAATTCAACTTTGTTTTCCTGAACCCAACTTCCAAGGTTGATCAAAAGACTTGAATGCAAAATGAATCTTTACCAAATGAACTAGCAAACCAAGTTCACTACTTGATTCGAACTGTTGACACAACTTTTCTCCCCACTTCGCACCTCAATCATAAATTACCAAACATGATTAAATGAACACTTATTGAGGTATGCTAAAAAAAATTAGATAATTGGATTCCACAATATTCACAATCATAGTATGTAAACAAGGCAATGACTTGTGCTGATCATATGACAAACCAATCCATTCAAACACTTCAAAGCAATATGTTGTCACAATTTCACCTTGCCTCCAATTTCTTTTGCTTGATTTTTCACCAATCCACAGCCTCTTCGATGTGGTCCATATCAAATTCCTTCACCAATGCTGATTTTATCACATGACAACCTTGACATTTGACCAAATGTTCTTGTTCATGCCCACACCTTTGAAATAATGTCCACTTTAAATTTGGGTTCAATGAGTTTGAGTTGTTGCAATTCAATGTGCCACTTCTGGCTATGTAGAGTCTTAGAGAAAACATGAAATAAAAGATGGAACTTGAGATATTCCAAGTATTCCAACTTATAAGTATCTGAATAATATTGTTGTAACACTTTAGGTAGACTGTGGTATGACCTAAAACATTATGAGTTAAAAGTCTTTAGGAGGCCAAGATTATTCATGAGATTGCACAATCCATTGAGGAAAATCACAATTGTAGTAATTCACAAAAGGCTAACACTACTGTCTAAGGCTCAAATGTGGGTGCAGAATGACCCCATGTGTTTTCAAAGATGATTCTAGGAATGAAGCTTTCATAAGGATCTTCCTTTCGCTTTTGTAACAAATATTGTAGACCTGATTCAATCTCAGCTTTCACTTGCTGGTACAAGTTGTCCACTGCTTCTTTGTTATGCAAAATTTGAGGGAACTCTGCAAACATCAGGAAAAATAGTCATTTAGGAAAGAAAGAATTAACGGGCTGCCTTGCACCCAGTTTATCTTGCACATGTCTAATGCAGGCTGGACAAAAGGCTGGTGTAGACATTTCAAACTTGAGAGCAGGAATAGAGACTCTATAAACAACCTACTTTATGAATGAATTTTGAGAACGAATGGTGCTTACCATGTGTGTAAATAGGCTTCTGGAATGCAAAGTACATACGTGGAGGTGGCTTTGGGAATCCAATAGATCCAAGAAGTGAGTCCTCCGCTACTTCAGTCCTGTTTGCTACCCTGCAATGTGGTACTTATCTGGTAAACCATATTTCATGCAGATATGGACTCATGGATGATGAAAAATGCATGAGAGTAGTCAGAGATGGGAGTTCTGAATCCACTATGCGTTGTTCATGACATACATGTTCTACCCATCCTAGTGGTGATGTAAGATTTTGCAAATCAATCTGAACCTGTACCAGCATTAATTTGAAGCCAACTCTATTTACTGTTCATTGAACTCTATTTGTCCATCTGAAGACATCATTACAGTGACCATCTTCATCTCACCACTTGATCTAACTTTCAGAAATGCAGCATAGGGCAGGCCTGCTGCAGTTCTGACTTGGTTCTGATGATTCTTGTCAATTGACATTGGAAACTGAGAAAGAGCATTGATTGCAGGCCAAACAATGTAGTCTTGCTTATGTGCACCACCAAAACAAAGTATTCCAGATCTCCATTCAGTTTAGGCCAACCAACAACATAAGGGACAGGGATCTGAAATATGTTGAGTGGTGTTATTTTCAGTAACACTTGAACACTACTTTAAGGTTGTGTTGCCGCATACCCACTGACCAATGGCAAGTGAGGATCCAGACTATCCCTAATAGCAATGGTGTCATGATAACACAATTATCATGCTTGTTTCACAAATTGTTCATGAGATAGTAATGCAGTATTACCTTGCACGAGGGATATTGGCTCCCATATTGCGGATAGCTTCTCCTATTACAGGGAACCGTAACACCTGATCTTGATCCAGTAATATCTGTCCCAATCACAGTCCGCAATTTCGTGAAGCCCAGGGCAATAACAAGCTATAGACGTCAGATTGTGCACATTGAAAATTGAATAAGGCTAATTCTATTGTGTGACTTCCTTCCATGACATCAAATCATGAATAGCTAAACCGGATGCAGTGAACAGGGCTATCTTTACTTGGAGTACCTGAATAAAATCGTCACCACCAACAGCTGCTACAGGGATTATGGTAGCCCCATGACGAATAGCTGTTCTTACAAACTCTGGTTTCTTTGGCCATAGAAGCTTATATGCCTCTCCCTGTCAAGTGTGCAAAGCTTGTAAATGCTTCCAGAAGATGGGCACCAAACTAGCATTTGAATGAGACCAAAGACTAAGAAGAGGGCTGTCTTTTGTGCAATCACTTCTTTGTGAGAATGGTTCTGTCAAAGCAGTTGAAATCAGAGGTTAGTTATCATACCTTCCGCTTCACTGCTTCACGTACGCCACCAGGAAGTAATAGAACAGCCTCATGAGCTGCCATAAGCTTGTACAGGTTGCTTCCAGTAACAGATACTCCCCCAAGCAGACGGACTAGATCTGGTAACCCGGATTCTGGTAAGTCTCCCACAGAATCTGCACAGTGCACAGACATGTATACATGTTCATCCCAGGAATTTCCTTGTCTCCCACTCTTGTTATTCTGATGCACATGGACACTCTCTCTTCTGATTTTCTTTCTTTTCTTCTTCCTGTTGGGTGGCAAGGGCATTGGCCAATATGTCTATCAGAAGTTCCATTCTTCTATAATCTTTGCACTTTGACATACCAACACATTACATAGTGTCCGCATGATAATTCTGAAATGGCTCCAACTGTCATATGTTGATTCTGCAATGCCCTACCACACTGAAGTCCTTGACAGATCAAAATCTTTGGGTTCTTACAAAGAAGTGTGAAGTGCTGAAATACCTGTCATGATGAGAGCTGGATGAGCCAAACTCCGAATCATCACATTTTGATCTTCTAGAAACTCATTCAAAAGGATGCCCAGATCAAATCCCACATATGTATGGTTACAAATGAAGAGGATTGGGTGCTCCTTTGTTATTCGAGGCACACCTCTTTTCATCTTCCCCTTTTCATCCACAGTCAAAAACACAGGGCTAAAGAGCTCCTTCATAATTCTGTGCATGTTCAAGAAGAAGAAGAAACTTCACTTCTGTGCAATTTCATTGTAACTTTTGCTCTTGCGGCTTTCCATGAGAAAGAGTAACAAACTGAATTCTTGTGATGGTGTACTTTAGACAATGTGCATATGGCACAAAGCACACATTTTCCATATTTTCAGGTTTTCTGACAGAACTTAATCCAAGCACTAAACAACTGATGCATATAACAGAAACACGTTACACATATCCAAATCAGCACCTATTCTGAACTTGCGGCACATATTCTAAAGTTGCAATTGCACTGCAGGAGTGAAGAGGTACCTGATGTGTGAATTATGGAAGGTTTTAATTTCATCCTCAGTTGGTGGTAAATAGTCAAGGACAATATCATGATGTTTTTTGAGGCGATACATATGTGTTGCTTTTATCAAGCTTGCCACCTGCACACGTTCATCCTGGGACAGAAAATATGTGGTATGTGTGAGAACAATCACTGCCGCTACCTGATGTTGAAGGGTCCAGTATCTTGATACATGTTCCAGTGAAACCTTGACATGACCATTTTTAGTGGCCAATCAGTTCTCATGTATTCTTGTTTTCCAATTTTGTCATCTTAACAATCTGAAGTACTCCAACACTCTTCAGTGCCAGAGGCATTCCAATTTTGTTTAAAAGTTGGAAATGTTTCTTTTTTGCTATAGAACATAGACTCCAAGATCTAGCAGTGAAAAACAATCAGCTCAATTTACAAGAAGATTGGGTACAGAACTTCCACAGCAAGTCCGAGATGAGGAAAGGTACCATGAGAAGGGCTGGCTTTGAGTCTTTGAAGACACGCACAGAACAGGAAGGAAGCAACTGCTTCAACTTCTTAGCCTCTTGCAGATTTTGTTTCTCCCCACTGAGCACAAAATTTTGGTTGTGCATAAAAATAAGCAGAATTGAAAGCTGAGGAGTAGAGATCCAACCTTGTTCTAACAAACTGTTAGTTTCAAATTATCAACACCTAAGTTTTTTGATGACGGGTACTGTCAGGTACCAAACACCAAAACTGAGAAGTAGAAACATTCAACCTCCAGAGCTAATAATATCTTCTACTCAAACTTAAACCCTCACATGGAGAATACTGCACTCTGAAAGTGAGGAAGATGTGAATACATACCTGGCTAGCAAAAGGATATCAGCTCTAATTTTTTCCAGCTGCCTGTTTGCGCTGTAGGCTGCAAGCTGCACCTGTTGCACCTTCCATTGACATTGTGCCTTGGACCACACTAACATGGCTGTCTGCAGCATTTACAATCCAACATTTATTGCATTCTCTTTTACCCAAATAGTGGACAGTTCTTGTCTGAGGTGGAACTTCCATTTCTATTGTGGATGTGCATCAGAAACCACACTTGATAGCTCCAAACCCTTTGTTCATCAGACCTTTGTCAGGCTTAGTAAGAGTTCAACATTCTCATACTACATGGGTCATCGACTATTCATTGTTTCTTCTCTCAACTGCTCTGGTTTGTTGCTCTCCAGCAACAAATTCATTTACAGCTGCAGAGACACAAGCAAGTATCTGCCAATGTAGTGTCTGAAGTTTGGTACTGAGAGTTTAGGATGTTGCACTGTACTAGAAAGCAACAGAAAAATACTGTCAAGGGACATCAGCAGTGCACCTATATTGCAACCTACAAAGACACTTACTGCAAGTATCTGAAGCAATTCTTGCAAGATTACTCCAAGATGCATTGTTTGTTCTAACTGTGGGCTAGAGGGATCCATATTCACCGCCTTTGCTACAGTCACTGGGTCCCCTGCCATCCCCAACAAAATTCTAAACCTTTCAAACAGATGCTTCTCTTGTAACTTGGTTTTGAGCCAACTTCGTCTTTATCTCAGGAAATCCTACATCAACTGTGTAAGTACCATACTGTAACCTCTGCAGATTCCTCATGTACTTCTCCATACCCACTGAGAACTCAAAATACTTTGAACATCAATATGCTGGACAAGATCAATGTGAAGCATGGAGAGACACTTGATGATAAGGTGAGGGTGACTAACCAAATGTCAAGGAGAAGAGGAAGGGTACAAGTAAAGAAAAGGGCACAGGTGCTGCTGCCTCAAGAAGTGATTGGAATGGTGACAATACTTGGTAGTCATCACACCATGTTGCTGTCAGGTATCCACACCGACAGACATTGATTATGTCAGAACATGACAAGGTCCATCTTTCTTCAGGGAAGATGTAAACTCACTACAAATTGATACAAATGGCCCTACTCAAGAAGAACTTTTTTATCCTTTCTCTCATACACTGAGCAGACAGAATATAGAGAGGATTGAGAGCTTGAAGAGAAAGATTGAAGAAGCAAGCAAATTGCACACAAACCAAGAAGGAGAGTATTGAAAAACAAACCGTTTTCTTATGAGGAAAGACTGAAAAGCCTTGAAGCTCAAAATAGAAAAGACCCAAGCTTGAATCTTAACACCTTTCCTAGGTCTTGTTTATTTTAACAAAGAGTGTGACAGAAGGAAGGATAGAGAGAGACAGAGAAAGAAATTTTCACCAGGGTCAATGAGGACTAACACAAGGTTGACATGGGGATTGCGAGCAGCAAGCAAGAGTGCAAGCACCCCTCCATATGCCTCCCCCATCAAGTATATGGTGCTTTTTGGCCGGACAATTTGTTCTTCTTTTATCACTGCTTCCACTTGCTCCAACAAAGCTGCAAAGTGATTCTTCACATCATCATCATCATCATGGGTGTGAAGTCAAACACTTTCACAAGATGCTGTAACAGGTAGGTCTGGGAATCCTTTTGTCTCAAGATGACAATTCCATACAAGTGTTTGAGAGGCTGAACAAGATGATGATGACATGATCCTTAAATTCAGCTCAGCTGCTGCACACAGATCTGGGAATTACTTACTTTACAAGTCTCAAGTTGACAAATTCCCTGGAGAGAAGTGTTTTTGAGAGCCTGGAGACAAATTTGCAGAGGAGAAACTGTATGAAGTGCACTCATACCTTCATAGGGAGCTTGATTGCAGAATGGAACATGCAGACACTGCACCTTGAACAGCCTGAAATCAATTTGTAAAATCACAGATAATCCAACAACAGACAATAGACAATCAGCAGTTTGAGGTCCCTTTCTTTCTTCTTTGCTTTGGAAGGTGAGTCCCATGAGCCTAATAGTAACAAGATGATGATGCTTGCAAGCACAAATCTTGCACTCTTTTCAAGAGATTCTGTGATAGATCTGTTTCATATTCTCTGGAAAACCTCACCAACAAGTGTTCTTACCTCGCTAGTTTTTGTTGATGCAGTGTAATGCTCAACCCATTGCAAACTATGTCTGCAACATCATGGATGTCTTGAAATTAGGGTTTGCGGTACTTGTGCAATTGAAGATCTGCAAGAAGATTTCATTTCGTGTTTGCGTTTCACAAAGAAACCATGCATCTTGAAGCCTTGTTTCTGATGGGAAGTTAGATTGCTGCTACTACAACAGGAGGAGGCACACGCACACCTGGAAGGCAGAGAAGGAGCGGAGCATTCTCTGGGAAGCCTGCAGCTTCCACAGGGCAGTACCACCTCGGGGGGCCTTGGTCCTCGTCGACCCGTATGATCTGCCGAGCTTCATCTATCAGCCATGATTCCCTAGTTTTCCATGCAGCCGAGTCCGGCCTAATTGGGTTTACACTAGTGTTCGCCCCCGCCGACGCTGCTGCACTCTTGTACAAAAGCGCTACTCGTGCGTCTGTCTGCTTCGAATCTTGCAAAGAGACTTGGATTTGAATATCGCTAGACTGCTTCTGAAGCTCGATCTCGTCTCTTGTCGCTCCTCCTCCGTTTCCACCTTTGCTTCTTCTTCTTGATCTTTTGGAAGCTGCAGCATCTGCAGGCGAAGGAGATGTAGATCCAACCACGATCATCTGCTGTTGCTTATTATAATATCTTCTGGACCCGGAGGAACGAAGAGCTAAGCTCTGAGAGCACGGGCTCAACAACATCCAGGGGTTTCTGAAGCTGGAACTCTGCACGATAATGGATTCCATTTGTTCCGAATTTCAACCAGTCTGGTGAGCTAGAAAATCGCTCAAGCAACAACAACAACAACAACCCATCATGGGGATGAGCTTTTCAAATCTTCCAAGTACCCAAGGAGAGAAATTTGAAGTACTCTTCACTTCCACAGTCTATGTAAGAATATCAGGAGCTGCTGCAATTCCGATCCTACCTTGTAGACTCGCTTAGCTACGCAGTGGAGCAATGCTGGTACGTCAACAACCCATCGAATGCAAAAAGATTTCATTCAATTACACAGACTTTAAATGAGTCACCTCATGATAACAACATCCTCATAGAAGAATTGGAGAAGAAACGGTCCTCATCTGAACTTATAGAAATTGCAAAAGTGGAAGAATAGTGCAAGCTTTGCAGCTTCCATTGAGTCCTAATTGAAATAGGAATTAAACTTGCTCAACAACTAGCGATGATGATCAGATTCTTCAGCAGCTTCTTGAGTACGTGCCAAGCTCTCTAAAAACAACCCCATTTTCTCACACTAGTTGTTACAGTCAAACTTTGATGTCTTCAAATGAGGAGATTGATCAGAGTATAATAAGACACAAGTCTTTATTAAATGAGCCTTGGATATTCATTATAGAGTATAGTAGCTTATGGGATTTTGGCACCTAAGTAGGTAGTAGGTCTATTTTTATATGAGGATTTTTGAAAGATGATATTTTGGCTTGTGTTGAAACTTGAGATTAGTTATAGAGTTCATGACACCTTGAATGATTTTGGTTTCTTATAGAGGATTTTTTTTTTGAAGATTGTGTTTTTTTGCATGGTGAAATATTAAAATTTCCATAATTCTTCTTTTGCATTAAGATACTTTTTATTGGCCTTGCCTACCAAAGGCAAAAGGATATATTGTGTTTAGATTCATTATAGAGTATAGTAGCTCAATGGATTTTGGCCCCCTAGGTAAATAGGCTTATTTTTATATGATGATTTTTGAAAGATGATATTTTAGTTTGTGTTGAAACTTGAGATTAGTTATAGAGTTTATATGACATTTTGGAAGGATTTTGATTTCTTTTGAGGGGATTTTTTTTTGAAGATTATATTTTTTGCATGGTGAAATATTTGAATTTTCAGAATTCTTCTTTTGCCTTTTAGATACTTTTTGTTGTAAATGGCAAGGCCACAGTGTGACACACCCCTTGTTTATTTATTTTTGGGGATTTCATGAATGGGTTCCATAATTTAATCCCCATTCTGTGCGACTATTGAAAAAATTCCATCATTAGTTTGTTTGCCTACTTTTGACATCTTCAAGTTATCGAATAGGTAACTTATAAGACGGGATTTCATTTCCGTATAAGTATCATAGTACGTTGATATCTTTGACACCTTAACTATATTATTTTTTCAGATACATTAAAAAAATTAAAAAATAATCTAAATTTCAAAGAACAAAAATTTGTGAAGGAAAAAAATATTGAATCTTCAAGAATATTCCATTTGTTGGAAATGAAAATTCCAAAATTGATTGAATAATTAATTAATTAATTATTGGACAGACATGTGTGAAAGTTACTAAAGTAACATGGGTATATATAACTATGCGGAGAAAGTTGGCTCCAACCTAGATATAGATTTTGCGTGTTCATGTGTATTTTCAAGATCTTGGGGCCTAGGGGACGCAATGGGGGTGAGGTGGGGTGCAGGAGGCGGGGGGGGGGGGGGGTGGGGTCATCAAAATCATGCTAGCTTGTCAGTATCTTAATGTTATTTCCACACGTACCAGCATATAATATCAGTGTTTTTCTTTTTGGTAAATTCTCACAAATTTTTGGCGATTATTTTTGGAAAATTGAGAAAAGCATGACATATATTTATGATTTTTTAATGGATTTTTTACATCATTTTTCCAATGAAAAAAATGATTAAATTAGTCACATCTAGACCTAGGCACTTGCTAGGTCGCCATTAAATGCTAAATTAATAGTGAGGATGCTCGCCACTAGACCTACTTGAGGAATTTGGGAAAAAAAAAAAAAAACCTGTATAAAATATGTTCTCTTGACTTATTATAAGTTTTTAAAATGTTGTACTTAGAATTTTGCCTAGTCAATGGAATGCAGTTGCTTGTTGCGGGGCTTGCGGGATTTGTTCGGGCTGGGACCAAGGAACAAGAAATGTCAACTTGGCAAATAGCAAAATCAGGGTGGACGGTGGAGGTGAGGTTCTTTTTTTTTTTTTTGTTTTTAGAAGGAGCCACATTGATTGGCCCATCACCAATTTTTCTGGAACAATCAACACTTCCCAGCATTGAAGCATATAGATATGCTTCTCTCCCCCAAAATAGAAGCATAGATATTAGTGTGCTTTTTTCAATTTTTTCATATAAATTTTTTTGGTGAAATTTAGCCCCAGAAAAGAAAAAATTAATCAAATTTGCACTAAGGCCAAAAAAATTCCAAAAATTTCTCAATTTCTTTGTCAAAAAGTAGCCAAATTTCGCCAGAAAAAAAATGCTCATAGATATGCTTACCTTTGGTCACCCCTTTACACTTTACATACATGGAAGTTGAACTCTAGCCAGGTAATATGGGATATAATTGAGCTGCTATAGGGAATGTCTTGGGGAACATGATGAGAACCCCTTGGAAACTTGATGGGAACATACTTTCAACACATTAGGAACCAAAAAATAAAGAAAATATCTCTACCCCCAAAAAAAACCCAAAGAAGAAAACTAAGTCCCCTTGAGTGCATGCTGAGCTTTCTCATTGGGTATATGAAATTTCTATTTCCAAAATTGTTTGTCACCATTTTCAGACCTGCTGAGCTAATAAGCCCATTATAAACCATGGACACTTACTTATTCTCTGACTTGAAGAGCTCTCTCGAGGTCCATCAGGGATCTATGTGACCCAGCACCTACCAATGCACCATCCATTTGTAAGCCAGTTATGGCTCGGCTGTGCATCGTCCAACCACAACTGAGTTATGAAGGTTCAACCTTGGTGACCTAGCCCCCTAGACCATCCTACTGTTTTTTCCAATATTTTTGAGGTTGGTGAAGTGGCAATCATTCAAAAGAGGACTTAGCCAAATTTGGCTATACATGTCACAGGGGAACATAGATTTTTTTTTGGGAAATTCACCATATTTTGGCAACAAACTAAACCAATGGTTCCGTTCTATAAGTCTCAGCCACTTTTTAAGGTCACAAGTGGCAAAAGTTCACAACAAACAAAAGATGATGTGAGTTTGGCCCTCAATCACTAGCCAATGATGGTAATTAGCTCAGTTTCTGTTTTCACTATGTGCCCATTAACAACATGCTAGCCCTTACCAAGGTACCATACATCTACATGTATCTCCATCCAGCACTCATCCTATTATCTTACCCACATACCTCATCCGTAATGTGGTAGGTTACCAAGGTGAATCCCACCCATTGTTAACTGAGTTGGGTTTCATTCACAACCAAGTCATAACTCATAACAGGCTTGGCCACAGTGAACCAGCACCCACCAGCGCCAAGGATGGATGGTAAGTAGTCAGGAGACAGTTCTCTGTTGGATTCCAGTTCCCTAGCTAACCATGTTGGTTAGCTCAGTTGCTTTTTATTACTACCTACCTTCTAACAACTCACTAGCAGGTTGTTAGTAGGTTGGTAGTAAAACCGGCCCTCACCTAAACCATCTACTTACCTAGTGAGGCAATCCCAAAAGAAGGGAGTAAAGGGCCAAATTGAATACTACTCAAGTATGTAGATGGAAAAAGAGGCTCCATAGAAAGCAATGGCACCATGTTTTATTTCTTCAAAGTGATGAAGTCATGGCATTTTACATGCGTTGTACTAGAATTACAACGATTGATCAGTTGTAATTCAAATACAACATGTGTAAAATGCCATGACATAATGGCTTTTCATGCATAATTAGAACTTCAAATTTGTCATGTGGAACTTCATGGAGCTTGTTTTTATTGAAGAACAAATCCAAACATTGCAAAATAACCGAATCAAAACAAAGCTGACATAGAATATTTCGAAATGAATGATGTTACTATGCTATGGAATGGTCAAGCCCCTGCCCATTATGTTGAGTAAGGCGCTAGATGAGCTGCTGTTAGGGCAAGCTTGGTGGCGTACACAGCGTAATGGGCAAGGGCGACCATTCCATGACATTAAGGTCTGGGGTTGCAAATTTAACAATTAAAAATAAAATGCATGTTCAACAGAGATTTTGGTCACTATTATGAGTGTATGACCATCACTGGAAAATTATGTCACATAATGTGGTCAAGAAAATGACATAATTTGCTGCCTCAGACATTATTAATGTTCCAAATACACTGCAAACAAAATGCGCTTTCTTGTCACCTTGTTCATACATATTGTTGTTGGAAAAGTTACATATTCAAAGCAACAAATTGTTCGATTCTCCCAAGTATGATCATCATGTGCTGCAATATATTGATGCAATCTTGTATAAGCCTGGCTTGAATGGAGGCTTCTATTCAGAGGAACCACATCTACATGAATACTTTATTTCCGGATAGTGAGTAAAACTCTCCTATTGGATTAGTTTTGACTACACTACGAACTTAGGTAGATAAAGTAATCATGGAGATCATGAATGTGCCTGACAAGACGACGATGCAATCCACTTGCAGCTCATAGTTGTATCCATCAAGAGATCGGGGCTGCCTCCTAGGGTGAAGAGTGGAGACATCAACATTTCCACATGTAAGCAATTTGAGTCCAAACCACTAGAAAGGAGGAACAAATGTTTCAGCAAGAAAAAAAGTGGGACAGTTATATATGTTGCTCAAAATTCATTCACATATTGCTTCTTGTATGATGAATAGCTCCCAGAAGAAAATAAGAGTGCACAACGCTTGACATCCTGGTATAGAGATGAAGAACATTGTTGGACACCTGGCCCATATGTAGTGCAAAAGGTGGAAACCATTGTTTTCATTCATGAAAAGCATTTGGAGAAATTTTCTTAGTATGTTTTGGAGGTCACCTACAGTGGGTGTAGGAGGCCTCTTGTACACAAGGTGTCTTTCCTTCCTACCGCCTCATGATCTACATAAATGTTTACACTTACAATAATGTTTGTGTTTTATGATGTGTAAGGCCTATGAGTGGGGGGACTTTGACTATGTGGGCCTGGACTTCAGTACCTTCTTGTCCTAAGCCCCTTATTCTAAGAATAGCTCAACCCTATCATCACATACATATATCACAATTGTTACATGCTTGTCCATATCATAGCAATATGCCTTATAGGACTTATTTGACAATAGTAAAGTAATTCTATCCCTTGATGTGAAACTTGTAAATTATTTGGACATGACCATGGGTTAGAACTATTGATTTTGGGTAATAAAACCAAACCAAATGGGTTTGATTTTTGGAACTAGAAAAGAACCAAATTATTTTAAGAACATGATTACAATTGGGTTCCTAATATTTTTGTCTGAACCCTTTAAATAATCCTCCTAAAATTGATAACCTCTTGAATTTGATAAAAATCTTGTTTATGGACGGTTGTTCCTTAAATTTCAAAATAATATCCTTTGATTTCTAATGTCTAATAATTGTTCAAAAATATTTTTTTGTAGAGACATTTAAACATTTGTGATAAGCCAATCATCCAAAGAAATTTGTTTTTATCTGTTAATCTCAAAAATGACATTGAAGTTCCTGGAGCACTTTATGTGCATTTTGTTTGTTGTGATGTTATGGACACATCTAACATTGCTACAATTATGGAAAGGGCCTTTAGCTTTTCAACCACGGTTGTTCTCACATGTTTAGATGATTGATACAATTAATTAAGATTCATAACTTTGTGATGCACATTGCTAGCCAACACCAAATTAGACAACATAATTTTATCACACATTAATGTTTTTTTGGTTCAAAATCTTAGCTCCAAAACATTAATTTTTTTAATTTGATAAATGTCATTTATAAAAGGAACTTCAGTTTCGTAATATCCTTCACAAATTGATATTATTTTGGTTCATCAATGGAGGTCAGTTTGTATTTATTTGTGGAATTGAAACTGGAATAGGAACTGATACTTTTGACAATTTTTATATAAAAAAAGACAAGAATAGAGGGTTAATTGAAGGTGGGCTAATACTTTACCACTGATTTTGGTTTAGATTACTTGGAACAAACTAAAATTGAAACTATTTTAATTATTTTTGAACAGGAATTAGAGATTCTTCCTAGAAGTAAATAATTGGCGAACATTGGACATGATTGAAGGATCAAGTGTTTGCATGGTCACAAAGCTTCCAACACTATGGTAACAATGAAAATTTGACATTGTTTTGATTTGTTATTTTGTTGTATTATAATGTCCAATGAAGTCGACATTTACACATTTAGTTTTGTTGTAAAAAGGGTAGTGCCCAAACACAACATTTGTTTTTCTACTACTATTTCTACCAGTTTTTGGGAACTTTTTGGAGGTCATCTTTATGGTATGGCAACATCAACAACTTAATGAATGTAGGATATAGTATTAGTTGGTGTTTTGAATGTGAAGCTTTAGGAATTGAGAAGGTTTTGGAACAAGGTTGGAGGAGTAACCACATAATCCAATGGCCCAAAAAGAAGATGCAAACTCAAATCTCCAACACAAATAAGCACAACAAACTTTTTTAGGATTCCCCATGGGACCACGTTGAGAAAAACTTGAATTTCCATTAAGTTATTTGTTTAACAATGGGAAAATACAATCATCCCCGTATTTTACAATGGGAAAATTAAAATGAAACATTGCATATTGGTCTCATAATTCCCCTGTAGAGTTTTCCTGGTGAAGCAAATTATGGTGCAAGTCCCCTCCCTAAAGATAGGGGATTTGCCACCATCTGGCCAGGGAGCTTGCAAATCTTTGTTGTGAAGGACTGACTCAAAAACAACTTTTAGCTTCGGCACATTGGAAAAACCCCATTCTGAAATTCAGTCCAGGGAAGAAAACAGTA
This sequence comes from Sphagnum contortum, assembly GCA_963920785.1. Lineage (NCBI taxonomy): Eukaryota > Viridiplantae > Streptophyta > Sphagnopsida > Sphagnales > Sphagnaceae > Sphagnum > Sphagnum contortum. The sequence continues at coordinate 18,779,663 of OY987280.1, forward strand.
CTGCACACTTTGATATAATCAAGCTGGGAGTGAATTCAACGACCCCAGACAAAGGTTGCAGGTCACACACCATATGCCTTGGGTGAACCAGCACCTTCACCTTCTCAAGTGAGGCCTCTTAGAGGGTACATATAACCTGGGAGATGTCAAATTTGGACTTGGAGGTCCCCTGATTTATTTCGAAGAGGGGATATTTATAATGTCTAGAAGCAACCCAAAAAACATTGGGATTTTTACCATGGTAGCATTGTACATGCTGGTTCACCCTGGCCCACACCATATCATGCATTGCCTAAATATTGGGAAATGAGTATAAAGCGAGATAAGTCTGTAGGGGGAAATAGATGGGTAGATAATCCTCATGTAGGTAGAAAGTATGTAAATTTTAGGGTCTAATTGACTTCAGACAAGCAGGTCTACACCATAATTTTTTTAATAATATGTCTGATCTTGGGGGCAAACAAAAAGATCAGCAATTGTGATGCAGCTGCAAAGTTGTACATAACTTTCTTAGTATCAGAAGCGAACTCAATTCAATCCAAGATCAATCTGTGAAGGTCAAAGAAAACCTAAGTTTAAAACATTTCTATGTTCTGAAGAATTGAAATTGGTATAGACAGAGAGGCACAAGTCAGTAAGATTCAGATAGCCAGACAGACACCATTAATCAGTTTAAAGTATATAGATGGAGGCCCTGGAAAAAAAGGGAGAAAAAAAAATGTAACCAATATTAGTGCTGCAGCTAGAAATTGTATCATAATTTTAATAATATCAGAAACAAACTCAATGAATCTCAGGACTAGTATTGATCACACTAGTGAAGAAGGTCAAAAACTGTAACCTAGGAGAGAAGAAAAACATGATCTGAAAAGTGTTTTTTTGAAGATGAATACGTACATTGAGGAGGAATTAATTAGTTGCTAGTACTGATGGACTGCTCATGATGAGTGTTATATATAATTTTACATTGCTAATTGTGATCCATGCTGCCAGTACTGCAGCAATATGTGCACTGCAGTAGTTATAACCATGAGGAGGAGGAGGAGGAGGAGGAGAGCTCTCATGATATCCGAGTCTCTTCTTGCATGGTGTGAATCTACTCTTGCAGGAGGGCTCTCATCTGCTGCTGCTTAATCCTATGAGTACGCAGATACAAGTACCTGATACAAGTTTGTTGTGGTCTACAAGTAAGCTAGAATGATCAGAATATGGGTTCCAATTATATTCTAGTTGTTGGGGTTGATGAGGAGCTATTAGTAATACTGGGACTCGCTACATGGATTTGTTTCCTGAGTTGGCTGGGTTTGAACAATGAGCTTCAGATCAGCTTAGAGTTTTGGCTCCAATAAGTACTACTCGTCCAGCTGGAGCTACAGCACCGGTGCCTTGGAGGGAAGTTGGAACTCAAGTGATTTACTAGTGGCAAAAATTTGTATACTCTCTCCGGAGGATCATCGATCCAGGACTTTTATATAGATGTGTATAGGACTCACCCAGCTGCCTGCGTGCGGTAATTGCGTGAACTCACGTCGGTGAAAGGGGAAATCACAAATCACCTGTGAAATTAGACAAAACGATTGCTTATAAGTTCAGAAACGGTACAAGCTCGCAGGTCTCAAGCTAATTTGCTTCTTCTTTTGATCGTTTTGGGGCTGGAATTGAACACTTTGGGCCCCGACCTCCAGCTTGCTAAAACCTCTAGAAAATATTGTAAGAGTATATATCAAAACTGCAGCATTTGACGATATATAAGGAAAGTCTATACACAAACTCCTCACCCAGGAGCTTGAACTGGTCCAGAAGATCATATATTTACCTCACGAGAATGCTGTGAAACAGGACGTGCTGCTGCAGCAGCTGGAATCAGACACTGACGGCGATGGAAGCTGGAGCTGACCAGAGTTGTTGTATCCTAAAAGTTCCTCAATCATCTCCGAAGCGAACTTATCTTCCTCACTCATACAACTCTCGGCACTGGATAGTTCAGGCTGTAATGAAGACGTTGTGGAGTTGCAGCAGCTTGATCCGAACTCGACTTTTCTCAACCAGTTCGCCTGATCTGAAGTCTGCCTACCTGTCTGTTTCTGCCAGATCCCAAGGTTTGATTGCTCGGTATCCAGGCACAAGCATGTGAGAGACTGTTCCATTCTGGTGTCATTAATGTTGTTGGCCTCCTGCTGCTGCTGCTGATGCTGCTGCACATGATTTTGATCCTGAGCATCCTGCTGAGACGCTAAGTACCAACGCTGCAGTTTTGCACTCAGAGTTGCGGAAAGCTTCTGGAATTTGGGGCTTTGTGGAGCATTCGGGTCCAACGGGAAATTCGTGCGTGCCCGTATACCACACATGAGTCGAGCAGCTTCGTCGTAAGCGTGAGCCGCATCCTCGGCTGTTTCGAAGGTTCCTAACCACACTCTAGTCTTCCTGCAAAACCCCGCGGCACCCAACCCCCGGAATATATAATCATCCGCGAATCAGCAAAAACACTAGTCAGATGCTCTCGATCGGCCGGGAAGTTGTGACAATGACTGCAGCAATATCTACAATTGTCGGACTGCAAGAACTAGTCTCAAATATTTGCCAGCCTCACATTGCTGCAGCTATTCATCGATTGAACGACCGTGACAAAGCTAGGTCTACGAAGAATCCAGAGTCTAAGTACCAGACAATCACTACAATCTGAAATAAATATAATTTCGGACGGAGGCGCTATAACAAGCTGCTGCATTTAAGCTGGATCATATAACTAAACAACAGGAAATCTCAAAAACTATACTTCAAAGCAATAGAGCTCCACACCAGAGGTCTGCACAATGCATTTATACAAAAACAGGTCGACCGTCACACAGTTGCAGCAATGACCTGCATAGACTAAAGCTAGATCCAGGACCAGGAAGACGAATCTCAGCAAGCTAGCTAACTATACATAAGCTGCACCTAAAGGAGAAATGCAGCAGCAGAGGATCAGGGAATATACAAGAGAGGATGTCGAATCTCCGATACCCAAGAGCCCCAGTGCCTCTGTCGCACTCCCCTGTATCTCTGAGGTCGTCCCATACCCTTGAAAACTACTTGGATCTCTCCTCTCTTTGTGTGTGTGTGTGTGTGTGTGTGTGTAGTCTCTGTAATCTGCTCCGCGTCAAAAGCTGGTCTCTAGAGCAATCTAGAACCACGGTTGCTTGCTGCTCATGTGCAGTAAGGTAGTGTGGCACTGGAGTCTTCTACGGGACCCTATCAAAGCACTTCCTGTGCCCACTCTGGCCCCTTTTTGTAAACACGCGGGCGCCTAACTACAAATTAGTTCGTTGCTTATTATTCTAGCATAATATTTGTAGGGATTGTTGTGCACTAAGGAAAGTTAGCTAGCTAGCTCGCTCTAGAGGCGTCCTTTTCCTGGGCATTAAATCACGCTGCGAAATCCAATCTATTCCTTGACGGCCCGCACTAGCCGGAGGAACACACAACACAGTGCACATCTAGCTAGCTACCTAGACTCATCATCATCACCACCCACCCGCTGCCCCTCGCTCCTCTCCCCCCGCCCCACCCCCCTTCGCTCCGCGCTCTTGCTGCACGGTGCACACACTGCAGGGTTTCTGCTGCTGCTACTACTAGGTAGTACTAGTTACTATTAGTATTATTCTGTCACGGCTTTCGCGGGTCAATCCGTGTCGGCTTGCCTCGACTCCGTTCCGTTGGCTACATAGAACGGAAATAAGCCCAACACCGTTTTGTGAAAATAGTTACCTTTTGTGCAACTGTAACAGTAACTGTTGAATGCTGATCTACCACTGCATCAAATTCTTCTTCTGCCCCTACAAATAACTTGTTTGTTCTCCTGCCAACTCGCAGTCACTAGGATGCATAAGTAGCTGACTTGGTTACCCATTGTATGGGAACCACTCAGGGTGGGTGGGTGGGTTTGGTTTGTTATTTCCAGTTTTCTGATATACCATTGCTGGTGATCATCTCAAACAAGATTTAGTAGGGTCAATTGGCCAAAAGTTTGTAGGAAACTGTGAAACTGTAGGAAAGGAGAAAAAACTGGCCCAACAAACTATGTTGAAATTTCCCCCTAATTTTTTTCCTTGAAAATTTGGAAAAAATAACATAACAATTAGGAAATTTGCAAAAGGATGTTGTACAAAGAAATTTAAACTGTAAAAATGCTAGTGAAAATCAGTGAATAATTTTTACCACATTTTTCACACTGGTAATTTTTACTGTTTGAACAGTTCTCTAGATATTTTTGGTCAATTGATGCTAAATCTTGTTTGAGATGATTGCTAAGTTAACAATGCTACATCAGAAAACTGAAAACAAAAACACTGCTTTGGTCAATTGATGCTTAAATCTTGTTTGAGATGAGTGCTAAATTAACAATGCTACATCAGAAAACTGAAAACAAAAACACTGCTAATTATGAGGACCTTGCAAGTGAGCTACTTGACTCCAATGTGTACACCTATGTGGAACAATGGGCAGGCAACCTTCATGAACCAAATACCATGAAACATTTTATGTTACATTCGCATCTACACATAGCTAATGTACTAACCATTCATCATATATTTAGTACCTAGTTGACACCACCTAGTAGTTACCACTGGCCTTTATCTACTTATTTTTATATATGTTACATACCCACTCACACCTGTAGTTAGCTAGGTAAGGCAAGGTGGAATGAGGAGGGTTCAAATTACACCGGATAGATTACATTAGTTCGGGTTCATCCACAACTAAGGCATAACAAGTTTCCAAGTGGATGGTACATTGTGGGTGCTGGGTCACACAATCTCAAGTTCACCTCCAATAAGTCCCCGGTGGAACAACTGGGGAGGTGGGGCTGGAATTCTCCCCACCATTCCCCCACCCGAAAACTGGAGGGGAGTATAGGTCCACCTTATGTTGCAAGTAAAGTGCATGGCCTCCACAGAACACATATTTTAATGAATTTTGAACTTGGGCAAAAACTACTCCTTTAGCTTAAGTTTGAAATAAAAATTTCATTAAAAATTTATATCTGATTTTAATTGAATTTTCAATGACGAAAATTAAAGGGGAAACACGGTTTGGGAGACTTAAATGTGACAAAACAAAAGAAAAAGAAAAAAATCTTAAATGAGCAAACTTATCTTTGGGTGATACTAATAAGAACGTTACATCCCAAATTTATGAGACCCATCTAGTTTTAGAACAACACAGGACTCATATAAAAAAAAAATCATTTCAAATTATTTATCAAAAGGTTACTTAAATCATATAGAATTCGAAGTTTTAATTACATTTTAAAAAGATGTGTTTTAATATGAAAAATGAATCCATAAGAATATTTTTTTAATAATGTAACATGAAGGATGTTTTATTAGGAACATGACATGAATTTATTTTTTAGAATTCTTTTAGAATGTTAATAAAAAATCAAATGATAACCTATTTTACTTCTTTTATAAATAATTGATTGAATCAATTTTCATTTAGTTATGAATTCTTTAAGTCAAAATCGTGAAATCCTAAAAGGCCATTGACGTCAACAACACAAATGATAATTATTTTTTCCTTTTATTATTTCAGTAACTAATTTGGATCATTCCTTTGTGCATGTACTAAATAAACAAGAAAAATGTTTGTTGTGTAAGTGTAAGGACATTTGTTTTTAAGAAGTCTAGAATTGGATTAATAACGGATTAGGAATGGTTCAAGAGTTTAAATCTTAATGCATATTATAAGTTTTTGGACGTTCATTATTTTCATGAGTGTGTGCATAGGTGGGGAAAACATAACCCACCTAGTCCAATCAAATAAACCAATGTATAAGTAGATGAAATTTTATTCTTTAAATTGGGTCCAATTTTATTTGTATGATTTTTGGCAAAGTGATTCCTTGTGGTACCACCCAAGGATATTTTTGTCCTAATAGATAGATTATGACTTTCATACATTTTTCTCTATGTTTATTTCTTCTTAAGTTATAATAATGCTAATTTCCTTTGGAATAAAATTTTGGTTGGTTCACATTTACATGGTGTACAGTGATGCCATTGAAGTTAAGCAATTAGGGATATATGAATATTTAATTCTAGTGACCTTGTTCAAGTAAAACAACTTTAGATTTCATAAGTCATTGTTGTCAGTCAAATGGTTCCAAAATAGAATTTGTTTAATCCATTCTCAAGTAAAGAAACATGAAAGGTGTTTTTCTACATTTATGTTTTTTATTTTATTTTTTCAACACCTATTCACAAGTAGATTTTCAATATCTTCTTCCTCAATTTGCCTTTCATTTCCCAATTGAATTCAAATTTCATGTAATGTCTTTGTATTGAATTTATGAATTTGAATTTGAATTTGAATTTAATTCAATTAAATCTGACTTCAATTCAATTCAAATCAAATTTAATATAATTCAAGTTGCATGCAATGTCATTGAATATTTTTCACAAAATTGGTTCATAATTTCATCAATTAATCAATTGATTGTCATTAGTAGTGCGTAACAATATGAAGCCCAAATGTCAGTTCTATTGATTAGTTGTGAGTTGCATCCCAAAGTTTCTTCTTCTTTTTCATTTAGTGAACCACTTTGATTAATATTGGCCCATGACCCAAAAAAATCTGAAATTTTGGATTCCAAATGGAAGTTTGCAATCGCAAAATAGTATTATAGAAGTGCTTCTCTTTAGCCTACCTGCATTGGTTACAGAAATTCAATTTTGGGCAAAGGTTAAGGGATCAATTGTGGTGTTAATTGGGAACACCTTGGAGAACACATTTGGAATATCAAGATCCAAAATACCAAAATAATTTTGTCTACTGATCTTTTGACTTTTGACTACTGATAACAATATTTGTTCCACTGATCTTTCAACATGATATTTCAATTTCAAACTGTCCTTTGACCTTATAGAATTTTTAAATGACTTGTAGAAAATAATTCGCTTACTTTGAACCCAAAAAAAGAAGAAGGTTAAACTTGAAAATCGTTAAACAAAATCAAAGCAACCAAACTTTCATTTTCAATATCACCAACTCCTCAATTTATTGCTTGAATCCTGCACATTTATTCCAAATGTCAAACAACAAATATTGAGAAATTAATAACAAAATAAAAATGTGCAATTTAACCCCTAAAGATCAGACACACCCAATATGGGCTGCATTTCATTGTGAATTCACATCGTCCTGACAATTAGGGGTTAAGTGAAAGGAAAGACAAGATTGAAAAACCATGATCTCCCATGTAAAGGAAGGAGTCAATGGAAGGCTGGTATCTGTCTATCTCACAAATTCTTCAATTCTTGGAAAACAGCTCACAATCAAATATCTATTGCATTGATCTTGCACAATGATCCACACATCAGTGCAACCAAAGTAATATTCATCTGAAGTGGCAAGGGAGGAGGGAGCTTGATAAACCAAGCCCTCTGGATAAAATTCCAGGTCAATGATTCGGCAAGCCATGAACTGCCCCTTTCTCCTGAAGGCTAACTTCTCTCACTCAATGCTCATTTTGAGTTGCAAAGTCCAGGGCCTTTTTAGCATTGATCTGGAATTTGAAGGTAAATTGCTTGTCATGTGCCAGGGTGAACCAGCACCTACACTGGTACCTTCGCCTTCTTGAATGACCCTCTTTCAAGCTAGTTTTATGATGGTAGCATCATCTATGGTTTGGATTATACCATGGTAGATGCTGGTTCATCCAAACTGCTTATTATGTAGGAAAAAATGACATGAAACTCATGAATGTGTACTTTAGTTTTTCATTTATCTTTTTGACAAGCAATATTTAAATCGTCTACCTTTGGATGGGTTTGACATTATTTGATCATGTCTTTTTTTTAATGTGATTTTCAAAATGCAAAGCCGCGGTGAACAGTGTACCTTCACCTTCTTGAGTCAGGTCTTTTAGCTGCCCTGTTCAACTCAGTAAATGTTAAATGTTGACTTAGTGACCTTGAATTGGTCTTAGAATGGGTTATTTATCATGGTTAGATTAAACCTCAAAAATTTCCTGATTTTTTTTTTTACAGTGGTACCAATGTAGCACCGTTCACCCTGGTATTGAAGTGAGGCATTTAAGGATATGATATATGTAGGGGAAATTTTTGAGAAGAAGGCGACTTCAGGTTAGGACTTAGGGGAGAGAAGAATAAAGAGAGTGCGGCTAGGCAACCAGCAAATCATGGCAGCCACTAAAAGCCATGACGATTGATCCTAACACATGACTGCCGCCAAAATGGTTTTACTAGTACGTGTGGTCCAGCCCATTATAAGCCAAAAACACACATCTAGAGCATGAACTCTTCTGGGGCCCAACACATTCGGACAGATTTAGCTAGACCCAAAATAGTGATGATTGGCTTCATAAATGCACACTATTGAAGCAACCATTAAAGCGATTCTTGAGGAAGTGGGTTCTAGTTCTAACTCTCTACTGTCAGTCTCCACCTTCCTCCCTATATTTGGCGCGCTTTGCTGGTATTAGTTTGTTGCATCTACCCAAGTTTTAATCAACCTATGTAACTTACTGTCTGCATTCTTTTGTCCCATGAGTTGCTGCATCAAACATTAGGTGAATGGCTCCTACACCAGTACCTTCACCTTCTTGAGGGAGGCTTTTTAGTGGCCATATTAAACCCTATAAAGGGTAGATTTGGACTCTGAGACTCTGATTTAGTCTACGCATGGAATATATATAATATTTAGAAGGAGTTTAAATGGGATTTTGGATTTTGGCCATGGTACCAGTGCAGGTACTGGTTTACCAAAGCTGTTATTAACCAAGGAAAACTGTCAAAAAAGAAATTTTAACAAGGGGAAGGCAATTCTAAACTTGTTAGTGACTCCCCATTCTAATTCATTGTTTTTCAATTTCATGATGTTGCTCAAGAGACAATCATCACAAGATTATTTACCCAAACTTGGCAATATTCAAAACATGAAAGTACAAAAATCTTAAGTGCTCTTTCATGTTGTAGGCAACTGTGGTGAATTTTGAATTTTGTTTCAAACAACAGAATTTTTGTAGTAGAATTTTTTTTCACAAAATGGTGTAAATTTATCACAGAAAAATCTCAGGGTCTCCAAGCCTACGTTTAACATTTCTTAGGTTTAATAGAGCCAGTAAGAGGACTCACCTGCAGAAGGTGAAGGTACAAATGTAAGTTAGGTGCTGGTTCACCCTGGCCCTCAAAAGGGGCCTCTTAAGTGGCTATATATAACCTGAGGCAGAGTAAATTTGCACCCAGAGACACTGATTAAGTGAGTATAGGAGGGGGCAAAACTACTGAAAGGGGATAACCCTAAAAGAAAGGTTAACCACAACATTTGTTGGGACAGAAAGAGTCATTCGGTGTTGTTGTGGCTGGCTTTTCATTTTTATTTAACCTAATGTGGCTCCATTTATTAAGGTCAACATGATAAATGTGGAGGCATTTCTGGATGAAAGAAAGTCCACTACAATAAAAACCCTTCCCAGTGAGATTTGAACCTGCTAGTTAACAATATGCCCAATTGGTGAAATAAAGCTTGTAGTGGGGACTCACAGCCTGCTAGATATTTATGGGCTTGGCCTATTTTTATGGTGGAGTAAAACAAAGAGCTGTGGCTACTTTGCATTGGACATGTGCGGAAAAAAAAAGAACATTCGAGTTGTAACTTGTAAGTTGCCATGTGGCACCGTATTAGAGAGTGTTTGTATATGCAATGAGCCAAAGAGTGCATTCATCTTCTTGAGTCTGTTGTCCATGAAGAGTTATTTGAAATCCCTTTCACTTTACCAATTTGTTTGTACTGCAAAAAAGAAACTTGATCCTTGTGGTCTGCTGCTATAATAATTTTGGTTGTGAAGAATTATTTGGAAAGTCCCCTTTGATGATTTTGGCAGTTCTAGTACCTAGTGGCTAAACATGAGTGGCAGGCCTCATAATTATGCCAGGTTAACCTACACAATGGATATATGTATAATTTTTTTGGTTTACAATTGTACCATCTCTCATTCAATCCTCTCATTCCTCATACAGGATTGGGTACTGAAAACCTGCTGACAAAATCGCCTACTCAAGATCTATTCTTGTTCCTAGCACCACTAATAAAATGTTTGTCTTTGCTCATCACATCTTATGAAGATTTGGTTTGAGAACTTGTGCAGGAAAGGTCTGATTTTTTTTGGCTCCGTCTCTTTGGTGTGTAAATTCATGTTCAAGAAAACTGAACAAGCAGAAAGGTGGAGAGGCTTTAACCAATAAGACCAAAAACAAGACAACAAAAAGGAATATATATATATGTCTACTATGTATATGTAATTCAATAAATTAACCAGACTCAAGGATGGATTAGAACCTTGCAAAAGCAAACTATGGCAGGGCCTAGAATCATGCAGAAAGTGGGGATGAGTATTGTAAAGGCAACTGTCCTAGTTGCCTTCACTACCGCCCAAGGTGCAAAAGAAGGAATTATTCAGATCTGATGCAAATGTATTGTTTTTTTAAAAGGTGGATTCTTGTTGTAAGAATATCAGATACACATCTCATACTTTGATTTTAATATAACATATTAATTCTTCAAAAGGTATCCGTTTATTTTGAGGTTTCCAGTAAAAGCGCCCGCATTCTGAGAACTGCCCAGAGTCAGCAGATAGAGTGCACAATTTCCTGGTTGTGTCATTCTTCCATTTGACTTCTAGGTTTTTCGAATGCAAAGGGTATGGTTATGGCCCTTTGGTGAGTAACATGATGTCCAGGCTTGGAAACTGGCCTTTTCTAGAATGGCCCATGGAAGGAAGTTACATGGGAGCAATGTTTGGTTGGCAAGAACAATTACATGGCTACTACAAGGTATTCAATGATTTGGCATTGTGTGCCAAGACTTGGCAATATAGATTATTTGGATTGAGCACAATGACAAGGTTTTCAATCAAGTCATACGCTCAAAGGAAAATGTTAAAGAGATAGTTTGGTCTCACCTTACTGACTAATATGCCACATTAGCTTGGAATAGAGTAGTGATTAGATCGATTCAACAAGGTTGTACTAAAGAGGAGATCACATTTAGGGATTTTGATAATAGTTGGGGCACAAGGTTTGTCAAATTTGCAATAGGAAACATCCTCCTGAGTTCAGTAGTATTAACCCAAAGTGGGTAACTTTTGGTGACTCTTTGCTGGGGTCCCTTCTGGGCCATTCCCATGCTAAATCTCACCTCGCTATTAGGACATTCTACTATATGACAACCTTGATTATGTGACAAAATTGTGCATAGTCCACCATAATATGACTGTGACACAAGATAATAAAATGATCAAAAACCTGAATTTTTGATATTGTAGAGACAATAAATGCTAAAAAATGATGGGACCCACACCATAATTCAGCCACTTGTAAGTGGGAGCCTTATGAGAACTTTAACTTTAAAGAAAATTGACAAAACACTTAAGAGTAACAAGAGTTGTTGTAGGGTTCCAAAGTCCTTGTGAACTTCACTAGTTCTTTATGGTACACATTTGTTCTTGCATCTATTTCTTGTACTATTGCTTGTAGTTGTTGGCACTCTCCTTCTATAAGGCACATCCTTCATGGACCCCACAAAGTATTGCTGATGACTTTGATCAAGAAATATTATTCCTCAAATCATCAAGGGTTTTGAAAAAAATATTACACATAACAAGTGCAGCTACAAAGAAGTGAAAAGAGCCGTGAAAGCACAATTTTCAAAATTTGAAACACTACTATCAACATCGTTTAAGTAGGCACATTTTTTATATTCCAATCTTCGATGTGATGAAATTATGGGTGTTTGTTGTGCATAATATATAAATGTTTGTAATAGTAATAGGCAAACACAAACTTTAACAAATATTTGAAACTTCAAATGTGAAATGTTTGGAAAAGATAATTCTTAATTATCCCAAGCTAGCTTGACAAATTTTATCACAATTTATTTTTTTCCGAATTGCGTCTTTGCAGTATGAGATTTGTTAATGAGAAAGGCCATAATCTTTCATGAATCACTTTTTATACAACTTGCAAATGATCCCAACAAAGTTGAGAAATAGTAAAGCTTTAAGATCTCACAAGGTTGGTTGGACAAACTTAAAAGGAGACACAACATTGGTTCAAGCATAACACTCGTTAATCTTGTTTCTATTTCCCAAAGAAAAAACAAAACAATGTTTTTATGTTTAATGAATTTCAATCTCAATGATTTTTTGTGATTGCCAAATGTTTCATTAGTCATTAAGTGAATAGAAAGTGATGGGCAATATGTCATTGACTAGTGTTTTTTATTTCAAACCTCGTTTTCGCTCATCAAATGTGCCCATTCATTTTCAGAATTGAGGAAGTTTTCATGTTGATAGTTTAAAAACAAAAAGGGATCTTGGAGTTGGTGAAATCCTTGTTCATTACACATGTAGATGCATTTGGTTCAAAAACATTTTTAACAACCAAATTTATGTATTTTACATATGGCGCATGTCTGTTCAAGAAAAGGTTTCATTTTTATGTGTGTAGGGGATGGATGCATTATATACATGATATAAAATCAATTCACTAGTTATTTTGATTCATGTGTTATATATTCTAAATAAGGTGTATTGACTCTTAGGATCAATTTTCCATAGTTTGTATAGTTCACAAAATGGGAGTGATAAACATTTTTCAAATAATGTAAAAGAGAATATGAAACCTTGAAATGTTTACGTTGTGTTGAAATGTAAATTAAAAGCACGCTAAGGTCCAATGTTTTTTATTTATTTTTGTTATGTAGCATGAATCGAAATGATCCCACAAATTAATTTAACATTAATGGCAACAATTTTTGAAAAATTTACCAAAATAGTAGAAAATTAATTGAAATTTTCCCTAAAGAATCAAGTCTAATGAAAACTCTTTATGTGACTAATGCAAACTAGCACCTTAATCCTCACCTAATAATAATTTTTGAAAATTGGAACTAAAAATTCCTATATAAGGTGGTTGTGCCTCCCCAACAAAAGGAAATTTTTTGATTGGTTTGCCAAAAAGAAGGTTATCATGGTTTAGAACTCACTTTAAACAAATAATAATATGAATATGAATAATTATTACAATATATTTATAATATTTTTGGCAACATGCACTATAAAATTTGTATATTACTGCCTAGATTTGTGATTAGTTTTAAGTTGTGAATACCATATGATTGCTACAATGTCCAATCACCTTGGACATTATTGCAATAGATTTTACATGGGACTAGCCAATCACATCCTCCATGTCATTTGAAGGTGAAAACACACTAACAATTTTAAGCACATATGGAAGTCCATAATTGCTTTAATTAACATTATGGAAGTAGTGTGAAAGCATGATACTTTGAATCACATAAGTCATTTTGCAAATTATCATTAAAAATTCATTGTTAAAAAAATTCACCTTAGTTTAACTCATGGAGAACTTAAATTTCAAATATGAACTTCTAAATTATTACTTTAACTAAAGAAAAGACTTAATGGGGAAAAAAACCATAACTGAAAATACATTTTTTTTTAATAATCAAAATCCTTTCAGAAAGTCTTCCATATAGTATCAATGTTATCATTGAGGACTTCTTCTATTCAATAAAAAACAATATATGAAGATGCATGAAGTCCATATTCATTGATTGTGGATTGTTACAAGTTTTTTGGTACTTCTTTAAAAATCCATTACATTTTCAAAAAATTCATATGATGTGATTATAATATATATAACATTGTAATGTTGAGTTCTTTATCAACTTAATCATTTTTATTTAATCACATAGCCAATTACAAATCTCAAAATCTTACAAAAATGGCCTTGTGACAACATTTTATGGATAGTGTAATGTGTTTTCACCTTTGACCAAAAAAATTCATCCATTATTTTGGATGACCATAAATTTAATCACACCCCAATTGTGACTATAGTATTTATCATTTTTATGAATCACCTATCACCAAACATATGAATGTGTGCATTTTCATATGATGACACATGTCCAATGTAAACTAGACACATGTGCATACCTATTTTGTAGGTTAAAAAAAAACTATGGTAGGTAGCTTGGGTTAGGTAACTTAGGTCTACCCAAGGCTACTTCTAGCCTTATTAACAACATAAACCTAGCCCTAGATAAAGTAGATTAGCTAGCAACTTAAGTTTAATCTATGTGAAGTTACCTAGTTAGCAACTTAGAACTAGCCTTGGCATATAAATACCCTATCTACCATACCTACTTTCCACATTTATACCATTGCCCTTGGCCTTGGTCAAGGGGTCCTTTACTATTGCACCACATCTTCAATAAACAATACTTTGTGTTGTCCTATTATTATGAATTTTTTTTCCTAACCTACCTAGGTAGCCTAACTTAACTAATGTAACTAACCTATGCATGAAACCTAGGCTACCTAAAGCCTAGTTAACTACTTAAACTAACTTACTTAACCTAGTTTAGCTAGCCTAAAGCTACCAATTCTAGCCTACCTACTTAGCTTACATAACCTACCTACTTTCCTTCCTAGCCTACTTACACATAATTTAATTTTATACATGTAACCTAGCCTACATAACCTACCTACCTAATCTACCTACCTACCTAACCTATGTACCTATGTAGCCCAACTACCTATACCACCTAGCCAACTTAATTTGTAACTAGTTTACCAAGCCTAACAATCCATTTAACTTAAGTACCAACCTACTTAGCCTACTTACCTACACCTAGGACTACTAATTAGTCTAGCCTGCTCACCTAAATACCTACCTAGGGTAATTACATTTGTAGCTTAATCTACCAAGGCTTTGGTCCCTTGGTTTTTTGCACCTAGATGTCAATCTCTTTTTGGGGTCTATTAAGGTGATCCCTTGCTTTTATGTTTGGGTGTTTGCTTGTTGTTTAGGTTGGTGAGCGTTTTTGTTTGCTCTTTGTAATTTCGCCCTATTTACCTACCTAATCTAGCTACTTTTCAAACATAATGTAAGTAGGCTAGTCATCTATTTAGATTAATTACCTACCTACCTACCTACCTACCTAGCCTAGCATAGCCTAGCCTACATAGCCTATGTTAAAGGAATAATTACTAGACTAGAAGTTGTGGTTAGTTTTTACTACTTGTTAAAGTTCAGTGATTTAGAATTACTATAAATAGGTGGGAGTGATTGAAAATATTATTTCCACTTATTTAAGAATGTTATTGGCTTTTAACCTCCATAACTTTAGGAAGTGTTCTACAAGAATATTAGGTGGCTTAAAAGTAAGAACTTGGTTGATTTGCTCAACTACCTTAGTTAAATAAGAGGTAGGTTAAAAAATCTACGCGGTAGAAAAATCAAAGGAAAAATTAATGGATCTAAACTTATTGTGGTTGCCACTTGGATAAGAAGTAGGTAAAGTCACCTCACCTATTTAAGGAGTTGATTTCAAGTCATGTGGAGGTGTGGTTCTATTGTTGGTGTAAGTTTGTAAAAGTAATATTGTTTTTGTATCTTGTTTTGGTATGGAGTTTGTAATATTTAGTTTTGAAGGTTTACAATAGTGCTACTAGACTACTCTAATGTGTGTGTGGTGTAATAGATCATATGTGAATAAACTTGAAATAGTTGTACTAAACTATTGTAACATATTTCCAATAACTTTACAATGTATGTGGGTGTGTGTAGATCAAACCTAAATAAAGGTTACAAGAGTAGTAGTAAGCTATTATATTGATCTAATATTTCTATATTTTATGGTTGTGCAAAAAACAAGGATTATATCTTCATTTTTTGTGGGTTATTTTCATTACTAGATTGTGTGTTACTTAGGTGCAAATAGGTGTGGAAGTTATTATATGCAATAATGTTAAATCATAATAGAAAGGCTTCAAAAGAATCACTATGAGAGTTGTTACAATGTTAATGTTAGAATTATCTACGAAGGACTAAAGTAATAACTTATTAAAAGCAAACTACATCATAGTAGATTAGAATGAAATGTTGTTTATTCCAATAAATATCTATCTATGTTAACTAACTACTATAAGACTTGTCCCTTCGATATTTAGGTGTATTAGTTTTTTTTCTTTATTTGTAAATTCAATGGTTCTACACCTCCTAAAATATTTTGGCATTTAAGAACTCCTAGGTAGTTACTCCAAATTTGATGAAGTTTGTTGTGTTAGAATCTAAAACAGGCAACCTATTTTGTAATATTTATTTTGACAAGTTATATTTATCAATAAAATTGATTTGTTACTTTCCACCTAGGTGTTTTGTCCTACTAAGTTGGGAAAAACTAAGTTTCCAACCTACCTACCTAATTTAACTACGTAGCTAACCTAATTATTTATTAAGCCTAGTTACTTACCTACCTACCTATTAATTATTAAAATCCTTAACATTTTTGTCCATCTATTCATCAAAATGCACAACTTAATCATAATAAATAATCATGTTTGGAATTTAAAATTGAACACATAAGCTCAATAAGTGCATTTTTTCTATTAGGAGGCACAAGCACCAATTTCATAAAATACTTATAAGAAATGGATGAGGCAATCAAGTTGATGCGGCACAACATGATTGGTCAATCACAAATAATATTTTCATAATCATGATTTACAAGTTGCCAAAAAATGAATTTAATTCTTATTACCTAAAAAAATGTTGCATTATCATAAGTGAAAGTTTCATTTTAAAACATTCCCATAAATATGTCATAAATAAAATTTTCAAGACCTTTTAAAATTCCATTAAGTAATGAAAAGATTGTTTACAAACACATTATTGTGCTTTTGTATCCCCTATGTTTATTATCATCATTGTTTACTTTGGATTCTAGTGACATAATACATAGTGAAAAACTCCATGTGAAAAAAAATCAAGATTCTAACAATGTATTCATTTTGAAGCCATAAAACCTCCAAATCTAATCAGTAGTTATGCCAAAGGTGGCTCCTAAAAGAGAGTATGCACCTCAACAATACATATGGATGCAATTAGGCTATAATGAACCATTTATGATTGTCACCAATGCTTAATTTTGTTTAACTTATTTCATGATTTTAAAGATTTGGATGAACTTCTAGATTAATGTTTTTGAAGTATGTCTGTTTATCTAGAGGTCATTCATTAATATGTTAGTATTATGTTTTACAATAATAATAATTTTATTTATAGTAATTACTATAATTGTTGTAATTACGATAATTACAAGAATTACAATATTAAAACTACTAGGATAAAATATAATAATTAAGATAATTATATTTAATAGTCAATAGAAATTATATATTATATATTTTCTTTCATAAGTTAAAATTAATGAATATTTAATAATAACATAATTGGTTGGTTAATAATATAATTATGTAATTAAAAAATATTAATGAATTATAACTATAAGTAAATAGCCAAATTATCTCATTTTTAATTAACTAATTAGTTAGCTATCTTATTAGTTAATTAATTAATTGCATAGTTTATGGGTTAGTTAAATAATTAGTTAACTATTAGTTATTCCCTTAGATAGTTAATTACATAATTTGCCAAGGAAAAAATAAAAATGAAGGATATGGGATAAACCTTTTTCTTGCAACTAGGTTGTGATTAAACTTTCTAGTGGCAAACTAATTTGCAACTTCAAAATTTACCCCCACATGTTTTGTCTTGCATTCTCATTTTGACAATTAAATAAATAAGATGTTTATTTTAACATTTTCATATTTAAAAACATGGGCCACAAAGGATGAACCAATAAAAGAAGATTTAACTGAAAATAAAATACCAATACTTATCTACTTTTACCCCCTAACTTATCACTATTTTAACTAACCTACCTACCTACTTACCTCCTTATTTCAATAAATATTTAATGTAGGTAGGTAGGTAAGTAAATAGGTATCTAAACTAAGTATATAGATAGGTAGATCATTTCCACTATTCATTAATTGCCACATGTGCAAATTGAAAACATCATTTGTTGGATGCTTGAATATATCTAGATTTTTTATTTAAAATAATTGAATATTATTAATGTTCCACGTGGCATTATCCCATTAGAAATTCACCCTAGAATGTGGGAAATCTTGGCCATACAATTGAAATGATCTAAATTTAAAAACCAATGACTTGGGTTAAAGTCTAGTTTATTTATTAATTTTGAAAAAGTGAAAAAAAACTTGTAGTTCAATAGTTGTCCTATGTAACATGTAGGGATCAACACATGGTGTGATTTTGAATGTTACCAAAATAGTTGCGTGGTTAATCGCAAATGCCCATATAATTGAAATACATATATGGTGGATGAAACTATATACATACATGTTCAAATTCATTCATACATTGATGATGTCATGTCATTTACGACTAATGATCACTTCTTGTTTTAGGTGATTAAGGAGATTTTAGTCCCAAATTGTTGCCTATAACTAAAATTTAGCCACAAACCCTAATTACAAATTTAGGTTTTTCTTTTAGTGAATCTAGAAGAATTTGTACCCTTTTGGAAAGTCATATTTACTGAAAAATGATTAACACAAAACATGTGATATATTGAGAAAATTATTTAATAATAAGTTGCAAACTATTTCATTCAAAATTTTTGTTTTTATGAAAAAAAATTCTTTGGCAAAATACCTCAAATACATGATCATTTTTAATCTAATAAACACATTGGTTTAGACCCTTTTAAGAATATTTTACCATTAAAAATTTTAATCCTTGATGTGAATGGTTCCATACATTCAGTTTACATACATATATTAATTGTAAAAAACAATTTGTTTATCATTTGTCGTTGGATGGGATCAACAATAGTTTACACGAGTTCATTTCTTATCCATCTTTCCATCCAAAATGCATAGCAATCATAGCAAATAATCAGATTTGCAACTATAAATTGCACATGAAGTGTTTATGACTAGGGGAAACATAGGATTATAATAATTGCAATTGCAAAATTAATTGATTTGAGCACTAGTTTCATCAATAGTCACAAACATAGGGTCAAAATGGATAAGATTTCTTGTAGTGATACAATTTTACTTGCAAACATTTAAAATGGTTCCATCCCAATCAAATTATCAAAAATAAAAGTGATTTACTACCACTTTATTAATTATTGAATAGTCAAGATCTAAAATGGTGGTATATATAATGTATACATCATTTATCACATATAATTTAGAGTTGTTTTGTGATGCTAGGATGTCTATGCTTTTGGTTTCATGCCACATTGATAAACATAAATTAGATGGGAAAAAAACACAATGCCAAATTCATACATGTGTTTTTTCATTTCAAGGTGGTTTTTTTAAAGAAAACTAAAATCATAATACATTTAAGAAAAAAAATTGTTTGGTGAAAGAAATGCAATAGGAACTCTTTAAAGACTTGTCAATGTTAATGAAATTTGTTGGTTTGTATCAATTATACCTTTCATCACCCAAAATTTCATGCAAAAATATCACCTACAACCCCATTTTTGAAATATATATATTTTTCATATTCTATGATGAGTAGCATGTTGTTAGAAATATATTCATAGATTTTGAAACTCCATCATTTATCACTTCTTTTGTTAAAATGATTAAACCAAGCTCCAAGCTAATCAAATGTTCTTGAAATTCACAAGACTAATTCCAATGTTGAAGAGTGCATTTTGACCAAAAATATATCAAATGTTGTAAAACAATATTTATGACTAAATGTTTTGGGGACCCTAATGAATGAAAATATGATTGGGTGGTACCACAAGGATCACTATGTTATCATTTTCTTGGACCACCTTAAATTTATGAATGAAGTGTCTTTTTGTGGTACAATATTTGATTTATTTTTTCAATATTCTTACATTATACACATCATGGGTTTTCTAGTCAAAATTTGGACATGTTTTGATGTTCTTATGCATTTCCTATATGAAAAGTTTGAAAAATGTCAAGAACAAACATTGAAAATAGGATCTACGTAAGAATACTTTACAACCTTGTATAATTGAATTTCTTGTTGAAAATGATGCCCATGACATATGCCTGAAAAGAAATCCAATAACAATGTTAAAATGTGTACATTACATTTTGGATTACGGTTGAACATCAAAAAAAATACTCATCAAATGGTCACATGAATAAGGAATTGATTTTTTTTGGTTTAAAATTCAACTTTGATTGCTAGTTGTAAGGCTTGTCAAATAATATATGTTTGCAGTGCCTATTGATTTTTTTAAAAAGACAAATTATTCATTTTTAAATTATCAAATATTTCTTAACCAATTTTGAATTCCTTAAGTGGTTCCTAGTGGTACCACCCAATCACAATTTCACTTTGTATGTGCAACTACTATTTATACGAATAATCAATCTTAAGCATAAATAATTACATTTTTTTGAAAATTCATGGATCAGCAAATGTGGATTAAGTTTTTTGAAATTGGCATTATAATCTTGTTTTGAACCTTTGCAAAACATGGTTCAATCACATTCAAATGAGATAACACCCAATCCTTAAAAAACATGCAAACCTTGAACCAACTGGCTCTTTTTATTACAAGGGCACCTAGATGAAACATGGTTGATTTATAAAGCACAACGAAATAATATACCCTCACATAAAGGAGGACAAGGGGTTGAAAAATCCAGAAAGATAGGTTCATTTGTAAGGGATTAATGGGATTAACAATCTCAAGTTATGATGGTGTACAAATAAAAAGGATCTTGTTGTTTTGGAACATGGCAACCAAGTAAGTATATTTGGTGCTACTCCAATGCTACAACATGGATGAAGGGAGATTGTTTTGAAGATTTGGGTGATTTCATTGAAGAACCAACCACTTGTAAAGTCAAAATTGAAAGATGATCATGATTCTGGACAATAGATCTTTACATAACATCACTAGCGCTCAATCAATTAAGTCAATCCTATGGTTTCACAACATTATTTAACATCACATTACTTTTCCTCCCACGTAATGTGACAAGTGTTGTACAACCTCTAGATCAAAGTATCATAGCTTCATTTAAGGTGGACCAGTTCAACTAGAAAATTTGAAAATGGGTCAGATCACAACACACAAAGAAAATGCTCTTCTAGATTTAAGGATGGTTGTGCCCAACATTAAGTAATTACTCCTACTTGGTGCTATGAGGTGTGGCAAGAAACAGATCCATAGATTATTTGTAATAGATCGAGGATGTCACAAATTATACCTTTAACATGGGAAGTAGACTTTGTTATTGACAACGAAAAAGAAAAAAAATTAGAATACAAAATGAATCACATGAGCTTGTAGGTTAAATTAGAAACTAAATTTTTGGAACAAAAAGATGTCGCTAGCAAAATATATATAAATGGCAAGGGAAGTAATTTCAGAGTAGGAATTGAGCACAAATGAGTTCATACATATGGCATTGTGGATTGATCCACTGTCAAGTGCATAAGTTGATTCAAATGATCCCCTCAACCCAATAGATGTGGATCATGAACAAGCTCCACCGATTGTGAAGATTGGTGATGCACACCATCATGCATTAATTAATGTTGCCTAATTATTAATTTTTGGACAATTATATTCAATTTGATTTAAATTGTTTGAATTGCTTTGTATTGAGTCAAGAATGGAATCATGGAATGGAAACTTGCCTGGAAAAAAAACAAACAAACAAATACATGAATGTCCAAACCAATCAACCCACTTTTTGATTCCTGATTCTTGACAAGACCTTAGACAATAAGCTCTTCATTTCTATCTTAGAAGGACAACTCCATACCCATTAGAGCATCAGCAAAATTTTACTTAAATACTGTAATGCCTTTGCAACTTTCACACTAATTATATTATTTGTAAGAATACTGAAATTTTAAAATATTTTTGTCAAAGGAAAAAAAAATTGTGAAGGAAAATAGAATTAAGCAAAGTCCATTATGCTCAAAATGTTTTTGTAAACCAGTCCACTGGGGAACATTTCTGAGCCATAAAGTTAGCCTTTACTCCTGCTCCATCACATGGATGACCATTACTCAAGTCGGTGGATGAATGCCAATTCAAGAGCCATGGCTCATTACCTTGGGGGTAAGGGGAGAGGTAGGGTGTGTCACTCTTTGTATTTTCTGCATAACCGGCCATGTTCGCGGCATATCATTTTGCTACCAAATTATTATCTACCCTTGTCTATTTATGAATATGATCATTTTCACCATTGATAAAAAAATCTAAACTTATTCATAAAGAAGATATTAGCTATATTTTTTCAAATGTCTTGTGTATATAATAATCGATTTGAAAAAAATTAAACATTGGATGATGATGTATGGAATCAGGAAGGATAATGGGATGAATGGAGGCTTGGAAAACTTAATATTTTGAGAAAGTCGATATCTAACAAAACGGATGATAGAAATCAAAGACATGGAAGATGGAAAAATTCAAGAAAGACATTAATCAATATGCATAGGAAAGTCTGATTGAAGAATGAAGGATCAAGGGCTTTCAAGAATGTTACTAAGCAATGGGACCACTAGTGGGAATCAATGGAAGTGGAAACCATTTCATGGAAAATCTATATGATTATGAAATTTTGTTCTCATGTTATAGGATTCAAACCACATATTTGATTTCAATTTAGGTCACCATCACATTGAATAAAAAAGTAATCTTTTAAAAATCTTCTCATTGAGGTTTCACGACTTTCTTTATGTAATTGATACACAAAAAAATTTATATGTTTTCAATGGGTGAAGATTGAAATTCATATTATAGAATTAAAGCAAAGTGGAAATGATTTCATGAAAAAACTATGTGGTCAAAGAATTGTGTTTTGATATTGTAAGAGTTAAGGAAAAAATTATAATATATTAATATTCCAACCCTATTTCAGTTTGATTGTCAATGGTAGTGTGGAAAACAACAGAGAGCCCAAAATATCAAGCAATTGGGGCACCACTAGTGGGAATGCCATGCACATGTACTTACCTACCTTGTCACCACCAGGTTCCTCACCTACACCCCTATCTACATAAGGACTTTACATTCCATACCTACTTATGTATGATACTTGCCAATGTACATAGCTAGTTACCTAGGTAGTGTGAGGTGGAAGTAAGGGGGTCTGTAAGACAGGTTACCATGGTGGAACCCTGGTGATTGACTTGTGTGGTTCATCCACAACTGAGTCAGCAGGTTTTCAGTGGATGGTGCACTGATGGGTGTTGTTGCTTCACATAAGCCAGATAATATGCAATCTTTTGTATGCTTAACTTGGCTGTTACGTTTCCAAATTCAGAACATTATGGCTGTTCAGTAGTACATGGGTTGGGTTTTCCACTTCCAAGGTTTAAAAACAAGCATTTACATCAAGTTGAAACAAAATCATAAGAATTCATGAAACCATGTAACATTGTTAGGTGATTTGAATGAATACAAGATGAATTTGATACACAATTGCAGCTTACAGAGTACATATAGGTTTCCAGCAGTCACTCACAGATTGATTGGCTCCAATATGAAACCAAATTACAACAAACTCCTACACTTATCCCAAGTCTCTTTGCTTTGGGCAGAGTCAAAATAATTGAGAATTAGCCACCCCCAAAAATTACAGCCTTCATTTTTGGGGGGAGGAAGAAAAAATGGATACACAAAATATATCTTGATTGAATGAATAGTTCCCTGCTTGTAACTGGGATCTTGTAACTGGGATCTGGTAATAATTGAACACACATGCAGGCCTGCCAAACGGACCTACGTCTAGTTACTCAGTAAAGTTATCCGTAAAGGGAGGCGATTAGGGGTCGAGAACAGCCCAGTTTCGAGTAGGGCATCGAATGCGCAGCTGGGAATGAAAGTCTACAAAACGAAATAACTGGCACCCAAACTAGTTTTTCCACCAATTTTGGTGATAAACTGTGAGTTTCATCCCCTCTTTCCTTTTCCCTGAGCGCCTCCACTGATGCTACATATATTTTCACTGCTCCTACCTGTACATCTACTATAATTACTCTCGAACCTTGTGCCTTTAAATGCTGAGTTTCAGCATTTCATACTGAGATTTAATACAATTTCCTTACTTTGTGGAAACCACCAAAAGAGGGGATAGGGGGTGAAAGAGAGGGTGACGTTTTGGATAGCTTTAATAGATGATTTCAATTAAATCAAGGCTAATGTGCCTCAAATGATTGAAATTTGAACTCTTTTGGAACTGAACAACTGGTTCATGAACCAGGGCAGGATGCAGTTGTCTGTTTGTCTTCTTCAAGCCTAAATCATTAGAAACTCACATTCCTTCCTTCCTTCCTTCCTGCCACAATGCCTTTTATTAATGTTGGGGTTGAAGACCGTGAAGAGAGATGTGAGAGGAGGAGGCTTAGATTGATTGGTCTTCAGAATATGATGTAAGAAGTATCAGGTATCTTGTAAACCAATTATCCATTTGGAAGAGACAAACTGATGTTCTCAAGTGTATGTCTACTTATGCACCCAGGAACTTATAAAGTAAAATAAGCCACTCAACCCTGAAATGTCTGAACTGGTGGTCTTTGGAAATCTGTAAGTCACCTGTCAGACCCCTACTGTACTATATGTTCCTGGCCTCATTGTCATTTGTCTTGCATACCATACCCGCGGGGCAGCTTCAACACTGCCCTGCTGAATTTTTTTTTTTTAATTTGGAAAGAGTATGTTTGGCAGTAGAAAAAATTAATATTTAAAAATTCAGTTCTTTTGGGGAAAAAAATTATCATGATTTCAACTTTGATCCCCATCTTAATGGATGTTTGTTTTTTTATTCATTTAACACTGTTGGTTGCTTTTTATTCATCCAACAATATTACTTTCTTTTCATCTAAAAGTGGCAGCTTGTTTTCCATTAATCTTACCCTATTATGAGCATGCTTTTTCCTACATCAATGAAAGATTTGTGTGGTGATGGTTTTAGATTTGTATGTGTTGTCTTTGAATAGTATGTTCTCACACATGAACAAAGAGGAGATGAAGGTGAGCATAGAGCATGATTTTGCAACACTAAATGCTAAGTTGGAGTTGGAGTGTTTGATGAAGTTGCAAAAGACCAATGGGGTGACCCAAGAAGCAAATTGAAGTTGTCTTGCTTACACCAAAAGTGGAGAAGCCTGAAGGATCAACATCAAAGAAGGTTAGAGGAAAATACACAAATTGATTTGTGCCTTCTCTTTGGGATCTTATTTATGCAGTAGTGAAACAACATAAAAGTTTCACACATGTTTTACATTACTTACAATTAAAGTACAAGTTGTCATGAGAAATGAAGAACATTTATGAGAATTTGAGTAGAGGCTCTTTAGTTGAGTGGTTCACTTGGATAGGGGAGTTGAAACATGGTATCAAACAATCTATTTTTAAGGAAACTACTTACATTGGGGGTGCACAACATGTCTATATCATGTCTAAATTTCTTGCACTTGAAAAGGAGATTATTGTGCTACTCAAAGCCCATCAAGATGCAAGTCAACCTTTGTATGTTGCAATAGTGTGAGAAATGATCAAAACTTTCATCCAAAAAAAGGCTTAAGTTACTTAATTACAATAATAACGATGGATTATAATTTCTTTATCTTGGACACAAAATTTTGTGTGTACCAAAGTCTTGGATTGAACTTTTCAAAAAGCCATTCGTGCTACTCAAAAAACTTCCTGGTGACTAGGAATTGCAAGCTTTACAAATGGCACAAAGAATAACCTATCTTGTCAAGGCATACTCAATTCCACCAAAGTTGTTGGTGAACACAGACCAAACTAAAATTCATCTTGTTCCAACATGAGGAACTCAAACTTGGGTAGAATAAGGTTTAAAACATGTTATAGTTCATGGTATGGAGGATAAATGGCAGGTCACAATTTCATTATCATCTTCAGCTATTGGTAATCTATTGCCCTTTTAGATTATATTTAATGGATTAACAAAAAGAAGCCTTCCTCCTCAAAATCTTCGATGAAAGTTGTATGAAAACCTAAATGGCATCCCACATACATTGATAACCACTAGTCTAACTTGACAACATGCAAAGAATTTGTGAAACACATTTTGCAACCATACAAACATAAATAAGTGGAACATATGGGCAGGGATAAGGAATCAAAACTTATCTAGTTCTTGGATTATTAGACTGTCCACATATCCAAGGAATTCATCACTTGCATGAAAGAGATGCATCCACCTATGTTGTTTATTTTCATCGTAACAAACTACACTATCGTCTACCAATCAACAAATGAAGGAACATGAATAAATGGTTGGACCAATTTGGGTGTCATGTAAGCCTACCTTATGGTTACCATTGCAATGCCCATGTTGCTTTATAGATCTTGAAATATATTAAAATGAACTCAATTTAAAAGATCTTAACTTGAATATCTACATTATGCACAAAATCATTTTACAAATTTAAAAAAATTGTAAAAGCCATGGACTTTTGAACTTAAAATTCATGGACTTCACCTCTAACTACCAATTCTATGTGATTATGATACGGTCCATTTATTGATGGGGTGTGTGGGATTTGAAATTAATAAAATATCATAATAAGGAATCTGTAGGTCAAAAAAAAATTGGAATTCTAAGATTATATATTTATGGATTTTTGAATGGGTTAATTATGAGAATGTTTTTATAAGTCCATATCATATTGGAGGAAAAGGTGTTCTATGGTATTTTTTCTTACATGCTTAAATAAAAAGAAACTTTAAATGGGACATTAATAACATGGAATTTTTTTTGGAAGAAATCAATGTAAACTAACTATAATTTCCAAAATCTTATTAGGATTTTGAATAAATAAGGGTTTTGGATTTGTGGCAAATTTGTCCATCCATTTGTGCACCTACCCATGAGATGTTGCAAAGACCTTTCAAACACGGTTTCAAAAAGAATTTGATGTTTATATACAATTAACAACATTGACAAGTAGCTAGATGTGAAAAGGAATACATCTTTTTGTTTTGAATTATTTTATGACAAAGCTACCTATGGGTACAGTATTCAATTATCCTCCACATTTATACTAATGTAGACTTGTTTGGACTCTGCTCCCCTTTGTTTGTAATAAATTATAATTCTTGTAGTGTTATTGAAAAGGCAAATTCAAATGGATAAATACATTTGGATAGAAATGCCCTTCACAAGACCATAGGTAAACCCATGACCATGGTGAAATAACACCCCACATTGGTGCCCTCTCCTTTATGAATGAGGCCTCTTAGTGGTCGTATAAAGCCCAAAAAATGTTATCTTTGAATTCAAAAAGGTTCTTAATTAAGCCTATGCATGGGATGTTTGTATATTTATTTTAAATGGATTTTGGGACTTTTACCATGGTATGAACATGGGTGTTAGTTCACCTAAGGCGTAAACCATAAGCTTAGTTGACATGCGCTTCAAAGTAAGCCAATGTCCTTAATTAAGACTCCTTGGTGAGGCACACCAATGCAATGATGTGGAGGCTAATTATGAACTGGGCCAAGAAGGTCACACCTTTGGTGCCATTACTATTAGCCAAAAGTAAATTTAAACAATGCATAGACCCATGTTGATAAGGCCAAAGGCATTGTAAATCTTAATTTAGTTGGCCAAGATAAGCACCAACACAAAGGCATGGGAAAGTGCCTTGGAAAAATAATGTTGGGGCCCAAGAAAAACTTGAAGGAATGAGTTGACATGAAATGCATAACAAAAGTTTAAAAGTTTGTTGCCTTCAAGGTAGTAAGTTAGGAAGTTCATATGCATTGTCTAATTGTCTAATGGCACCACATGGGAAACATTACTTAATGCCAAGGTGGTGCCAAGATCTTAGAGGTTTGCACAAGGAGTGGGACCTTTGGTACTCTTTGAAGAGTTAATGCAATATGGCCACATGACGAGATCACGGGGGTTCTTGTGACAATGGCATAGAATGGGAGTCATCAAACAAATAATGTCCCAACATTTGTGCAAGCCAAAAAAAAAAAGATTCTAGAAGGCGAATACTTAGTTTGAACTTAGAGATGGGTGATGCAACTAATGATGTGAAGGGCTTGGATGTAGCTAAGGCCTTGTCCTTGGAGCCAACTAAGCCTCTTGTGAAGGATAACAAAAAGAGAACCCACACACCAACATTATTTAAATGTTCTTGCAAGGGAGGTCACACAAGAAATCATAAAATAAGTGACTCAAGAGATTACCAACCAAGTGGCATGTGATAGTGCTTCATTGGCAAAAGGGGGATCTCTTAGGGAAAAAGCCCAACCCAAGGTGGAAATTGCCTTTCTTATGGATTTAAATGCCACCATTATGATAGTGAACTAAGGCCTAGAAATTGTTTTGGAGATGAAGGTTAATTTCATTCATCATGGTATTCATGGGGTGGCTAATGGGTGGAAAAATTGCAAAAACAACATGCACCTAGGCTAACCAAGATACCTAAGTACACTATAGTAGAAAAGGATAAGGAGGCTTACACTAAGATGGAGGCAAGCCCCTAGCCAAATGAAGTACTGGATGTAAAATTTTATGTTGAATCATTATAGTGGTCCTTGTCACCACCTCACAACTAACCCATGGCAATGCTTAGGAATTGATTAGACTTTGAACAACATGTGAAGGAAGACGCCTTCAATTTGATTGAATGAAATGTGATTGCATTCGTGACAAATCCCAACTATTGAAATTGTTAACAGACGTTGGACAATGGTGGACCAACTCATGCAAGTTAATTATTAGAGGATCTAGTGAATAAGGATCACCCCACTCAAAAACAATTGGAAGAGAACTTCAAGAAGGTAGAAGATGTTAATTGTGAAATAAACGTGATGGCAATGTTTCAAATGAAGCTACTACAATTTTTCATTGTAGATCAAGTGTTTGAAGATGCAATGAGGCAATGGATCTTGCAACTAGAGATGCATTTTGACTTTCACAATGTCACCAAGGATGTTAATCATCTTCAAATGGCATAAACCTTTTTACAAGGCCATGCCTTGGAATGGTGGACTATAAAAAAGAGGGGCAAGTTTATTGACTTGCATTTGACAAGATAGAAGAATTTCAAAATAATGGTGAAAGAAATGTTTGTTTCAAATATTTTAACTTGAAAGAAGGGATTGTCTTTATGAACATGCAATAGGGCCAACACTACAAATTTAAGGTGCAATATGTCACTATTACAACTCATGACTTTTTAAACTAGGTATTCTAGTAAAAGAATACACAAAATGACAAGCAAAAAAAAACCACAAGTTGTTAATCTAGACAAGTCAATTTGGACCTACCAATGTGACTAGGTAGTCAATTTACTTATTGTTTTGACTAACATGATGACTAATAGGATGTTGACTATTTGATTAATTACTAATGGACTATTAGATTGGTTCAAATTTATATCTAAATTAATATCATTTTTTGGATTATTACTTTAAAAATTAATAGGTAGGTGGATAAATAGGTAAATATTAATATATAGGTCTAGGTAGGTAAAAAAAAGGCATGCACTTAGGTGAGTAGGTGCTAGCCTACCCTAGCTTGGCCTACCTAACCAAACCTTACCAAACCAAACCTCATCAAGCTATTTTAATCTAACCTACCTACCCTAGCCCTCTAAGCATGCACATAGGTTGCAAGTATAAGAAATTGAACCCCACACCTTCATAACAATAAATCAAGTTTTTACCTATGGACTACACCATCAAAGGTGATCAACACAACTATCAAGTGAGTGCATGAGTGTGAATGATGAGTTGTGAATGGTGAGTAGCGAGGACATGAACAAAACTTTTGTGAACACAAAATCTTTAAAGAATATTTTTGCCACATAAACCAAATATTTTCCATGTATACAAAAATATTTCGTCCACATGGATAAAATATTCTATTGATGTGGAAAAAATATTTTTTGAATGATACAAAATATTCATCCCAATATATAAAATTAAATTATTAGTTAACATTTAATTTAGTATAATAACTAATTTCTATCTAACAGTGAAACATCATTCTTGCCAAGCAAAATGTTGAATGAACAATTATCGAAACATTTATAAAACCAAAGTGTTAGCATTATTTACAAGTTTTAGTCTAAGAACCAAACACATAACATCATCATAAGCATTAAAATTGACAATGTTCATTACTTGTTTTTTATAACAATTCAAAAGTGTACTCCTACCTACATAATAAATACATTTTAAGTCAACAAATGACAAATTTCATCACAACTCTAAGTTGAAAAATGGATGAAACTTTTGACCTGCCCATAAAATATGACATGTTGCAAAACAAAGTACATATGTTTACATGGCACCCACTTCCCTCGCCGACCTAGCAAACTAAACATCATTGCTACAAAATCCAAACAAATGCAAGCTAAAAAGTTTCCTATTGTAATTTCATATTGCTTTTTGTTTGGATTTTGGTCAAATAGAATCTTATAGATTTGTCCATATCTAGGAAGGGAAACCTCCAATGATGGGTTTACAATTGCTTCAAAAAGTTGATCAACCTCCCACCAATTATAGTGTTAATTTGACATTTTGAATGGCATTATACAAAGAATAGTCTTACCATTACGTGATGTTGGCCACAACATTTCATCCATTAGCCTATTTAAAGGAATGGAACTTTCCCCTCCAAATAAACTTCGAGGAAAGATTAGTTGTTGTTTATTATGAGCAAATCTTATTTCCTCAAAAGACTTGATTTGATCATGGGTGAGATTCGTTAACTTGAATGGACCAATTTTTTAGAATAGCCAGTTTGTCCAATGCATACTTGTGCTTCATATTGCTAATCATAACAATTCATATCATTTGCATAGAACCAAAACTTGTGCAACTTTAAAGGTGCATTAAGGAACTGAAACCACAACCTTGAATAAGTTAGGGCAGGACACCAATAAAAGTTAGCTTGGCAATTATCCTTGTAACACAAGAATTCTTGGTGGATTTTTGGAATGCAAAACATTAAACTTGCATTGTAAGGGGGCAACTTTCTATATGCCAAATTCCATCTCCACATGGAGTTTCAAGGACATCAACATCTCCCTAAATTTATTCCCCCCATGTTGTTCACTTTCCACACTTGATTCGGCAATTATATGGTTTACATGAGGACGAAAAAAATTCACATGATCGTGCCTATGATAATCCCCTTTTGATCTTGAAGTTAAATTTGCCTTCCATTTACAAAAGCCAAAGATCTCTTCACTTTCCATATATGTGATTCTAAATGCGTAGGCCAATCCTAGGGCATCTACCAGGGTTGTCATCGCATCCATGCATTTATCACAATGCAGACGCACCCCTACATCTCGTCAATATAAACTCAACCTAGGTCAAAAGAACTTTCAAGCCACCCAAGGCAAGCTTATCGACTATTGAAATTGGACCCGTTTCGATCATTGTAAACCATGTGGCGATTGAAAAAAATTGGTCATTGTACCCCGTGGTGACCAAAAAACATATAATCACCACAAGTTACAATGACCAAAAAATACTTCGGTATCCATAGGGTAGGACAACCAAATTTTTTAGGTCATCAAACCCTATGACAACTGAAAACTTTGTGGTCACCGTACCTTATGGCAATTGAAAAAAAAAAAATTGATTACTAAAGTGTACGACGATTGAATTTTTTCAATCATTAAACCTTGTAATGACTAAATTTTTTTGGTTGGAGCCTATGGTGACCCAAAATTTGCATAGACTGAAAATTTTCGAACCCAACCACTGTGACAATCAAAAAAATTTCAATTGTCCTTCTCTATGGTGACCAAATTGTTTTAATCATCACAAAATGGGGGCGTATCACATGTATTTGGAAAGCCCTCATTGACTAAATTTTTTCAGCCACCATTCGACATAGCCCCACCATCGGATGTCAACTAACATCTTTCAATTGCCAAAAAAGATGGGGTCATGTGCTATCACTTTCAAAAAACAACCCTCACTCTCCCTTTTAAATAATAAAAAAAAATTAGTTGCCATCCGATGGTGTGGGTGTGTTGAATGGTGACCCAAATTCTTTAGTCGCCATCCAACGATGGTAATATGTTGGATAACGACCAAATGTTTTTAGTTGCCATGCCACACACCCCCACTATTCAACAACGACCTAATTTTTTCGATCACCAAGAAAACATGGCACAAGGTAGCCTTTTGTGGTGACCAAAGAATTTCAGTTGACATAGTCATTATGCAAAAGGTGACCGAATTTTCCCATTGCCAATTCAACACGCCCTCACCATTGGATGGCAATTCAATCACCATAGGGAAAGGCAACTGAATTTTTTTTGATTGCCGTACCATTGGTGATCAAAACTTGTGGTTGTTGCAAATTTTCATTCCCCACAAGATTGGTGATTGAAAATTTTTGATTGTTGCAAGGTTTGGTGATTGAAAAAATTCAATCAATGTATGCTACAATGATCGAATATTGTTTTGGTTACCACAAGGTATGGGAACCAAAAATTCTCAGTTGCCGCATGGTTTGGCGAGTGAATTTTTTTGTTTGCCATACCATGTGGTGATCAAAAGTTTTTTGGTTATCATAAGGTACATCGCCTAAATAGTTTTGATCACCATCGGGTTTGGCAATTGAAAAAATTCGATCTTTTTTGAAAATGGGTCATGGTCATGTTATTTATATGTTCAATTTCCTAATATGGCAAGTAACACGCTCTATTGCGCCCTTATATTAATATATCTATGTTTCATTTTTATTACTACATCACTAAGTAAAACTTTGTCTAATTTTTGGTGATTAAAAATGTTGATCACCCAAAAGGGAAAGCAGGGTTTATTTTTTCCAAAATGATAGCACACACCTATACCACTTTCAACGACCAAATATTTTTAGTCACCATTCGATGGAAGGGGTGTGTTAAACAGCAACTGAAAAAATTTAGTCACCATCCGAAAGACAAGCATTGTCAAATGGCAACTAAATATTTTTGGTCACCAAAAGTGGGTCATGTGATATGTTCAATTCAAACCCTCATATTTTTATTGTTTTTCAAAACTGAATATTTCCTTTTGAAATCACATATTTTCAATAAATATTCATGTTATCATGTGCATTGAACCATAATTTAATGTAAACAATGGGGATTTAGATCCTCCTTCATTTCTCGACACATCTTCATTTTTTACTATGGTACACCTCTTGTGGTTTCAAGGCCGGCCTTATCATCCAATGATTCACCTGAGGTTTTAACATTTTGTTCCTTAATTTTGGTGGCACCCATGTTTGCCTACCTAGTGTTACATAAAGTTGTTTTTGGGGTTTCATGAATTTTGTTGAGAATAAGTTGCTAAGTTTTACCAAATCCTCTGTCGACAAATTGTTTAACAAGCTTGTAAAAAATTTATTATGGAATCGGTTTCTTTAGACTCGTGCATTATTTGAAGAAATCCATGGAATGTGTAAACATTGCCCAATTGTAATCTTCCATATCCTCCTTAGAAATTTATGATTTGCTTGAATAATGCAAGGATTTTTTTGTCTATTTTCACATTTGCCCATTGGCATGTCACCCATTCATTTGTTTTGTCAATTGCCATTGTCCAATCTTTTCCCCATGTACAAGGAACATCACACCTTCATTTTTCAAAACCCATCAAACTTTAGAACAATATAAGAAACACATAAAGAAAGGTTTTTAGTAAAAAATTGTTAAATACATTAACTAGGTTGTATAGATTTTGAAATTTTAACAATGTAAAAAATATTTTGAATTTTGTTGTTCCTATCTATTACATTCACACAAAGTTTCAAGAACATCACAATGGTTATATTCCTTAAACTTTTTGGTTAAGAACATATTTCAAACAAGATTTGAGGTTTTTTTTATGGATATAATTTTCTAAGGTACTTTAAACGGTATTCTATTTGATATTTTTGTTGGGTAATTATTTGAATAGGTTTAATTTAGTTATGAATTTCCAAAGTTTAAGAACTTGATTCTTAAAGGGGCCACATGAATAATGAATACAAATTTATAATGATTTCCACCTTTTTTATTGTAATGGAAAGTTCAAGCCATATATTTTTTCATCCAAGAAATAAACATGAAAAATATTATATTATATTATGAAAACATTTAAAGAAAATAACCCAAGAATATTATTTGGCCAATTTTTGTTCCCCGATTATCCTTTAAGGGTGTTCCTACTAGGTCCACATAACCATACTTTCACCGAAGATTCTATGTGACAAAAAACACTTGGCAATTGTTTATAACAAAAGGTTCACCTTTAAAGAAACTTTGAAAATTGTTCCTCCATTTGAAGTCAAAGAAAAACCTAGCCCGTTCCAAACATGATACCTATATCTAAGTGAAGTATACATAGTGTTGAATCAATGATATATTTGAGGCTTGCGGCCTAGCAACTATGAACTTTTGAATTGAACTAGCCATATAGTCAAAACTTGCAACCTAACAATTACAAACTTTCATTCAAACCCACCCACATGAGGACCTAAGTCATAGCATTTAATGGACATGTTGTTGGGTTGACTTGGAGGATTGGCCACACATGGACAAAAGCATTTACATGGAGCCTATGTGAGTTGTCATCTACCCTTGGAAAACAATTTGTGCTACACTTGGCTGAACTAAACACCTCTTCACCTTCAAGGTGAAAAATCTATGTCGAGAATGAAGACTCAAAGATATAATTGGCAATGATTGTGACAAGCTTGGCAAGGATTCCCCAACATGTGAACCTTTCTCAATAAAAGTTCACTCTTGTTAGGACCATGGCCAAATTGGACCACCTCACAAGTAATGTAAGTATAATGTGAACTGTTTAAAAGTCTGAACATAGTCATCCATGTCACTATGTACAAGTACGGGCCACATTTTCCTAGTTGTTACAACCAAATGTTATGCATAGTCTTAACAATATTGTAAATGAAAATTTCTACCGATTCGACATTGTTGAACTTTTGCAAATGTAAGAAAAACAAAATTAGCACAGAAGTGGAGTGACTTAGAGGACAAAAGAAAAAAATTGTACATAATGTGCAAAAAAAACTCTTACATGAATCATGAACCTTGCCCATAATTTGACATGAAAATGTTAGAAGCTAAGCTAGTTGGCAAGCATGTGAACTCTAGTTTCACATGCAACATTGAACAAGAGTCACCAACAATGAATTGCCACATATCGATTATTCGCCCCTTCAAAGAACTTGACATTTTTGTATTTGTAGCAAAGGGCCTTATGTGATCTTATAGTTCATGTTTAATTAGTTCTTTGGTATGCATGCCAAGTAATTGAATCCAATGGAACAAACGTGTATGCTCTTTATCAACCATCTTAACACTTGCATCCCCATAACCATAAATGATTCTGATAGCATTTGAATTTTATTATGCACTATCTACCATGAATGTCTTGAAGTTTGGTTTGGGATACTTGTGTTTGACCATTGTGTCATTGAACTTGGTCCATATGATATGTTGCATTTGGTTGTCTTTAGATTACATGTCACCAATAACAATGGTCATAACTTTGCAATAAATCAAATCATATATAGGGCAAGTCATTATGTCCAACCGATGACACATTTGACATGGTCAAGCATGATTTTAAAATTCTCCAAATCTCCCCCAAGCTACATTCATGTAACAAGGCCCACTCTATTCCCAACCCCATCAACCAACATTTTGAAGATGAAAACCTTATGACCACAAATTTTCCTCGGAAAACAACATTCCTAGATGTAACTGTAATGACTTATGGACTTCAATTCAAGGATGTTGTCAATGTAGCCTCCCTTTGGATGATGTCTGAACAAAGCAACAAGATTATGAACATTTGGAAAACTCAATTCAACAAACTTGTCCTAGATTTGTTCCAATTATTCACCCTTAAGAAGCTCAAGGTTGTTGCCATTTGGGTCAATTGAAAAATGTTTAGCCAAAATATTTTCTCGTGCTCAAGGAAATCGCAAATGTTTTCACATTAGGTGTTTGGTTGACCTCCTCCTCAATCAACATTTTTGTTTCTTCCATAACCTCTCTGCACTTACCATTTCCAACAAGGTGGAGATGCACACTAAGGTGAATCGTTGTTCTTGAAATGGATTGGAGTCTATGGACAACATAATAAATTTGACCATTGCAGTTGTTGACATAAAATGAAATGGAATTGTAGAATTAACATTCAAACAAAAAACAAGGAAGATCTAGCACCATTTGCCTTTTGACCAAAATGTGGGTCAATTCTCTATTTTAAACAGTCTCATTGCCATCTCCTAAATGAATCAAGTGATTGCATTCGTCCTACACACAACGCAAGTGACCCAAATAGTAAGCTTTTATTAACCTCAAGCCAAAACTATTTTTACTATTAATTGTGATCACCTTGGACCAACCATGACCATCGTACTTTCTATCCATGCCTTGCATCTATGATGAACAATGACTATTTTTAGACAAGGGAGGCATTTCAAACAAAATGTCTTTGTTGAATGTCATTAGTAAGAAAGAAACATTTTAAATAATAATTTCATTGTAGTCCAAATTTTATAATTCATTAAAAGTATGTTTTATTAGTGACATTGTGTGAAGGCAATCAACTACTAATGAACACTCATGAACAACATGGAAAAAAGTGATGTGGTTTGAGAGAGCATTGGTTACAAAAAAAATACAAACCATGGCCTTGACATGATGTGGTACTTTGTAGTTGGGGAGGTGGCTCTTTTCTTGATGACAAATCAAATAAATCAATGAACACAAACAATGGAAAAATGTTTAAGAGTTAATAGTCAATATCAATATTTTCAATTTCTTGTTTTGTATTTCCACCCATAATTGTTGTTTTGACCACAATACAACAATTCTTAGCAAGGTGAAAGCATGATCAAATATACAACAAAAGTAGCTATGAGTAGTTGCGATCATATTTTTACACATAAATGCAAGAAAGTAGAGCCGAAACCTTTTCAATCATTGTCAAACCATCATGGTGCACAATATTGAGGTTTTTAGTATGTTGTATACAAAGTTTGGAAAACTTTAGTGTACTAAAACTAGGTCAAAATTATTTTTGAAATTGATTGGTGGAATTGTTTTCAAAAATATTTTTACATTAAAAGATTGATATATTATTATTTTGACCTTGGAAGCTGAAGTGCATAGGTAAATTTTAGATGGCCATTAACCAAAAAAGTAGAAAAAATCAATATTTCATTTACTTGAAACCTACTTTGTTTCTTTGGGCAACCTGGAAAGTGAAAAACATTCTACTTGCAATTTTTAAAAAGCTACTTTAAACATGTGCTTCTTTGATATCATTGACATAAATAAAATAATATGTTCATAGATCATTAAATTAAATAATATTTAAAAATTTGATATGTTAAGGCATGATTTATGGCTACTTTACAATTTTCTTGACAAGGATCACAAAAAGTATATTTGATCATGCTTTCACCCAACATCAAAATGGTTTCATGCATATGAATAGGCACATTGTTGCTGACAACCTTGTATTGTCCAGAGTTCACCACCCAATGTTTTCCTTGTGTTGTGTTTAGCATTTGGTACAATCAACTTGAAATGTTGTTGTTTACATTGTATGCTATATCCTTAGAGATATGCAAAGTACCTAGTTGCAACCCAAAGCACACAAGCATTGTTCATAGACAACAATTGTATCAATTTCAACAACCAAGATGGTTAGTTCAAACCATCTTTCAACAGAAAAATTGGCCATGTTGTTGACATTTTCGGTGGGATTCAAACAAGTTATGGGGAAAACACATGAAATTTACATAAGTTGGAGATGTAAGACACTTTGGAATATAATGCAAACTATTATGAAAACCAAGGTTAACAAACATTGAATTAGGGAGAATTTTTTAATGAACAAGATAACAAGAGTCAAAGTTGAATGTCCAACTATTATAAAACCTTAAAAAAAGTTGTTGGGTATAGATTGAAAAACAATTCATTCACTACCCAAAATAAATAAAAATGTCAAGCTATTGATTTATTTCAATTTCAATTTCAAGAAGATCTTTGAGTGAAATATGCCATGGGAAAAAGATATAATTGTTCGGCCAATTGGTAAATTATTATTATTAAAAAAAAAAAAAAAACTGATGTCAAGCAAAGTGTAAAAGAAAGGCCATAATGTAGAGGATCAAAGTTTAATTTTAACAAAACTCTAGACATAGGACAATGTAAATTATGGTATGGGTAGTTGATGGAAATATAACATTTAATTGTAGGAAATTTTGGGTTTCAAAATTGTTTTTTCTAATGTTAATGGGTTATTACTAGGTTCATAAAACTATGTTGGTCAAAGACAATCCCTTTAGCTTGAACTACATCAGTGGAGGAGAGAGTTTTGTAACTTCCAAAGTGCGGAAAGAATCTACAAAAAAATTGAGGTGGACAAAAGGTGACCAAAACAAAATTCTAGAGTTGGTTTTATGAAAGTAAATTTACATAGTCACCAATGCCCTATTCATCGTAGAAGTAACCCAACAACCAAGGTTATAATCCTTGTGAATTAAAATTAAACAAGCAATGAAATGAAATCTAATTGGGTTGGGAAAATATATCATTCGTTCACACATTTTTTAAAATATATATAATGCATAGATATAAATGTGAGTGTATGATTGATATTTAAGATGGAAATGAATCACAAATTGTACTATAGGATTATCAATTTGTTATCAAAAGGCTATAAACCATTGTGATAGTGTGGGAAAGAACAAATGAAGATCAAACACATTTATCATGGGTAAATACCATGTTGGATTATGGAAGTTCATGGATATGTATCATGGCTACATATTGTGAAGAAATTTCATGGAAGAGTTGCCTACGATGGTTTTATACTAGGCTTTATGTACTAGAGCCCATATAAGTCGTGGAATTGGAATATCATCATGCAAGATGATCAAGGATTATTAACCTTGAGAGGAATAAATGCAATGGAGAAATGTCAAGAGTGAATGGCCATGTGAGGGATGGTAATGAATTTGTGTAGGATAGGATACACAAAATGGTAATTTAGCATGGTTAAGTTTCACCTTGATGAATGTGTATGATAAGAATGCTAACTTAACATACCATTATATTACATGAGAAGACAATCCTATTACATAACATACATCCTATTGGTATTCTACTACAATTCATATATCACTTTATTCATTAAGTGATTAAATCATATGGTGGAAGCTAAACATCCCTTTTGATTTTATTTGATAAAATCATCGATGCAAACCCATATTAAAACTAGGTTATATCCAAAGCACTATAAGGCCAAGATTAGAGTATGCGTCAAGGCTCAAAAACCCTTGGGCCAACACTGAGCATTTTGAGTTGTTTTTGGGCACCAACTTACTAAAACATGCTAGAACATCAACATCATGATATTGATAAATGCTAAAACAATGACCCCAAGGGTTAAAAATTGGTTGCCCACATTTGTTGGTATCATTTTTTTCCTTGGGGGCAATAAAAGGCCATAAAGTTCAATATTGAATAATAACTTCGAGGAGATTGACTTTTACTTTTTCTATTTTAGCCTTGACTCTAATGCCACTAATAGAAAAGCTCCCTTGTGCAACTACCTTTCCAACTAAAAAACATAGTTGAATTTGGAACAAATACAATTGCAAAGTATTTTCAAACTACTAATCTACCTACCTAGGTCTAATTAGTGTTGTTAATTCCTTGTAGTAATCATTCATCAACCATTTTAGTTATATAGTTCTATAATTAATCAATTAAATATAATATTATCATTTACTAAAAAATAACAATTATATTCAATTTTAATTTTGAATGATTAACTATAATTGTGCATTGAATTTTAAAAATACTAATTAATAAATATTTTAGAATAAATACTAATTTGTTACAACTTCTTATTTACATTTCATTAAACATAATTAACTGAAATAAATTTAAAATCAGTAATAATTTTAAAATGATATTTTAGTTACCATAATTATTATAATGTAGCGATAACTAATAATCAGCTAGAATTACATTAACAACATAAATAATAATATTGTAGTTAGTAGCTAAGGTAGGTTAGTAATTTAGTTATTATTATTCATATTGTTACCTAACTTGTTATAGCTATTATAAAATACTATAATAAATATTTTTAAAATATTTGCAAGTATGGTAATGTTAAAAAAAATTCTTTTTTGCAAGTATATAATAATTTATTAAATATCCTTATTAACTATTTCCAAAACTATTATGATTTTAAAAATAAAATACTAAATAAAATATTTTTAATTAGATTAAAAATTTGAAAATATTGGAACTAATGGCCAACATTAGAATAAAAATTATAAATCCAAGAAATATTAATTATCTTTCATTACTTGATATGTTGTAAACTAAAATTGAATCTACATAAACAATAAAGTATGCATGTTTTGAACATACACATTAAATTACATTGACTTATATTTCATAATTTCCTTAAATTTTATTTCAAATTAAAGTGTAGTATTTATATGCAAAAACAAATTCACATGTAGCTTAATAATTAACGAATTTTTATCATAATGTTTTTAAAAAAGAGGCATCATATGGATAAAATTGAGTAAACATTAAAGTTCCACAAAATTATTAATTATGTATCATCACTTGATTTGTTGTAAATTAACATTTTGATTTACATAGAAATAATAAATTACATATTGTAAACATACATACTTACAAACTTATATTTCAAAAATAATAATTTATTCTGAATCAAAGTTTAATATCTACATGCACAAAAAGATAATTGCATCATATATAGCCATTCATTTACACAAATAAAATTTACATGTAATTTACTGTTTAATGAAAATGTATTAAAATTTAAAATATATATTAAGATATAATGTATATAAAAATGAATAAGCATTAGAGTTGCACAAAATTATATGATGTAAACTAAAAGTCAATCTACATAAAATATAGATATATGGAACATACACATTGTCACAAACTTATATTTCATAATTTTTTTAAATTTTATTATTTATATGCACAAAAAATTAAAATTCTCTTATACAAAAAAATGTGATGTTATCATAATTTTAAATGAATATTAAAATATTATATGTATAAAATTGAAATCACCTATTAGTTGTCTAACATAGTTGAAAGATATAGTTGCAATAAAATTGCAAACAAGATTGCATTTCATCCATCTTTTAATACATTTTATCATGGACATATATGTGTGTTAATGATGCCATCAAAATAATTGAACACAAATCAATGTCTTAACTATGTGTTGACTAGAGAACTTTAGATGCCAAAAGGATTCCAAAAATGGCCTTTTAGTTGAAACATGTTTCACACTGTTTATCAACATAGTTGGGCATTCAATCTAGAGACATTGTTGATGCTGGGAATATTTGGCAAATGACCCCCTAGTTGAAAAATGCCTTCAACTATATAACAACATAATGGATGACTCAACTTAATTGATAATTGCCATAAAAACAAATCTCAATTACGACATAGTTGCAAATGATGTATAGTTGAAAACTTTTTGGTTTAAAAGGGGAGTTCTCTAATAATGTGTAAAGCCCTTGGGGTTAATTTCAATTTTGCACCAATAGGAATGTTTGATTTAAGTTGAGAATTGAACTTAATTCATGTAAAATGGGCCTATTAATCATAAATTTAACATGCGATGAATGAATAATAAAAATCATGTGAAGTTTGTTCATGAACATAGGTTTGTACATTTTACACATGAATATCATGTATTGAAAACACATTTGATACATGGATAAATGTGTTTGACGAATAAATATGAATTTTATGAATGGACGAATGTCACATGAA
The DNA here is from genome assembly GCA_963920785.1 of Sphagnum contortum. Lineage (NCBI taxonomy): Eukaryota > Viridiplantae > Streptophyta > Sphagnopsida > Sphagnales > Sphagnaceae > Sphagnum > Sphagnum contortum. The sequence goes on from OY987280.1 coordinate 18,821,479, forward strand.
ATTTACATCTTTTTAATAGCACCCCGTGTCAAATGTGTTTTCAATGCATGATATTAATGTGTGAAAGGTACGAATTATGAATGAATGATTATTACACAATTTCCATTACTAAGTCATGAGATGCTAAGTTTGTGATTTAAAGATGGAGAGTAAATAAAATGACAACAAAGGAAACAAGTGGCAATTAAATAATTTTGCATTAATTTTATTCCAATTCATAGAATTAATAATAATTTAAAAACTAACATGGGATTTAATGGTGGACATTAGAAACAATTGGAAAAGATCCTGCTTACATTAAAATTTGATTATATCCAAAAAATACTTAAATACATTTGAGATGTACAAATTAAATGTGGAGCATTTAGATCCATTATGATCATTAACACATGAAGATTAAACAAAGGCTGATATACCTTTAACTTAATCAATTATGAATAGGATGTTATATTTTTGCAAGAAAACCTTAAATGATATTTAAGCCAATCATCACTTTTAACACAAAAATTTATTTTCGGTAACAATATAACTAGACATTGTGAATTGCCCATAAGCATGATTGTAACACCTTTTACATTTGCAAATGATATTAAAATATAGCTACTTTAAAGATAAGGTGAAGGAACCATTTCCCAAATGTAGAAGCAAATAGAAAATAAAAAGAAAATGAGGACACAATTGGACACCTACAAAAGTAATCACAAACTTAGCATCTCACAACTTAGAAATGTAAACCATGTAACATTAGTTCATTCGTAATTTGTACACATCACACATTGATATCATGCATTGGAAACACATTTGGCACATGAATTTACTGGAAGATGTAAAATTTGTGTGACATTTGTTCATTCATAAGTTTGCACTTCATTCATCAACACATTTATTTGTATGTCGAACATGTTTTCAATGCATGATATTTGTGTGTAAAATGTACGAACCTATGAATGAATGAACTTCACACAATTTTCATTATTAATTCGTCACGTGCTAAATTTGTGATGGTGTGAACACAAACAATCACTATGACAATAAAAAGGATTCAAAAACAGCTTTTGAGGATTTGAAAACAATAGGTGATAGACCTCTTTTACTATGAAATCTCACAAAGAAATAAAAATGTAAAATGCTTTGTGTACTAATGAATTATTACTGACTTGAACTATGAAGGAAATTGAAGAATCAAAAGGGGGAAGGTAGAGTAACTTCTCCAAAGGAAGGGAGGCAAGTGAGGAGGTATGAATGATTTTATTTTTGTAAAAGAGTAGCATATCTTGGTATTTCAATCCCAAAAGAGTTGTAATGATTCTTGAAATTTTTCATTAATAATTTTTTGTAATAGTAGTTCATGCATGTCTTTTGCATATTAGGAGGTAGTTAGAAAGGATTATGGCCAAAGTTCTAAGGATGATGGGGCCAACATAGAATGAATAAGCCTTCAACATTCAGTATGACAAACAAAAAATTAGGGTTTCAATTCACTTTCTACTTTAAGGGGTTGGGAGGATATATGTAATCTTTTTTAATATAGTTACTTTTCATTGTGAACTGTTTGTGTAGGAAGAGATAGAAGGCAAAGAGACCTCAAAGGTGTTGGGAATCATTCAAGAGGAAAGCTTCAGCTCCAAGGTAAGCTTCCCAAATGCTTCTTTCTTTCTTTATTGATGTTTTTAGTTTGCAAGTAAAAAAAGTCGAGCTAGAGCTTCAAGCCGAGCCCAAGATCAACCTTGTTGAGATTGTTTAAAAATATCCAAGCTTGAGCTTGAATTTGAGCTTGGACAAAGAGCTCAAATCCAACCTCAAGCTCAAAAATTTCAAAGTGGTTAAGCTACTTTTGGCACTGAGAGTAGCTCAACAATGATAAAAAAAAGCATGGGGTTTGTTAACAAATTATAATAAACAATTCAAACACTATGTACTTTGGTGAAAATTGATTCAAATGGATACCTAATCCTGCTAGAACCCAATCAAATTTTGTATCAAGTTTGTATATATCATAATTAAGCAGGTAAGGAACGTAAGTGGTTAAAATTTAGGCAGGAACATGACTTGATGTCTTCTAGGTAGATGCATGTGGATGGTTAGTTATGTGACAAGAATACAACAAGAAAGTGTCTATTGTCTCCACACCATCTATCCTACATGGTGAGCAACCTGGTGCTGGTTCATTCTGGCCAGTCCAGAGGAGGTTTTGTTGTTTCAGAGCATGGGAGCTATGGCGGTAGATTGAGTTCACAATGTGCCTGAGTTTACTTTCCAACACTTTCCGTTCATGCCAACAGGACTGATATTTTACTCACAACATGCAGTCCATGCTCCTGTTGGCATGGAGTGTTTACTGTCAACAATTTCCATTCATGCCAGAATCTGATCCAACAACCAGATCTCCAGATACATGTTAACTTTGGCCAAAATGGTCAGTCATTGAACTGGAGCATTCTAGCCCCAATAATTGGTTACTGTGTTCAGAGATTCATTTGTGAGGAAGTATTTGGTCTCCTTCACACTTAATGTATGAGCCGCCTTGCAAACTTGGTGGAGAATGTTAGTTGTTGCAGGTGGGGAATTCATCCAATACCTCTCTCTCTCTCTCTCTCTCTCTCTCTCTCTAGGGTTTCAAGTGTCGGGTAATGCCCCATGGTGGGCCCAGCATTGCCAAACTAAGGTGCTTATGATGAGGTGGTAGCCTAGTCCAACCCCACACGCTTGGGAATATCACCCACCCAAGGGTTTGACTTTACCAAAATAAGATGTATGCACATGTGTGTGAGATGAAGCTAAGCACAAACCTGAAACCAGTAAATCCCATTGCCAAGGGCTTCATCACACATAAAGACCAGCTCAATTTTTTGATTTTCTCCTGTGATACTTGCTGGGTATTTTGGGAAAAATAAAAATGAAGGTGGCCATTACATGTTTTGAGATGCCAGCCCTTTGCAGAAGAAAGATTATGCGCAGTAAGGCAACCTCTACCTACACTAAAAAAATTTAAGCAGGTCTTCACAATAAGGTGGATCACCCTAAACATGAATAGATCATGAGGTGGTAGAACCAAGCAGGAATCACCTTACACCTAACAAGAGCTGCATTATTCGTAAATATAAGGTGCTGTCAAAATGCTGTAGGAATTTTCTACGAGTGCTTAGGGGGGAGTCTTGTGTAATTTATCAGACAGTTGAAAGGTTTTCTGATAATAAAACCCAGTTTATCAACTAGGTACCACAAGTGCAAACAAGTTCAGCAACAACACCGCCTCGCATGCTATTTGTAACTGTTGATTTAGGGAAGGATTTGTGCTGACAATCACCTCCATTTCTAAGACAAGATCCCCCAACATGACCCCCCCCTACTGTCCTAGTATGGACTAAGTTAGTACTGTCTAGAATCTGTGACTTTAAGATCACAAATTAGTCTGGATGTCCTCCCTAGATTGAGAGAGTACATTTCTCAAAGATTTATTTTGAGTATTGACTGGCAACTTGGTACAAACTACTGCAAAGTTGCAAACAGTTTCCACAAAAGCCTGAGAGGGAAGTCTCTCACTGTTTAGTGTGTGTGATATGTACAACAACATGATCTTTTGGTTTTGAAACTTCTCAGGTGTTCCACCTGCACGCACACGGCTCCTCCAAAAATTTAAAACTTCACTAGGACATTACAATCTACATCGATCAAATAATACAATATACATTGATCTAATGAATTCTTGACAACTATGGTCTATGCATGAAATTTGGTGATGTAGAAAACCCACCAAAATACACCTTCTTTTTTTTCCCAGTTTGAAATAACATTTGCCAAAGAAAAAAAGAGATTTTGGGTCAGAGCAAAGGTATAAATTGACTGGATTGGATATTAAAATTGCACAATCTCGTCTGAGGAAATAGTAGACCAAATCTGGTTTTCCTCTCTTATTCCCAGCTTCCCAAGTTTTATGTATGGATGATTGGAATTGACCTATTACTGTATAGATACGGAAAGACTTGGGATAAAGGCACTTTACAAGAAAATTTACAATTTGTGTAATCCTTACATGAGTGACTTAGTATAACAAAACACAATTATCTAGGAGTATGAATATTTACTAGTTGCCAAGCTCACTTGGATTATAATGTATCCATGAATGAAATAGAAAATTCAACCAATTTTTTAATATGCCAAGAACTTTTCTTTTTTTATTTAGTTGCAAGAGTCCAAAAAAAGAACAAGGTGTGTTAAAATTGATATTTATGATAAATTGGTCATAGCTAGAGGAAAAATTAAAAAATAAATCTATTTTTAATGTACATCATGTTGTAAAAGAAAAACAAAATCATGAATTTTTTTTTCATTTTCTTACATCACATCAGATATGAGGAACCCAAAAGGGATCTCACATTAAATGATAAAAAATAAACTATTTTAATGTACATCATGTTGTAAGAAGAAACAAAAATCATGATTTTTTTTACATTTTCTTACATCACATTTGTTATGAGGAACCCAAAAGGGATCTCACATTAAATGATGACATGTTCTAGGAACCTATTTAAGCATTTAAAAATTTGTTACCAAACCAAAACCACTCAAGAAATGTCACAAAATGATTTTAATTTTTTTGAAAGTCTAATGACTTTTTTCTCAAAAAATAAAAGACCAAATATTCTCTTTTCATATTTAGTTTTCACATTTGTGCAAAATTTCAAACCAAAAGAAAAGGACTCATCATAGCATGTGTATTTGAATGTTTTCAATAACATTGTCACATATTGAAAAAATTGCGTAAATTTTTGCATATAATATGATGGGTGCCATAACCACTTTTGGAGAAAGTCATTTCATATTTAGTTTTGTGGTTATGGATTGGTGACAAAGTCAGTTGGGCTAGGTGCACATTTGAAGAGGTGGTAGAAAAAACAAAATGTCAAAAGATGATTGTGAATTTTTTACAACTAAATTAGGATGAATCATCTCACCTAATTGATAGGGGGCAAAATCTCTTAAAGTTACTATATTCTATAATGATTCTCAACACAATATTCTTGCCTTCCAAGGTAGGGTCAACAAAGGTAGAAAGGTAAATTCTATTATGTATATTCTCTAAACATTTGACATTGCATTTGGCCATCAATTTGTCACAATGAAGAGATGGAAACACCAATCAGCACACAAGATGCATCCATCAATCTCACATGAATTGCAACTTCATGGCCATTCATGTCGTAAGTAGACCTCCTACTAATCCCTTCCATATTGAGCTTCATGATTTCAAAGTTGTGTGGCAACTAGTTGTTCATTGTTGCCTTCAAGGTTGTAAAGTACTTTAAAAGTACTTTACTACTTTAAGCTTTCAAGCCTTAACATCCAACTCTCAACTTTCTATTGTTTTTCGATCCTCCTTTAATCTTAATGTCACATCATATGACCTTTAGGGTTAAAATGTTAAAAGCAAGAAGTTATTTGTGAATTTCATTTGTGTTGCAAGTTGCAACAACTTTTCAAGTAGATTTTGCGTGATAATTAACTCAAATCTTGATTTTTAGGTGTAATTTCTAACTTTGAAATTTACATTGTACAATGCACCAATGATATAAATGGTGGATCAAGGTTTTGAGAATTGAAGATTCAATGTTGAGACTTGCCTCCAATGACTTACAAGTTGGGGAACTTCAAGTGTTAGATCTTCGTTTTGATTTTTGAACTTTAGTCTTGAACTTTGGATTGGTGTCAACATTCAAGAGTCAACTATAGATTCTCATCATTTGTGTATCACATTGATCAAAGGGAGTTCAAGGTTTTAAAGTTTGAAAATCATAATTCCTATCATTATTTCCCAAATCTTGAAAGTTTACCACCTACATTATCATTGTTGTTACACAATGACACTTTGCAATTTTAAGGGTTTAACATAAGCCAAGGTACCCAACTAATTACTATGTTTTGTTGTTAATGGTGTGAGTAAATTTTAGGGTGTTCAATATGGGGTTCTGATTGAAATCCAATACTTGCATGCCCTTTTTTTATTGGGACCCATCGTATGGAAAATATATAAATTTGGCAATCCAATCCACAAATTCAACATGGTTAGAGAACTTGCTCCAACCCATATCTCATATCTTTTTTCTTTTGCAAGTCTAGATATATAAAATAATGATTCAAATTTGTTAATATAGCCTAGATCATGTGGAAACAAAAGGCAACATTGATATGTACTTTGTAATTCAAGACTAAATAGATTAACATATTGAGTTCAATGAAGTGTGTACATGAAGAGAACCACCTATTGTTGATGAAAACAACAATTGATTCAACAACTTTGGCCTAAGCTTGAATGCCTCAATATCATGCATAGAATCCAACATAACTTGGATCAACCATGTGTGATGTTTAAGTGATGTTTGGACTAGCTTGCTTTTGTGTATGTTGAGTGTAATTTATTCCTTCATCAAATTGGCCCATTTGTAGGATTTTTTGTCTATTATTTCATTAAAATAATTTCAATCTATAAGCCGGATTTGTTTAAGATGCATTTTTATGAAACGTTTTTTTAAGCGTTTCAATGGCTTTGTGAATTGCAACCATTTGCACAAAAAATGAGCATTTTGATTTTGAATTTAGGGGGCTATAGATATGGGAAAAATTGAAGGACTAAGTCATTAATGATTTTTTTAATCGTTAAAGAGGTTTATTCCAAGGCAATTATAAAGGTTAAATGTTAATGATGTTTGTAGTTGAAAACTTAATATATCTAAGCTAGGCAATCATTTCACTTCTCACAAATTAATGGATGCTCTTGGGGTGAACTACCCTAGTATTGGTTGGGTTTTGACCTTAAAGCAACAAATCTCAATTGCACCTAATGCAATCAAAGCTAATATTTACTATGAACCCATAAAATGCAGCACTTGCGTTTTATAGGTATGGATTTCAATTACATTGGACCCCACAACCCTTGTTATGCAATGTTTGTTTCTTAATAATGAAAGGTGAAAACACGGTCAAAAGAACCAAAGGTGCCAAGGTAAAAGTCCTTTTCCAAGGATTGCACATGACACATGTCATTTTAAAATTGTTTACCAGACATTGTTACAAATGGGTAAATGATGTTCCTTTTTGTTTATTACTAATCTTGTTTGTGGTTCTACTAAGGTTACTTGTTTGTGTAGGTTTGTGATTTGTTGCAATGGACAAGATCATTCTGGTCAAGGTTCAATTCCTTTAAAAGGTTCATTTTTCATTTTTTAATAAAAAAGATGGGTAAGTTGCACATACATTTAAGAAAAATAATGCCACCTTAGGGTGGATGCATGGTAGGGTGGACCAATGTGGAAATAACATAGTTCACCATTTTGTTTTTTAAACGTGATTTTTATTGCCACATTGTTTTGTACATATTGGAATTTTAAATGGGATCCATTTTGAGGTTATAGACTTTGATATCTACACAAAGCAATGTGCAATTGATTCATATGAAAAACATCTAAAATTATAAGAATTATGAACTTTTGAAATTGAAAATCAAAGTTGGTAATGGTATCAACAATTAATGAATGGAATTTGGTTTAATTCTATGATTGACCTTTAAACTTGTTAGGGACTTGGCTTTAGTTAGAAAAAATAATAATGAAAATAATATCAAAAGGTTTTGATTCATATTTAATGAATTTATTGCCTATGAACTTTTATCTGGTGGAAAAACTCAAATATTTTTCATTTTTTCATTTTAAAAAAAAACATGAATTGGGTTGAGATTTTACATACATGTATTAATCAAATGTGTTCTTAAGGGGAAATTTAATGGGAAACAATTGCTTAAAATTGATGCATTGTTATTACTTAATTACAAAAAACCTCTTGAGGTTATAAAACCTACAAAGGAAATGGACTTTTCAATTATGAAACTCTTGTTGCCTTTTGGACCACCTTGTCATGCACTTACCTTTCACCAAATAAGAGCTAGGTCATAGTAAGCTAGGGTCATCATTTTTTGTGTTGTAATCAAAATTTCTACAAGGATGTTGTAACTACAATTGTAACAAAATGAAAACTTAGGAAGAAAAGATGATGATTGAACAATAGATTTTTGGAGGTGGTGAAGATCATGTGGACTATATCAATGAGGTATTCATATGTTCTTTTCAAACTCATGAACTCTTGTAGTTTCCATCCCAAAACCTCATGTCTCAAAATTATAATGCAAACTATTCCAAGCTTAACTAAACCTTTCTAGCTCCAAGTTTATTAAACATAAAAAAATAAAATGCAAATAGGATATTCAAATTGAATGCTATATATATATGAATGTAGGATGGTTGAAATATGTGCATATTAGAAAATTAAATAATAATAGGGTTGCAAATAATAAAATTCATTCATTTAATACCCCCCAAACATTGCTTGTTTGACACATAGTTTGAAAATGTAATACTAGGTGTCCCTAATTGGTTTTTTCCTACCATGAATGTCAAAAAGGTGTTTAGGTGGGTGGCTCTTTCAATGAATCAACTTTGTCCAATTTTTACCACGTAATTCCTACTTGACCAATGATACCATTAAGTTTAATATTTCAAAATGGACTTACATGGAGTGTTGCATGTGCCAAAAATATCCACCCTAACTTGCAACTACTCAGCCATAACAAATGAAATGTTGCCCATTCACCAAGGAAAAATAAGCTGACTATTTTGGAGCTAAAGAAAATAATTGTCAATGGGATTGAAGCTTCTCTCTCTTTTATGAAGAAGACGCCAAATATTTTGACAAGGATCACCAGCCAGGCCATTGGTAGAGTTTGGGATGAAAGAAAACACATGATCATGTGGACTCTGGAGGTTCCCATAATAGGATCAATTGCTGTTAGGTCATATTCTCCTGGCCAGAGTGAACCAGCATCCATGAACACTCCAGTATGGATGGATTGTATGTGGACAGGACACACTATTTTTCATTGGGTTCTTGTTCTCAGCTAACCTCCCCACAGCCGAGGGTTCTAAAAGTGTATATGGATTCTAAAATTGGGGTTCATCCATCGAGATGGCCTCAAACCAGGATAATGGGGGTGATGCATTTGTGGGTGCTCAGTTTTACCAGCCATATATTCTCCATTATTGATGACCTAATTATCATGCTGAATGGGTTCAGCATGCGTGTTGATTCTGTAGGCCGAGAGTAGACCTAAACAACTGTTAGCCAGGAGCTTCGATCAACTAAATCCTCACCGGCTAGCTCTGTTCATTGAATTTGGCCAATTCTGGCTCCTAGCTTACTCTCTAGTACGTTGAAACACTCCAGACTGCAGACCTCTAAATTTGGGGAGGGGGGGGGGGGGATTTAAGCATCTTCTTTGTAGATTCAAGGACACTTTCATTCTGGCTTCTTAAATTATGCAATATATATTAATATACCACTGTTAGTCATCAATAACAATGTGAAACATTACAAATCAATCATGCTAATCTTGCGGCATATAAAATCTATGTCCACAACCTGCACAGTAACCCAAAAATATGTAGGCGATGACCATTTCCTAAAATGTTGTTGAAGTTCCTTATTACTGTGGGTCTGGAGTCTGGACTCACCAGGTACATACTCAATTTTGGGTCTTGGAAATTGTGGCGCTTCTTCTTCTTCATCTGAAGGATCTAGAATCATCAAAGATCAGCAACTAATTTATATATACAAATATACATATTGGGTACTAGGTACAACTGTTTAATTTGTATTTCGTGGGATTCGGGAAAACTCTCACGTTTGCAGAGATCAGACTTTCGATTTCCTTAATCTCGTGTTCGCCAATGAGGATCAGAAGGCTTTGACTCCAAAATCAGTCTGCACATGGATAGATTTGTTCAATGAGCAAACCCAGTGATTCTGATCATGTAACCCTGCCAGATTTTATTAATAAAGGCACTAATCCCCAGAGGAAGTGAAAGTACAAAAGGAGAGGATCTAAGTCCAAGTTGAATTGCTACAAATCAGACACAGCATGCTTCTTTTTTTTCTTTTTCTTTTTTGACTTTTGATGATTTTTCACCAGTTGCCAATTTTTTCCACAAAGGCCAAAAAAGTTTTTTGACTTTTTCGAAAAAGAAATTTTAATTTTTTTATAAATGACCAGATTATGTCTTAAGTTACATCAGGTATCAAAAACTGTAGAAAGGATGATTAAATTCTTTAACTTTCATATTTTGATTGTAGCCAGATTCAGTTAAAATGTCTATGAATGATCAGCTGCAGGGTTTTTTTATATTGATTTGTCACATAAGTTATTTGGCGAATTTGTCCCCAAAATAAAAAAAGGGAAATTAAACGAAATTACATAGTTCAATTATTCCCAATTTTTTTCCAGAAAAAAGATAAATTTTGTGAAGTCTAGGGACTATAGTGGAGTTCCTGAATCTACTACCAATAACTAGTGAGTGACTCCTGATTTAACCCTGCAAAACTTTATTTATAAACACAACCTAGATTTGGAAAATGTACAAAGGAATAAGGGAAAGGAAAATGGAGAAGTTACAGGCCGTCAAGTTATGGCAAACTAGATGTCAAAATCTCTCCTTGACATGGAGATCGAGACTCCTGGTTTAATTAGCTGTTCTCCTCTTCTTTAGGAAGTTTAGGAACCTACTTTAACGGCTAATGAGTACTTGACTTTAATTTTGACCTTCAATAGTCTGCAATCTATCTTACTTTTGACATTGATTATTGTGCAATTTCCATATGTCGTCTTGTTTCAGCCTATGTTTGGGGCATGGGACTTCTTCAAATCTTTCTCAATATGTGAGTGATTTCCTGATTGTAGTCTACCACCACCCTATGAAAATGTTGATAGTTGACTTTTTGAACAGATTCTCAAAAAGTTTTTGCATTGCTCAATGCCCATAAATCAAAGTCTCGGATCTCGATGGAAACCTGCCAAACGTCAATAAAACAAAGCACCCCGAAAACAAAAAGAGGGGGGAGAAAAAAGATACAAGAAGATGGAAGGACTCTGATCTCTCCAGAGTCCAATGTCCATTGTATTTTATTTAAACTTTGGATCATTTTGTTGGGAGGGAGACTAGGGAACTATGTAGTATGCTGGGTTTAATGTTGAGTGTTCACCAGCAGTAACTGTGACAAACTGTGATTTTTATTGTTATTTTGTGTGGGCATTGAGGGACTTCATGGAAACTTTTCCTATTTTTAGTGTCAGATCTGTTCTGTGTTGTTGACAACCATTTGAAAATGTCACTCATGGATGAAGAACATTTGGTCTAAATTCTTGTGTTGGAAAATTTTAGGGTTTTAAATCAGATTGGTAGATACAGTGTTTGGGAATAGAGGTTGGACAATTAGCCTTTAAAAATGGGGCATTTTAGAGCCCACCCATCTGTGATCAATTTTGTGAAATTTTTTTGTTTGGTAATGGGGTCCAAGGTTACATCAACCAACATGGAGGTGATTGCAAATTTGAGGCCTTGGGCACATAAAATTGTAAATAAGTGACTAAAATTTAAGCCTCTATATGTTTTTTTTTAAAAACATACAAGTGATCAGAAATTTGATCCCTTGTGCAAATTTTTAAAAGTTTAGTTTTGGGTTAGACATCAAAGCAATAAACATTTCAATTTAAAAACTTATACACATCTTTGGATACCAGGGGCACAAGTACCAAGGTAATTAATTTAAAATTTTCCCAACACAATTCATATCAATGCATTTTTTCCCACCAAAAAACAATTGGAAGCAACAAGGCAAGGGCAAATTCCCACAAAGCTTGCCAATCCTAGAGTAAGAGAAAACTCCAAATTATGAAACATTAGAGCTTCTATTCTCCCAAACATGTCATCTCTATCAGAAAGTTTCATGAAGAATTAAAATCTTGGTTAAAATTTCTAGTCCTTGCTACCATTGTTTTGCAAAAAGGAATATAAATAATTTGTATTACAAGTGGGATTAAGAAGGAAGTAAAAGTAAACACTACTATAAAGAAAATTAAAAACATCATTTTTGCTACAATTGAAATCGATAAAGAAATATATGTAATTCATGTTACATTTGGGATGAAACAAAAATTAGAACACGAAATAAGAATAGTGCAAAACAAGGCAAATTTGAATGGCTTACCAAAACTAGTGTAAGAATACATAGTTAAATATTCAGAATAGTTCTACTATTATTGGGTCCAACAATCAACATTCCTTTAAGCACTACCAAGTTTTACAAGTAACATAGGTTACAAATTTCCTTCCCTTCCACCACAATGTACCATGAAATACATTCCCATTGCCTACACATCAACATTTGATGTCACCTTAAATTGGAAGGACTTTGTTGACTTCTATGAACTACTTGTTTCATGTGGGGAAGTGGAAACTTATGAAATTGAACATTACCCAAATCTAACATGTTATTAAATCTCTTGGTCTTCATATAAGAAACATTGATTCATACCATTTACAAGACCTAAACGAACATTCCCCTAATGCTTGAATATTAAAGCCAATACGAGTAAGGTTGAAATGAATTTGCCAATTCGAAATGAAGCCTTGCAATTTGTACCATGATATACTATGGGTGGGATGCTTGCAAATTGCTCGACATTTCATCCCAATGGGCCAAAAAGCTTATAGAATGGGATTTTGGGTCAAAGTTATGAATACCAAAAGAACCAGCTTGCCACCTTAACAATACAGGAAAGAGGGTAATATATCCCAACCTATCACAACAACAACACAAGAAGAGTAACATCCAATTCCTATCACAATAACAACACATAAATTAACTAAAAGTAATAAATTGTCTAATAAAACTAGATGTGGCAATGGATGCAATGGAGAACGGTCACACATCTTTGAGGAAGACCAACATGTATTAGAATATCCCTTTAACTTCACTTTTAAATGACTTAAATGGTAAAACCAAATCGAAGAAAATGGGCCCACAAGGTGTGCTAACAAAAATAAAAGATGTAGCGATAGTCATCTAGATTTCAAACGTGCAAAAGGTAGGCTTATCCATCACCTTCAACAGCTCAAACTAAAAGTAATCAAAGTTACATAAATTAAATTTAGACCATTTTGAAATGGTGTTCTAGAAGGTAGTTGTTGCTACTAGTTCACAAGATGTCATCCAAAAATCTACATACATCTTATAAAAAGGTCAAAAGTTTTTAAGGAAAAAATGTTAACTAGCCAAACATGCTATACCTTTCATCTTAACTTGGAAAAATTGTACACATAACATGACTACATTCCTAAATGATTTGAAGTAAGTTGGCATTGTGTTAGTCGTGAATTTTAGGATCTTAATTACATGTTCAAAAAATTCCTCTTTTAGAACCCTAAATGCACCCATGACTATGTGACTATATTTGTGAATTTTGGGGCTTGCTACAAATATTTTACAAAACTAAATGGTAATAAAAAGTAGTCCAAATCTATTTAAATTATTATTGTGTTGTTGATGAGATGAATGTAATGTCTTGCATAAGATTCAAGTTCATTTTCCTTTTGCATATTTTCATGTTATTAATTTGTTATTTAGCCTTGTAATAGGATTTTGTATAAAATGAGTTACTATGACGTAATAGATTCATTTGTTGTTATGATTGTGAAAGCATCCACAAGGGAACACTTATGTAAATTTGGTGAATGATTCTAGCTAAAGTTTATGTATGCATGTGATGAGCTCATATTTTAATGTAGCACACATAAAGACTAAAGTTTTAGGTGTAAGGGTGATCCTATTTCAAAAGGATGTAAGTTTTTATACTTGTATGTGCATTGTGTGAATGGTGTATGTGTTGTGTGTGGGACTTTAATTTGAGTATTTAACTATATGTTAATAAGTATTCAACTCAAAATTAACCTTCACATAGGTTTGGACCCTTCTTAGATTATAAAACCCCCTATTTATTAATATGGATTGCATTTGTTGTATATGTTATATACTACCCATGAGCCCCGCTTGTTTCAGCCCCCCAAAAATTAAAGGTCTTTGGAATTTTTAAAACATTCGCCATGTTCCAACCATACGACTTCCTCCCATTCATGGATCCAAGAAAATTGATAGTCCATTTACCATACTTAGGTAATTAAATCAATGACAAGTTAAAAGTTCCACCCTATTAGTAAATATTGGTGAATTTGTCACATTGTTCATGCTTTGAACTTGATCTTTTTCATTTGTGTAACTTTGTTATTATATTTCCATTATTCATGCCACAAATTTATATTGTATTCCGCATTCCAAATGCATAGAATAACCATAGGTAAATGGTAAATCCTAATATTTCAACACTATTTTAACTTCAGATTCTACTCTTTACCATGTTCATTTTCAATCATGAAATTTGTGTTTAGATTCAATACATAATTTAGAATGTTATTCAACAACACTTTTCATAGTAAGGTGTTTGCATAGTTTTCAATCTGTCATTATTTTACAATAGTTTTAGTTTTCATATTGATAGAAAGGAAAAGCAATAGATTATGGAAAAGAACATGGAAAACAAAAGAAAGAAAAACATAGTTTAATCACTTTGTGTTCCTCATCAAAAAAAAATTCTAAACTTTGAAACAAAACTACTCTGCTTTCTCTATTTTGTGCTCCCAAAAAATAATCAAAAAAATACTCCCTCAAAGAACTTTTTTTTAAAATCCTCAAATCCCTTAATTCTCCCACCTTAAATTGTTTTGAATTCTAGTTTAATAATCATAATCATAGCTACTTATTCTCCACTACTATACACCATATTTCTATTGAATCTCCTTTATCCAACTTGTCATAGAATAGACATCACAATACCTACTCACTATCCCCATGCATCCTAATATGTCTAAATACTATAGTACAATCTTACCTTTAACAATAAACATAGCCATGTTTATATTTCTAGGTAAAAAAGGACATATGTCATAGTTTCATGCATATTGTAAAATTTAAGAAGATTAATAAAACAAAATTATAACAAGGATGGGTGATAAAACTTTGGACATTTGTAGTGTGATTATCATTCTAGACCAAGTTCATTTTTTACCAATTCTTTTGTCAATAACACAATACCTTCCTTTTCCATCCAATCAATTGGTTGTCTTTCCAAATTATAGTGTATTTTCATCATGTGAAGTAATAATGAATATGTAATTACTATTGACTAACATAATTGTAGCACAACACTTCACACTATGTCCATGTAATGTTTTACTCTAGTGTTTATCTAGGAAAAAAAGGAACACATTTTCATTATGCAATGTAACATCATTGATTTTTGGAGGATCATATTTGTAATGCTTAGAATAAGAATGTTGTATGCAAGCAAGTAGTTTATTTTCACAAGTATATGGGATAGCTGATTATGTGATGTGGACTTGTTTAATTAATTATCTTGAGGAATCCAACATTTTAAATGTTTAAAAAATCCATTATAGATTGTGAAAAATATTTCAATTAATGGAATGTGGGAAAAAATTAATGACAAATTGGAAATGCAATTGAAAACAAGAAAAATGCATAATCAAATCTTTCTAAACAACATTTTGACCAATCAACGATAGGATCCACCCTTAAGGTTGAAGCAAAACCAAAAAAAATAGAAAATACTAGCTAACTCAATGCAAAGCTTCATGATCAATGTAGTGAGAATTTGCAATGCCATATTTAACTAGGTGAAATAGTAAAGGAGGACATGGTGAAGCCAATGATGCCAAAACTTGCGCATAAGCTTTAACATATGGAAGCAACAACAAGTTAAAAGAGAGGACATGGAGGAAACAAAAGAAAAAATATTGTCCTTTTCCACCCCCACACATTGTGACTACTATTCGATTTAATTACATTTCAACTACATTTGGTCATCTCAAGTTTGCAAGTGGCTTGTTGCACTGCTTAATGGTCAATATTGCTCATAAATGTTACATTCACTATATCACTTATGAGAATAATTTGGACCCTATTTGTTTTTTTAATAATTTCAAATTACTAATCTGGAAATTGAAGTAAACTTTAACCTTATTTGCACAATGCATTATAATGGGTTAGTGATTTTTTTGACATCTCTTCAACTATCAACATTGTACATGAGTTGAACCCTCAACTTTTAACATGTTGAAACCATTATTGATGAATTGCATTTTTCACTTACCATAATTTATTAAAACACATGTAACAATTAAAAACCCCACATTTACATTGAAATGAATTAGTGAAAAAAATCACTAATCTTCAACTATCAACATTTGTACAAGAGTTAAACCATTCATTTTTATTATGTTCAAATAATTACTCACAAATTACACCTTGCATTTATTAAAATATATCCAAACATACATAACAACTTAATGTGTCACATTTATATTTGAACTTGTTAAAAAAAATTCACATCACTTGAATTATCAACATTTGCACAGGAGTTGAATCATTCATTTTGAATGTGTTAAATCACTCATGAGTTACATTTTGCACTCACCATAATTTCTTTAAATGAATGAATAAAAATTAAGTAGGTCTCACATTTGTATTTGAATGGGTTAATGATTAAATCAAATGTTCATACATACAAAGTCTAGGATGCATGTAAATCTTTAAATTATTATTTTTCATATACTAAATTTTTGTATTTATGTAAATTAGAGTGTATGCTTTTCCTTTTTTATTGAGGCATCATGGAAGCATTTTTATTATGAATGTTCATGACGCCACACAAAAAAGTTAAAACCTTTACAAATATCCGTAATTTTAAAGGCTTTTTAAAATTTTAAAATTTTAAAAAGATATTATTATTATTATTAAAAATTATCAAAATATTTTATAATTTTTATTTTGTTACAAGTTTATGTTTAAATATTTAAATGTGAAATTTTTATTTTTATTTTTTAAGAAAATAACTCAATGAATTATAAATGGTGATCATATAATTACATCAATGAATTGTTTATCATTTATTTTTTCAAATATGTAGTCTTCTTAAAGATCATCCAAGGAGATTTAATCATGTTTTGGTTATAAACCATGTATATGGATGTACAACTTTGTTAAAATATTTTTTATAGTTTGGCTACAAGTCCTAGAACCCACTATAAAATTATATAATTAAAAAATGAAATATATATATTTTTGGTTTTTTTAATGAAAAACTATTTTGTTGTTGGTGGTGGCCTTTTTAATGTTTGCAAAATGATGGAAATTCTCCACCAAAAAATAATCAGTTACATCATTAATATTTATTTTAATATTTAATTTTTTTTTGGATAAAGTTTATAGTGATTTCAAACATTGAATTAAAAAAGTTTCAAATAAATTTGGTGTTGGAATTGTTTCTATGTTTAAAGTTGGAATAACCTTTTTTCTTTCAATTTTTAATTTCAAAATTTTGGCAATTTTTTTGTTGTTTACATTTTTCCTTGAATTTTCACCTTTTTCCCCATTTTTTCCCAACAAGAACTGCCAAGTTATGAAAATTGAAAACAAAAAAAATATGTTGGTTAAAATCCAACTATTTAATGCCAAATTTTCATCAAATTATGTTGCTTTTAATTCTACAAAATAAAATTAAAATTTACATCATTAAAAAAAATGTGTGATTTTTTTTCAAAGTTGTGTAATTAATCATTTGTACTAGTGTATGATTCATGTTGCTAAACAAATATAATATTGAGAATCAAACGCATATATTCACTATTTAATTTTTTTTCTTCTTGTGGCCAATTTTTGCCAATTTAAGGGGGCAACAACATCAACAAAGGACCTTTTGGAAAGGAAAAAAAATCAAAATTTGACAAATTAAAAATACATATTTGGAAAAAATTGGAAATAAATAAATAAATCATGGCATGTGATTTTGTCACAACATGCCATGGAAAAAATACAATCCACGACTCCACAATCTAGAAGAATAAAAAAAATTGAAAAAAATTGAAAAAATTTGTATGATGACATGGTATTTTATTCTACATCATATTAATTTGGGGCCTTGTATATCCATGTTATAATTTTAAAAATTATTTGTGCAACATGTGATTATCCAAAATGGCTTTAAAACTTTCCTTAAAAAATGTCCTAATCAACTAGTCTTTTTTTACCAAAACTATACAAATTGCATATAAGTCAATTTTGTCCCATTTCATCAAAAACCTATTGAATTTAGGTGGTGGAAAAGGACAATCTATTTCTTCTTATGATTAAATCACTATGGGCAAATCATGGTGTAGGCTCTTGGGCATCAATGGAAACACAACTTTGTAAATGGTAAAAAAAAAGTTGATTACAATAATGAAATCTAAACATAAGAGAGTAATTGAATCAATTTCAAGAAAAAGGACTTACTCACAATCCAAAATAATTTATTTTTATATTTCATAAGGGAGTTGAGATCTCAAGGCTATCCTTGAATGTATGTTCCTCTTCAAAGAAATTAGATTAAAAAAGAGATTGAAAAGCTTCATTGATGATTTCATGGTTACTTTCAAGTGCTAAAATGTGGAAGTCAAGATTGTGGCAATATGCCTTCACCACATTGCCTACAACAAATAACTTGCTCAAATTTTCCATTGAAACAAACTTGAAGGAAAGAAAAGCAAGTAAGAGGTACATACCAATGGATGTAAACAAATCTATAACAAATTGAGTCTAACTTGGAATAGGTTTCAATGAAAATCTAGATTGTGAGAACATGAAGCTCCTTGGCCACCTTCAAAAAATTTAATTTTGATCATTCAGCTCTTGTATGTCTACTTGTAAAGGGCAACCTCCACTTGAACATTGATTCTCTTCTCCAAAATTTCATTAGAAGGAGACCAATATTTAACCATTTCAAAGTATTGCACAAGAAAAATGACCCAAATCAAGAATGTCTTCAAAGATTTGTTAAGATTGGTTAAACATGGAACACCACCAAGGAGTTATGAAATGATTGAAACTTGAGGAGGAAGATACCTTCATTGAAAATAATCGTTACTATAAAATGGTAGAGAATTGTCTAAGACCCACTTCATCTTAGTAATGGAAGAATAATTGTCCAAAAAAGACCAAATGTCCTTAAACATTCAAATATCATGTAAGTGGGTGAAAACATGGTCAAAACCAAGGGCATTAAAGTAAAAAAATCCTTTTGCAAGGATTACATGTCACGACCCTAGCCTTGGGTTTGTGACCAAGGCAAGGGGCATAAAAAGGTGAAGGATGAGAGTATGAAGGAATGAGCCCCGTATTCCTAAGTGGGCTCTTGCTTTGGGAATTAAAGTATTGGGGGATTTCTAAATCTTTGAAAAACGACTTGAGGGGCCAAAATTCATTGGATTGAAAAGTTCCTTGTGCCATTGGATTTTTTAAAAAAAATTAGATGTTTAAAATGGGATTGTATGATCCATTTGAGTATTTACAAAATAAGTTATGGTAAAAAAAAAGGCCGATAGTCAAAATGTCAATTTGACTCCCAACCATTAAAAGTTGGGAATTGTCAAATTAGTTGCATGTAGGGGAGTGCCACATATCTTTGGAAAGCTCTTGACAAGCGCTACAATGTTTTTTTACACTTCGTTTCAATTGGAGGTCCACAAAAAAAGTTATAAGCATTCAAAGTGGCAGGAGTCCCAATTTCGGGAATTTCGGGACTCCCGACTTGGTAGTCCCAAGAAAAATGACATTTGGGTGTAGCCTCTATGGCTAATCATAAATAATATTATAAGGGGGAAGGTGGTGGCTTCCCCCAAGTTTGGGCCATGATGAATCTTGTAAATTTATGTATGTTTGTGGCTTGTCTGTGCACTAGAAGTGCTCCAACTATGCACTAACCAACTTATTATTTGGTTTGTGTATGTCCATATGAATAATTAACCCATTTGTCATTCATCCTACTCCCCATCCTGTAACTCTGACACACCCCTTTTACTTTGAAATGCTATGAATTAGGGAACGTACCCCAACTCCTTCTTCTTCTTTTGTTGTTTCCACTTTCAAATTCGCATTTGAGTCTTTCAAGGAGTGTGGGGGTGTGTCACTACACATGACATGAGTCATTTTTGTGTTGGTTTATAACTTAAATTTTTTATTTCAAATACCTCATTCAACATTACATTTTAGATATAAATACATTTTGATTACAAATTTATTTTATATCATATATATTATGCATTCATGCCTTCTATCACATAAACATGTACAACTTTTGTTAAAAGGCACATTTTCAAAATTCATGATTTTTAGAATCAAAAGCATTTTTGGTTCAAAAGTGCTCAAATTGGTTATAAAAAGAATTATCATCAATTCAAGTCCTTTTGCCTTTCTAATCATCAATGTTTAAATCCTCTCCATTTTTAGAAGGATTGATGCACATTTGGTAGAAAAAATGACATTTGAAAAAAACAAGGACTTATGACTCTTAAGGTTTGAGTGCTTTGAGCATGCAAAAACATTTCTAATTTGTGTCAAACTTTGATCGTGTAATCTTTGCAATTAATGAAAAATATTTTTAAAAGAATTATGACAATCTAAACTATTATGCTTCATTTGTGATCTTTCAAACATACAAAAATATAGTTTTAAGAAATGTCCACTCGCTTGGGTGACTCCTTGAATTGTGTTTTTACCCTAATGGAATAGTAGCCCACCTCCATTTTTTACAAAGAGTTTGCATGCAAAAATAAAAACTAAGTTGATATTATCATTCACCTTTATATTCCAAGTCAAAATCTTGGAAGGGGGATCAAAGACAAAGGGAAGTAGAAGGTTGTCAAACACATCTTCCTTAATATATCTACCATGGTTATTCTTGGCACTAAGAGTAGCACAATTTTTCCATGTTAATGTTTTGAAATTCTCAACTACTTTCAACACCATAAGTAGGTGTTGAAGACTAATTCCAAACAATGCAAAGATAACAAGTGATGCAAAGGCAAAATTTGAGAGAAATTAATGGATAAATTGAAATATTTGTACTTGTAAAATACTCTTTTAATAGCCTCCTTTCCTCCAACTTGTTCCCAAGATTTGCTCCTTTGTGCCATTATTAAACTTGAATTCCTTGAAAAACCAAGATTCTTAGACAATAAACCTCCATTATGCATATAGTCCATAAAGGTTATTAATCCCAAATAAAGAATATGAGATTCAACATTATTGCACTATTGAACTTGAGTGCATTCATTTCAAGCTATAATTTTTAAAAATGAAAAATTTAAATCTAATTGTGAAATTATCCTTTAAAAAAAAACAATTTGTCAAAAATGCACCATATTAGGGTGTATGCACTCTAAGGTGGCTCATTTTCAGCAGATGTTCCACTCCCTGAAAGTCCATATAGTAATGTTAAAATGGCAATCTATTTTGATATCATTAATTTAGTGGGGAATTACATCATGATTAATGAACTAAAAATCCCATATGAAAAGAAGCCATTCTAAAAAATTCTTTAATGTACATGTTAAAAAAATAAAAATTGAAATCCACCCAAAAATGATTATGATATGAACATATGAAAATATAGCTCATTTTAGGCCATTCAAAAGTCCATAACAATTTTTCTGCATATATATATTTTTTAATTTTAAAAAATCATATATTGAATCCCTATAATAGACCCCAAATAAAATTCATATACAAAAATGCATGTATATAGAAGCACAAATAACAAGCCATTCCATAATTTTCAACTTCAAAATTCCATTATTATAAATTTGGTGTATATGTTACAATTTTTTTTACTAGATGTCTTCATCTTCAAATTGACACTTTAAATTTAGCCACAAATTTGAAAAAATATTGTTTTTATACCTTGTTAATAGCATGTAAATGCAGACCACTTTGCAAAACACTAGATTGTGACATAAAAAGTGAGCCACCCTACCTTGCAACCACCTACTAACTTGATGTTAAAATGTTGTAAACAATATCTTAAGGTCTTTTAAGCAACAACATTGAAAGAAACTTATTTATTATAATGAATTACTTCAATTACTAATGAATTATGTCAATTAATAACCAAACATGATTACATTATGACCTTATATGGACATAATTAACCAAAGTGAAATGATTAAAATGAGATGAATTTATTTCACTTTTAAGGTCTCCTAATGATTTAGATTAATGAATTAGACCCCACTTTTGTATTAATGCATCTATCATTAAATGTACAACATAACTTGGAATTGCTATGAGGTGGCACGATTATACCAATATTTTTCAATTGAAACTTGAAATGCATTTAATATTACATGCATATAAGACAAGATGCATTCCAAACCTATTCAACAAATACCCATTTCATTCAACAAAATTGCAAGATGACCAAAAGTGTAACACCAAATGTTTCCACAAGCTATTTCAATTCCTTGCGATGTGTGACATTACACCCAATTTACTAATATTTTGGTTGCAAATTAGTCCAACACATGCATGTCAATGCAACATTGGACACATCACCGATAAACAATAAGAGACACGCTATTTGTAGGTTCTTTGGATACACCATTTACAATACAAGGCTATCAAAAGCATTCAATAATGTGGTATTATTAATGTGAGAAGAGACAACTTACTCGTAGCCTTTGAATTTGTATATGCCCCATATTCATCACTTATTAGCATATGAGGTGCCTTCATTTTGATTCCTTGCAATTTCATGTGACAATCATGTTTTCATTTTCCCCTTTCATTTGACAATTTTTCATATGTGTAAATCTTTCATGGTGATAGACAAAAAAATTTAAGTGTCTATCATAGGGCAAATAATTTTTTGGGTGCCTTTTGCTCATCAAAATGCATGCAATGACCAATGATGTACATAAATTCCTACCTTGAATCCCACTCCTTCACCTTGTGATCTACGATTGCCTAGATTTATGACAAGGATTACATGCTTTACAATTGACATAAGGCCCATGGGTGAGGAACATTCCCAAAATTGGGGTCCTACTAATGGTTGTAGCTCCTTACTTTGGAAATGCCCCCCCCATCTTGGCTTTACCTTACAAAAGATTTAAAAATGATAATTAACCACCATCAAGTGTGCAAACCATAAGAAATGTAGTAGGGTTTGTCATGTTCAAGCCCCTATGGCCGTTTGAGGACCCACTATATCTATGTTCTCACTTTATGTAGTGTTTTCCCAATTTCCTTGCATTTCGGGCCTTTAAACGAACCATGTAAAGAATAAAAGATGTAAGTAATCAAATGCATATTGAAAGGTGAGAGAGATTTGGCAACATGTTGCAAAAGGAGTTGACTCAATTCCTCAATAGACAAATAAATATGATCATGTGAATCAAGGTAAGTTTGGATCTTAAATGTTCAATTTGTCTTTGCAATTCTTGATTCATATTGAAGTTCAACCACATATTCAATAACATTGAGGTATCAAAAAGGAGTGTCTAATTTTTTTTAAATTACAAAGGACAATTTGAATTTTTTTTTATTATCTTACATTATTATAGTTGTAATGAATTGTTGTGTGCCAATAAATAAAATGATGTCTCATTAAATTACTAAAAATATTTAAAACTAATTTGGATATTATATAAATGTCATTTTGAGTACTACAAATTAACTATATCAAGTGTCTAAATTGCATTTTTTTTTAAAAGAAAAGAATGCATAAAATCATACAATTTATTTCAAACTTTTTGTACAACAAAACCTTGAAGGAAGGTGTCAAGCTACTTCAACTGGTTTATCTTGGTCAACTGCATTGGTATTTTCTTCAGTATTGCAGGGTTGGTCTTTGTAGAGGACAAGGTAAGCTGGGTGTGGGGATATGGTGTTGCAGCGGGCGCCATGGCGCTCGGAAACATTGCACGCTTCAGTTGTTACTCCTTCTATTGACATCATGCACCTCTAGGCAGCCCATTCACCCATATTGCACGAGTTTTTGTTGTTGCAATTGGGAAATGAAAACTTCCCAATCAGCCCACATCAGATCCTTTTCAGTTTCATGACTTCCAAGATGGAGCACATCAAGGGAGGCGGGCTTGGCTTCAACAAACCAACCAGTTTCGGTGAGTTACACATTACTAACTTTTGCTTGATCCCCTCATCACAGATACACAAAAGGTCTTGCAGTAATCCACAAGTAAAGAGAGGGGAGTTTATGCAAACTCCTCAAGAATGGGAGGGAAATTATGCCTACTTATAAGTGTAAGATCTTTCTCTCTCCTTAAGGAGTAGGGGTAAGAGCCTCACCCTCCTCCACCTTGTCATCTATGTACCTTTTAGTTCATATAATATTTGCCTTGTCCTTTACAATAGGTAAAGCCCCCCAACAAGGCACATTTCAAAATGTGAGGCAATATTCAGCGACTGCCTAATCCTAGGCCCCTTATTTGGAAATTGCCTCCACCGTAGGAATTACCGCATACTTATTGTCTACACGTGTCTACACTCTGCACCCACTCATTGCAGATGAAACTTCAGGGAATGACTCCTATAGGCTAGGCTAGGCTACCACATGCTCATCCCAAAACAATCAAAGAAACATGTTGTTGATAATTGTCAGACCCAGGGTTTCTTTTAAATGATTTTGTGATGTAGCCAAAGTTGCAATCATTCACTAAGCAATTTAACCAAATTTAGCTGCATACTAGATATGAAAGTAGATTAAAAAAAAAACTGAATCCTTTTATATTCTTGCCTACTTGCTGGAACTTATGGTACATGTGTAGCGAATGTTTTAAAAAAAATCTTCAAAATCTTGCCAAGTTGGCTCATTTTATCCTTTGTATAGGTCGACATCATATTTTTCAGGTCGAAATTTGGCAAAAACTTGCCAGGTAAACACTGGTGAGACCCTAAACCCTTAAGTACAAGGTGGGCTGAATCTGCCAAGTTCACAACTGTTCATTTTGCGGCTCCTGCTGTTCATTTCCACAACATTTTATTTGGCAGCAGACTGCAGCAGCAATGTGGTGATCATTGAGTAATTGACTGGAAATTTTTCTCTTTCTAATTGTGTTGGTCACCATTTTTCACCTAGTCTAATGGCAGGGGCATGATGATGGGCACATAGGATCTACTCCTGCTCACTGTGGAAATTTTTTCTCACCCTCCATGCCAAAACATGGTGGAGTGGGTGTTGGTAGAAAGAGAGGGGCCCAGCTCTCATGCTTAAGTGTTGGCTTCCAAATTAGACCCATTCTGAGTTCATACATATTGCCAACCAAGCTATGATCAACGGGTTTTCCATTTTAAATCACAGAAGGAAAAAACCAAGGCAGTCCTGGTCACATTCTTGCATCATGGGACGTACATAGCGTGCACTATTGTAGCCCATGCCAACTTCTGTGGGGTTGGTAAGAAGTAGTAGTTGGACCAAGGAGACATCTATCCAAATTGATCCCGCAAACTTACCGTGTGAGCTAATGATGAAACCACAATTTGCTCTCTTATATTTAGAGGATGGGCAAGTAGTGTGACATGCCCTTTTTCAATATGAAAAACTAACATAATTTAAAATTGGACATTTGTAAGGTGTGCTCGAGGATAGGAGAAACATTAAATGCTTTGTAAGGTACCAACAAATACAAAGGAAAATTTTAGGTCTGTTCTTTATGTGGCCCAAGGAAACTAGATGGACACAAATGTCACACACCCATGAACTCAAATGACCTGCTCATTGTGGAATGGCTCTACCCCTTACAACAAGATTAAATATCAACAGTAAAAGGAATAAATATTCCATGAAGTTGCAAAAAAATATTTAAATACAAGCTTGGGCAATAATAAAGCTTTATTTTCATTTTTTTTGAAAATTTGAAAAATTATTGACCCAACTATGTCAAAATTTCAATTACTTCAAAATAATCACTTGATACCCATCAAAATATCAAACATTTTTTTAAAATTGATAACTGCAGGGTACATTTCAGATGCCAAAACTTTTAATGTGCCCGAAACCCAAAGGGTGGATAATGATCTAAATTCTCTGATGGTCCAGCCAGCCTAATATTTGATCGCTGACCTTGAAAGGAACATAAGGCCCACTTTACGCTAGGAGTCAGGGCCCAAAAAACTTGGGGCCAACTTTGAACATTTTTGGCTTGTTGTTTGGCCCCAAGTTACTAACAAATACAAGAACCTTGATGTCAGGATATTAATAAGTGCTGAAACATTGGCCCCAAGGATTGCAAATTGGTCCTAGTGTAAAGCCTTTGAGGCTGATTTCAACTTTTGCACCAATAGGAATGCTTGATTTGGGTTGAACATCGGCCCTGACTCCTAGTATAAAGCAGGCCCTAAGGTTATCCTTTCACTAGCCTGATCAAATTTCAGTCAGTGATTTTTTTCCAATTTCTTGATGGAGCAAGGGTGGCCAGCATCCCTAGCCAGATTTCGACTTAACTGGTAACATTGTTTCAGGGATCTCTTGAAGCTGTAGCCAGTACACACAAATATGGCGACACCCTCCACCAAAAAAAACAGTTTTCTGTCACTTTAGGCGATTTTTTTTATAAAAAAAAAAGGAATTTGCTATGGAATATTTGGTTTTCAGAAAAGTGTGTAGCCTTTTGGTGATTTTTCGAAAAGGAAAGAAAAGACTGATGTCAGTCCAATGGACAGAAGTGTTTTTGACTTCACTTCACACCACCCAAGTACAAAGCTCCCAGATTCAACACATGTTTGTTGAATAATTAATTCATTTTCAAATTGAATAATATTCTTAAAATTTTCCAAAAGGTTCTCTTGTTTTTGGCAGACTTTAATTTTTTGGAAAAAGTAATTTTTTATGAATTCCATTCTTTCTATAAATAATATAATTGGTGTGGAAGCTGCCAAGGTACAGTATTTCAGCCTAAAACGAGTCCACAATTAATTAGATTTTCCCTTTCCCCAGATCACTTTTGTAGTTCACACGGATGCTGGCACAATTTTCACAACAAGTTCCAATGGTTTTGTGCAAAATTCATTGATCCCCTCAGGCTGCTCAGGTCACATGTTTCCAACACAATTTTCATTTCAGCTTCCAGGGCAGCTTCCAGTGGTTTTGTGTTTTGTCCACCTTAAAACATATAAGCGGTGAACCCCATGCAGGGAGGGGGAAATAGGCCCCTTTAACAGAGTGTAAGAGCATCTCCACCCCAAAACTGTAAACAAATAGAATAGTGTTTAATGATCACAGTCCTCAACCACAAACGTGATAAAAGCCCCTTTAAGCACTCAAAGACCATTTATGTCTTTACATCTGGATGAGCAATAGTCAGTTTCCAAATCCATAGTAGAACAAAGATTTTAAAGGGGTTAAGATGACCACTGCAAAATGGACATAAACACAGGAGCGCAGCAGGATTTACGCTATTGTGCTGCAAGATTTAATGAAAAGGGGTGTTTGCAGGTGTGGGGTGGAGATGCTCTAAACAATGTATAATCCTGCATATTGCACATAGACAAATTTTCTAAGCATCTTTGAAGGGCACCTTACACATGTTAAGAGCTCATCCACCAACAGTAGTGAAATGACCTGTACACCAAACTTTGGATGAAGTTAATCTGTTGAATAGAGTGAAAGTGAGTTTAGGCTTTGAAATTTGCACAGGATACACAAGTCTTCCCAAGGGGAGAACATAGTTTGGGTGATCGCTCATAAATGATCATCAATTGCTGAGCAGCCTCCAGAGCTTCTTCAGCGGCAACCAATTGCTGAACAGCCTATACATGCACGCTCCAGAAATCTTCAAGGGTGATGTTGCACCTCCTCTCAATAGTATAACCTATTCGTTTTGTGTAGCAACAACATTGATTGTCCTCTTCGCACCTCCCAACAACAACAACAGCATTTTAGCCTTCAACAAATCTTCATGAACCAAAATCTCTTTCACATTCCATTTAGGGCCAACTTGCAACCCTGATTTGACTTACTAACTATCTCAAGCTCATTCAAAAATTGAACACCTTTTGTTTTTTAAGTTTGTGCATCTACAACTTTAGACTCATTCTTTCTAGGTTTAGCACTCAAAGGGTCATGGAGCTTGTTTCACTTTTCAAACACTACCATGTCACCTACTACTATGTTAGCATTTACAATCATCGCTATCAACACACATACAACACATAACATATAAATATTTTGAATGGTACAACACATTCAAATCAAAATGAGTCTCAATTGCAACAATACAACAATCCAAGCTCATAAAACACAATGCAAATCACACAAACTAAATGCAAAAAAAAAACTTACATTAAACGAAAAAAACCTACAACAACAAAACATGTGTGTTCTAGGATCTTAAATCACCAAAAGTGATTTGAGATTACATCCCATACATTAAATACTTAACATTGCCTTCACATTGGAACTAATTCCAAATTAACTTACAATAACTAGGATCTAGACATGTAAGAAATAAAGATCTCTTGACAACCATTATGTGTTCCTATGTCAATGCTTAAAACCATTGTTATCAACACACATACAACACATAAAATAAAAATACCTTGAATAATATAGCAAATCTATTAAGGCCACTCAATATGTCCTAAGTTTGGAAACCAAAAAAATTAGGAATAAAGAGTGAAATAAATTTCTTACAATGTTGAAATGACAAATAATCAATGGCAAGAAGTTTTGCCTATGGTAGTACAAACAAACTACCAATTTTGAAAGTGACAAAAACAAAAATTTGTAATGAAAAAAACAATTTCAATAATACAAAAAGAGTTTTATTACTTCACATCAAAGTACAATGATAAGATTTATCTCTCCCATCACACAAAAACTCTACACTAAGTTCTAATTCTATCCTTTAGAATCCTTTTACATTCTTGGATCTTAAATTCATTTACAAAATTTGTCCTACTAATGGTCCTCCCCATAAAATTTTCCTCATTCATTGTAGGTGGTGATTGTGATTTTGTCACACATAATGAAAGGTGACAATTTTTTTTTGGAGTTTACACACTAGGTGATGATGGTGTTCACTTAGGTTTGCATAACAAGTAGCCATGGCAACTTGCATGAAGGAGGTGGATGTGCAAAGAACTAGAAGCACTAGGTGGGATGTGGCAGCTAATGGTAGGGATGCATTGTCCCTAGCTACTAGTGACCAATGACTAGGGCCAACCACCACATGGATGGCTATAGACCTTTTGGGTGTCATTGATTTATAGTGATAAGATCAAGTTTTTTAGCCTTAATTTCATGTAATAAAGTTGCATGAGTCTATAAGAGTTTTCCATAGTGTGAAAAATTGTGAAAAAAAAAACTTTGAACACTTCAAGTTAGTCATGACAAGTATAACATCAATAGGACTAATAAACTTATGTCAAATTGCACCAAATTTGAACCACAAACAAAAATTGTTGTTAGATATCAAATGCCATGAAAACTATACCATTTTCATCTTTTAAATTTGTAACAAAGTGTTTGAAAAATGAAAAATTGAAATATTTTCAACTTGCAAGCATAAGGATTAATGAATGAACATTATTTAATATATTTTCAAGCACATATGAAACATGTCTAGATGTAAATTAATGTTAGATTTAGTTTGGTTTACAAAAAACATTAAAATATTTTCAAGTACAATTAAATTAAGTTGCACATGTCATAGGTTCAAAATCAATCAAATTATTATTTTTGTAAACTTAGGACCGAATGTTGGTTCTTGATGGGGTACCTTAATTGTGACTATGGCCTTATGCTTTTGAGTCCCTTTTATATTTTACCCACCATAACCAAAAAAATGATCTCACCACATCCCACCTACCATGGGGGCTCATCAATGGAATCCTTGAAGGGGACCTTTGTTTAACATTGTTGATTTTGGAACATTTTGAATAATGACCTTTTAGTTTCCTTTCTTTTTCTATTCCCCACCATAACCAATGATACCCATATTATAAACCCTTCATTCAAGGTCATTCAAATTTTTGATTTCTTAGCCTTCCAATTCTAAGCCATAGGTCTTTTAGTGCTAGTTCACAAATGTGTAGCCTAAGTCCTTGTCCATTTTCCTTATTGATTTCAAATTAAACCCCATTTTCATTTAACATTCTTTCAAAAAAGATCAAAGTTTTCGGTATTCCCATAGGATCTTTTTCATTCACTTCATCTTTCACCCAAGATTCTATGTTTGAAAACACTAGACATGCAAATTCATTTCCTTTGGATGGGTGATGCTCAAGTAATATGTGGGATCCTAACATGGCGTTTTACAAAATGGCCTTCATACCTGCCTTGGATTGATGGTTCAACTTGCATCATTTGACCAAAATTTCAAATCTTTTGTAGCCTTAGGGTCTTTTTATGATCCATAAGGGGCATTTCCAGTTCATTCCATCTTTCCTCCCCATCTTTTTAGGGGGTGTTCATTTCTTATTGTCATCTCACATTACTCTAGTTGCCTTATAGTCAAGTAGGCCCTTGTTGCCCCTATCTTGTCTCATGTGCATAATGGTGATCTCCCTTTTCAATGATATTTGATGGCAACTCACAACCTCTAACTACCCACCTCAATTTGGGTGTGCATTCCCCCTATTGAACAACTTGTGGGCAAGTAATTTGAGAACTTGTAGGATTCCATTTCATGCATCAAGATAGCATTTCCAACATTCCTTGTAGAGAAGGATAGTAGGTTTTTCAAGTTTTTAGCCTTCCTTGTTTAGTCCCATCTAGGAACAAAAATATGGGTTCATAATTTAACGAATCATTCTTGTATTTCACTTATCGTTGACAATATTTTTGACCATGTTTCAAATCTAACTAGGGCTTCCAATTCATTAATGATAGACCTTTTTCATTACACGTGCACATAAACCATCAACCCATTAAACATCCACCTTTTGAAATGCACATACAAAAATGAACTTACACATGATGTTGTGTGAGATGTCCTTGCACCCTTTGTTTGATGAGTTAATTTCCAAGTGTTATTTGAACAACTCCACATGTTTCTTTCATTCACACAATAGGTTTCTTGTCAACATGTTGATGTAATTAAATTTCTTTGAAGACGATGTTTGCATCGTAATTAAACATCTTCATCACAACTCCCTGACACATCAACTTTTTACCTTGGATGATTTCAATGTTAGGGTTTGTATCTTTAAAAGTAGTGCAAATTTAAAAAATGACCTACAAAAATGAACACTTTGGAAACTAATTCATCTCCTTAGCTATAAAAGTTTTCAATTGTCTCCATAAATAAGTTAATGGAATTCTACAAGCTTGTGCCAACAACATATGGGAGATGAAAGGTCTAAATGGTTCACCCTTTCATTTCTAACCATCTTCCTTAGAAAGAAGGTTTTAGTTACAATATAAAAGGTGTAGGCCACTTCCATCCTAAGTCATGTCATGGTAGTGGGATTGGCCACATCCCAATTCCCACCACTTGTTGAGCCTCCCACACAACCTCACATTTGTCTTACATGTGTTGTAGGTAGATGAATAATTATGATTTCAATGTATGAAAATCTAACAAAATTTGTATATTAAAAAAATTCATATTTGTTCATAAACAATTAACACAAATTCATACAATTTCAAATCATACTAAAATATGTTGACTATTTTAAGGTTAGTTTCTTATTATAAGCTACAACTTTGTTTTTAACATCATATAAATTGTTACACTACATTAACATGTCACAAAAGACTTATGAGTTTCAAATAAACCTTGAATTTTGAAAGAAAAAAAAGTTCTAAATGTTTTTGGTATTTTGAATGCTTTTTAAATGTGTATAATAATTCCTTATTATTTAAAAAAAATTAAGCATCAAAGAATATATATTATAGATTTAAGGGCCCTTTGTAAAAGTAAGGTTGTTGATCAATGAAACTATTAAACAACCTTTGCTCAAACCAAAGCTCAAAATTGAAAGATTCAGTGATTCAATTTAAATTTCTCAACATCCATATTAATCAATAAGCACATGAGTTTATTTGAGAAACAACTTGCTTCGAGGGTATTACCCGATGTAAAGCACTGGCAGAATTTGTTATATTCTTCTGGTGAAACATATATCCATTGGGTATCAAGGGAAAAAAATGAAAATAACATAAAATGAGGCATTTTGAAAAAATGAAATGCTCACTGGAGGAGGTGTTTCTTTTTTCATAAATGCTGTGCCTTTTGTGGGGGCAAAAACATTCTGTTCGGTAACTAGCCCTCGGGATGCAGTAGAAATCTTCTGCCCACACTTGGCATTCAAGATAAAGTTCACCTTGTGCTTTACCATGGGTGAAACCCACCACCATGGGGCTTTACCCTACACCTGCAAACTCCAAACTACCACAGTCAGATCATGAGAAATGGAGAAATTGTCAGGCTTGTTTTTGGGGTTGAGGTCCATGCATGCTTCAAGGGTTGAATCGCAGACTTGGATTCTGGAACCCCAAATGTTCAAAGTCTTTACCACTTTTTTTGCCCACAGAACTGGAGTCTGGGGTCAAAAGGGCCTGGAATTTTGCTTAGCAAACAACAAAACCAAGGCACAACTTATGTCATGTGGCATATGAAACAAAGCATTTGAAGCACAGATCTCGAAAGGCCAGTCACACACAAGTCACAACTTCCCTGGTCCCCAGATCTGAGCTTTGCAATCACGAAAAAAAAATTCCTTGGGAGAAAATACAGGAACTTTCCTGCTGGATTTTGGGACTTAATTTACTCATCTGTATTTCAATTATTGAACACTGAAATGAGTCTTGGTCTTCTGGCATCAACTATTGAACATAATAGCCTATACCAGGCTGTAGAGGTATTGGGTATTTTTCGAGACTTTAGTATTATGAGTCTGGTCTTAGTATTGGGTCCAAGATTGATTTTTTGCTTGTATGACACTCATATGATTATATCTATATCTATCTATATATATATATATACCTGATTTTGAGAATGGTATGAAACTCATATGGGCTGGTATTGCCTCCTCAGCTCATACCAGACATGGTTCGGGTCTTTGCTATTGGTGTTGATGCCAGGTGCAGGCCTGTATACTAGATCAAAAACTACATGGGCCATGGTGAATCAGCACCCACCAGCCCACCATCCACTGGATGCTTGTTATTACTCAGTTGTGGATGAATCTCAACTGAGATAGTATATTGGTTTCACCTCGGTAACAAATTATGTAAGAAATAGGTTTCATACATAGGTAGATAGGTAGGAAAATAGATAACTACTAGGGAAATATGTGGTTCGTAGTAAGTAGTTCCTACATAGTTAAAGGCTGTTTTTACTACCTACCTACTAACAACCTGCTTTTGGGTTGTGAGTATAGCGAGGTAATAAAGAAAAATAAGTAACTGAGCTAACCACCATGGTTAGCCAGGGAACTGGAACTGTTTTCTGACCACTTACCGTTCATCCTTCATGATGCACTGGTGGGTGCTGGTTCATTGTGGCCCATGGAAGCTCCAAATACAATAATATTGTTTGGCTTGGCTCCATTGCGTGTTTTGAATTTGAACAGTGATGGGTAGATTTTGTCGCTCTCAGGCTAACCCACCTTCTAAATAGTACTTATTTGTACATAGTACTTCCATTGATGTAACTTGCAAGTTGCAATTTTCAACCAGGACATTTGCATGTTGCATGCATTCCTAGCATCTTTTCCTAAATGCTCCTACAGTAGGAGAGACTTCAAACTCTGATGAAACTTCCAAAGGACACAATGGCACTCCTGCATTTACAATTGTTTACATTGCTAGTGTTGGTTTTTTTAGACATTTGAACAAAATATGGACTCCTCTATTTTCAAAATGAAAGTGGACTCCTGTCTTATTTCATAGTATCATCCAACTGATAACTGGTGTACCTTAGCCATTTCAACCACATGTCCGTTGAATAATTAATCAATTAATTTTGAAATTTCCATTTCAACAAATGGAATATTCCTACATATTCATTATTTTCCTTCACAACAATTTTTTTAATTTGGAAGAAATGATTTTTGAAATGTTAACCTGCCATGATGATAGTAGTCACAGACAGAGTTTATTGGATTGTGAGCCTTATGAGACCAAAACTTGCCGACAAACACAGGCTCAAAATCAAGAACAATCTGCGCGTGATTTTGTGTTGTCTGCAAAACGAAGATATGATACGCTTGTACAAAGAAGCTCTCAAGTTTGATAAGAACTTGGGTTCTCCTGACCCTATGAGTCGATTCTGGACTAATTTCACTGCACACATCAGAGGAACTCATTTTGATGGAAAAAGGGCTAATCGATGCTCTCTGCTCCAAGCAGTTGAGCAAAGATTTGTGGTCTGTGCATGGAATAAAAAATTGCTAGATACAATCTGCTTAATACTATGGAGGCACAACACTCTACCCGATCATTGGCCTCTCTTACAAAGTCGGTTTGCCATCTGCAGATAATAATACTTTCAAGAAAGGCTTGATCATCTTGACAGGTTCACAAGATCCAAAACCACTCGTCATAACCTGAGTAGTTTACAAGCACATGAGTTAAAATTCTGCATGGTCAAAGAAAAACAAACACACTGGCAAATGACACAAATTGTCACTTTGCAAAGGGCATCATTTTGGTAAGTTGACTCCTGTAGTACCTTTTCAGGTTTGGCACTTGGCCATCAGGTGACATATAATTTTTTATTTTTTAACAATCCCACTTGGGCAGTAGAAAAATAATTTATGAAATTTTCACAATAAATAAATATCGGCTAATTTTTTGGCAGGTTCTCTTGACTCTGAACCTCTAACATAATAAGACCTTTTACTACATTTTTCACTCTCCTAATAAGGAGACATAATAGAGTTATTCATAAAGTAATCCTGTCTTCACCCTGTCTTTGGGCCTCCTTTCACCCCCTATCCCATCTTTCAGTGGTTTTGGCAGAGTAAAGACATTATACTAAATCTCAGTATGAAGTGTTGCAACTCATGCTGATACTCAGAATTTAATGCACAAGGTTCGAGACTAATTATGGTAGTTGTACAGTTAAGAGCAGTGAAAATATATGTAGCAGAAGTGTAGGCGCTTAGGAAAAAGGAAAGACAGGATGAAACGCAGTTTACCACCAAAATTGATGGTTTTCTGAGTTTCATCCCCCGTTGAATGCTTATGTACTTTTTTGCAGGTTTTTTCTTAACCTCACCCTGTGTATGACCAAACTTAGGGTTCTGGTGCTGTGTTTTTCTTACTTTATGGATAACTCTAATATTCCACCAAATTACAGGAGAACAAAATGTTGTCAATTATTTTAGGTATTTGCTTTGCAATGGTGGATTGGCAGAAGCCAGAAGCTCAAACTTGGAAACCCTCAGTTACCCACCCATGCCTCATAACCTAGATTTTAAAAGTCTGAAAGTTAATCCTTGACAGGCAACACATCCAAAACTAAGGCCCACTTTAGACTAGTAGAAGTTAGGGCTGAAAAAAAACTTGGGGCCAACTTTGAGCATTTTTGGCTTGTTGTTTGGCCCCAAGTTCTTAATAAATGCTAGAACATTGATGTCAGGATATTAATAAATGCTGGAACATTGGGCCCAAGGGTTTCCAAATTAGCTTCCCAAATTTGTTGGTATCCTTTTTTTTAGCCTTGGGCTGATTTACAAGGCCATAAAGTTCAGCATTTATTAGTATAACTTGGGGCAGATTGAAAAGATGACCAAATTGTGGATGATCTGCCTTGTCATTTCTTGAATAATCTCATCCATGGAAAACTTTCAATAGGTCTTTAACAGGTCTTAATGTTTTGTAAGGCCCTCCACCTGGGGCCTTACTATAGACTTTACATACTCATATAACCATGAGAACATGAAGGGGCTAGGGTACAAAAGACCATGCATTATAACCATTCTGATAATTTGACTGAGAAATTTCTAATAGATCAATTTCTGGTTGTTTATATCTGAAATCAAATTGATTAAGAAAAATTAAGATCTATTATCTCCACTTACAACACATTTTTCAATAGCAAAATTACATTTTTAGCAAATGTACATGAGAATGAGCACACAACACTTCACAAATGCCTTGAAGAACTTTCCTAAATTTCATGAAAACAAATTTAACCCATTTCTTATGTTGGAACACATCATTAGAATGGGAGTAAATATCACAGATGACATTTGTCTACCCTTCCTAGTTCAATAAATGCCAAAAACATTTATAAAAATCACCAAATGACTATTTGTTTAACTTTATGAATGAAATTCATCCTTGAATGTCCACTTTCCATCCTTAATTAAGGATATGTTCTTAGCTATTTATGAAGTTTCATTGCCTTATGACTGGGTTTGTTTCAATTTTCTAATGTAACCAAAATGGCAATCATCTACAAGAAGATTTAGCCAAATTTGGCTATAGGCCAAATGCTAAAGTAGATTATTTTAACAACCCTTTTATATTTTGGCTACTTGCTGGAACTTGTAATTTTTTTCATAAATGAAAAATTAGAAAATTAGGGACTTTTTTTCACAAAAAAATCTTTCTATTTGTCGAAACTATATTTTATGGGCTGGAAAATGGAAAAATTCGCCCAAAATAAAATTGATGCCTATGAGCCTTACCTGAAAGCTTTAAGGAAGCCTCCATGACAAAATAAGAATATAAATATGTAAAACAATTCATTCTATGATGTAATTTAACTTTTTCCTTGTCTTTTAAAAATGATCTTTATTCATTATTTGATATTCCAGCAATCATGATTCATTAGACCTACTAGAGGCCCATAGTGCTTCATATTACCAAATTCTAGTTTGAAATCTATTTAACTATTCCCAAGTAAAAAGGCATGAAAATGTGTTTTCTTGAATTTGTCTTTTAAAAGTATTATATTTTCCCAACACCATATTCATGAACAAAATTTCAATACTTTCCCCACCAATATGCATCGCATTTCATTTCAATTGAATCTTAATTCAACTGTTGTTTTATTTTGAATGGAATAGAACAATGTAGTTTGCAATATTTGTGTCCTTTCTTATCTCAATTTCATATAGAAATGAACTAATGTTTCACACCTCAAGAGCATTTGAAAAAATTCTATTTGCTTCACAAAGATATTTGTTTTTTCTTTTGTTTTTCCAATATTTTTAGTCTTGGTGCAAATAAGGAGGATTTATTACATGTTACACATTGCATCATATCATTATTATCATCTGGTTGAAATTCATTAATATCAAAATTATTTTAACTGGTCATGTCATTGACATAAAAACACATGTTGTCTAATTAGGCTTCATATGGCTATGTTGACATTGTTCAAAAAATTGTTAACAAAGGAGCAAATGTCAATGTGAAAGGTGAATATGGAAAAATGTCGTTGCATTTAACATACAAAAACAATTATGATGGAGTCATTTTGACATTATTCGTAGTACTCAATCTCATCTTTACTTCTCCCAATTTTTTTTGTTTTGGAGATTATAAATTGTACAACTTTGTGTGATTGTTTGCAATTATGTACATATCATGTGAAAGTTGTATGTAAAAAGGGAAGGAGGGAGGAAATGTGAAAGTTACAATGAGTTTGGTAGTAATCTAGTGAAAATGTTTTTAAAACAAAAAACAAAAATAAAGGTTAACCATAAAAAAAGATATGAAAATTATGATTTTACCACATAGGTTGTGAAAGCTAATGGAGGATATTTTTGTCACGAGCTTCCTGTGTTTGGCCATGCACACATTTTCTTCTCCTTCATTGTGGTTTGTAATCACTTAAAATGTTACGCAACAAATGATGCTCATATCGTTACATGTGTGTATTATGTGAAATGATACAATTGAAATACAAGGATGTAATATTATTTTCAATATTTTTCATTCTATTTTGGTTTTAAATTTTATTTTGATGTGTTTTGATAATTTGATGTATAACTTCATTACTATATAACACAAGCCACATGATATGTACACCTTTATAAACATGTTTGAAATGACATAGATATTTATTTTTCAAAAGGAAAAAAAAACCTAAACATTTAAAACTTATCTATTTGTCAAAATATTTAAACAAGATGAAACAAAGATAAACAATTTGAAAATGCAATAATACAAAAGAAAACTTATCAAATATTGACTAAAATGTATACTTGCAGATAATTTTGTTTTTAAAGCACACATTTGACATTTTGCTGTCATGTAAAATCAATCTTCAACAAACTTAAATAAGAATTAGGAGTCCCTATAAAACATTACACATTCAAAATGTTATTTGATCATTGTTATAAGATTGCATACATAATGTGCATAAATAAGTTAAAATGACTTCATGCATATGTTTTGTGCCAAAATATGATTCAATTCCATTATTTGAGTTCCCACGGCGACCAAGGTTGGAGTCCTTACCAAGGACTACATTTTACACATGTCTTACATGTATTGGTCTATTAAATACAAAAATTGTGTTTTAAAAGTAATTTCTAGGACTGGATATTATTATTGAGACCAAAAATGACTTAAATTATAATATTATTTATTTATTTTTGCATGAGGACTTAGATTATAGTCCAATGTATAATTTTGTTGTTGAGATCTTGGGTACTTGATTTGTTCCCATTCCCTTCGCAATATGCCCTCATCAGAGGTTTTTTCGTTTGCTAGGATTTGGTCCTTCCATCTTGTACCTTTTGGTGCCCTTTGTTGGGTGTTTTGCTTTATCGATGATTGGCATTGTTTTCATCATTTGAGGCACTTTTAAAGACTAGAATTGGAGGTTCTTTGATTAAGATTTTTTTTTTTAAAAAACAAGAATGACAGTAGTACCTTGGGTAGTTTGACATTACTTATATTATTTTCAAAAACGTGGATATTTTCATCAAAAAATTGTTTTCAGATATATATATATTTTGAAGGAAATAAAGAATATGATGAACATTTGAGACTATATCATTTTTCAAAATGGAATTCTCAAAATAATTAATTATTGGACAAACATGTGTTGAAGTGGACAAGGTATTACAGTATTCACAAAATCCAAGAATGGCCCAACACTAGATATAAGAACTTCAATTGAATTCAAGTATTACGACCAAAAATCCATTGCATTATTTCAAAAAAGGAAATTTCTATTTTACCCAATACACTAAACTCCAATTCCATATCCATAAAATTGAGCATTTATACACAACTTGATTGGATAAATTTCACTTTCCTAATAAAGCAGTTCATTGACCCAAAAACACATAAACCCTGAGGTTGAAATATATGCCTACAATTTGAAGAGTTTGAAATTGGGGTGATGAAAGGGGCCAGTTTTACTGATCCACAAAACTCATTTTCAAAGCCAAGGTATGTGGGGTTCTGTGAAATCACAACAAATTAAGTCGTAAAATCATAAAATCTGAAATCAAGCACACAACATAAGTAAAGGAACAAACAGAGAAAGATCTGAAGGTAGAGAGGAAATTTCTTATGCTATTTATTATATCTATATAATAAAAATAATGGTGTTTGTGTGTCTATAGCTTTGATAACTATCAAGAAACCTACACTCCCCTCTATGCATACCTACCTGCATATTGACCTACTATTTCACTCTTACAAACTTAGGCCACCCCTCCCAACCTGCTACACCACCCTCCTAGGCAAAAGATAGAGTGGGTGGACAGATATCCATTCCTGGCTTGCAAATCTGAACAGTTCTTACACCATTGACTCTTTAAGAGACCAGTACATGTCTTGGAAGGTTTGACAAGTGAAAACCATAATGACCATGCTCAATTGTAGGTTTAGCTATCTTGATATAAATCTTGGGCACATCGCAGTGCACTGTACAACTGGATTGTATCTTTCATTTTATGACAAACTCAAAATCCCATCAACAAGAGAATGTAAAACTGTACCTTTATTTATGTGCAAGCAAATAATGCTATGTTTACTCATTAAATTCTGTTCCTTGAATTTGCAGCAGTCATGTTACATTTGACAGTTCTAATGAACCAGCTAAACTCATTTTATAGTTAATTGCTTCAAGTTTCCTGCAAGTCTGACTGATGAAGATGGAATCAATTTTGCAACTCACAAGACAAAACTAACCCCTAAACCCTCAACCTAAAACCCTTAACCCTTAGACTAACAACAAACAAAGCCAACCAGAACGATCTATGATAAAGTTGTATAGAAGATCGATTGTGGACAAAACAACTGTCATTTGCATTTGGAACTCTCATTGGT
The DNA here is from genome assembly GCA_963920785.1 of Sphagnum contortum. Taxonomy (NCBI): domain Eukaryota; kingdom Viridiplantae; phylum Streptophyta; class Sphagnopsida; order Sphagnales; family Sphagnaceae; genus Sphagnum; species Sphagnum contortum. The sequence goes on from OY987280.1 coordinate 18,861,515, forward strand.
ATGCAATGTTTGTTGAAGGCAAGACTGCTGTCAATGCTTTCATGAACTTGGAGCTATTGACAACTGGGTTTCCAGTTAAGTCCAAATCTGTTAAGTTCATATTTTGAAAGACAAGCCTGACTTCCCAAGGATTTACTTCTTTGTTCCCAGCAAGAACGTGACTCATAAAATGGTTGGACAAATTGGATGGGAATAGTACCCGGCAAGTATCGACAGGGTGGGCCCCAATTTCATTAAAAGAAATGTTGAGTATCCTGAGGAGCGGCAGCAATGCCAAAGGTGCAAGTGCAGTGAAGCTCAAGATCTGGTTGTGGCTGATATTCAAATTCTCCAGCAATTGAAGGGCCTCAAATCCTGAAAACAAAGATTAGAAAGAAAATTATGAGAAGAAAGATGATTTGGGCAAAATGGAAGTTGACTACCTCCGACATCCTGTCTCAAGACTACAGATCCAGGGATTGATCATGGGCGTAGTGTATATTTGATGATGGTGCAGTCAGAGCTTGCACAAGGGTTGCTAGGATACAAGGTGAGGTGATAATCATACCATGAGTAGATCGCAAATGATTGTTGCTGAGGTCTAAGTGCTGGACCCACAAAAAGTGCTCAAAGCAACCCAATGTGTATAATGACCTACTTTGTAAATTCAGAAGAGAGGAAAGATGTTGAGGTTTAGGCCACTCCAGGTCCAACACCACCTGTGATGCAATATTCGACCATAGATTCAGTGATCCAGGAAACAGGTGCACAGTGGACTCCTGAGTCTTTGAAGTGAGTAGGACTTTAAAAACTGATAAAACCAAACAGGTTAAAGATGATAATTACTAATAAACTCATGGTTCTCAATGACATGTACATTGGTCATGCAGACACCCCCATTGCAATTGTTCTATTGAGTATCAACATTTTCTAGGGTTACTAAATTAGGGCACAATCAACATCAGCATGAGGTGCCAATGTCCTCAAAACAGTTTTCTATGTACTTTTTACAGTTGTGCATTTGGCAGCACTCAGAGCAGGACCCAAATCTCTGTAGGAAACCAACTGGCTCAAGAGGGATTGAAAGAAGATTCACCTCTCTTAAAATTAGCAGGCTTTGCTCATGCTGGTAGTACTCAGAATGGGGTAGGTCAATGTGGGTAAGTTCTCTTAGAAGTCCCTGAAGCTTCTGCAGCTTTTCAACTTCATCTGCTGGTCTTTCAATTCGGCTTCGGCTGAATGACTCACGTGCTGTTAACAACCGAGTAAGTGTTAACTGTGCCCACTTGCTGCAATGAAAACAGTTCACATAATAGTGAGACAAGACACCAATGAGACAACTTTCAAGGATACCAGAAATAAAACTAGTGATAGAACTGCATTGCTGTGTAGTTGAGAAAGCTTTTCTGCCATTCCCAAGCATGATTCTCATAGAATTTCTATGGAGAAAGGATTTTGTGATGGGAATATTGCAGTTGTTACAATCCACCTGTCTGGTTCAATCTTCAGTAGCTCCAATATTGATTCAATCTCTGTCTCCAAAATCTTCACTTGCCAGGCCCCGGCCTTGATCTGCGTTTGATTCTCACCTTTGCTGGTCTCCTCCTCAACTAGAACAATTGCACCTAGTTGCTTTGCCATGAGCTCCTCCCCAATAGTTTTCTTTGCAGCATTGTCTGTAGTCCCAAAGTGGAAAGAAACTTTTGAGCACTTCACAGGACCCTGCATAGGCTGTCCTCCTGGAGATACTATCCCTGGCACTACAGCAACCTCTATGTCAACTGTGAAGTTGGTCAGTTCACTCAACAGCAAACTTTTGTCATCCTTGATTTGGAATCTGACCTCTGTAGCCCATGTCTGACTAAACTCTTGGGAAAACCCAACAGGCCTCCATGAGAGTTTGGAAAGTTCTCTAACCTCTGGCTTGGAGTGAACAGTAACAGTCTCATTGTTGACACCAGTGACTGCCTCAGTGAAAGAAAGCAACAGTGGTACCCCAGATGACACAAACGACGTTACTCTCTGAAGAGGACAAGTGCAGGTGATTGACAAACGAGTTGGTTCTTCAGAGCATTCTATGACCAATTCTGAAGTATGGGGTGGCCAGGTGCCATTGAGCTCTGGGCCAACAGGAGCAACCACCTGGCCCAGTAGCCAGGAGTAGTAAAACCAAGCACTTTGATCATTTGGGTCAGTGAAGAAAGAATTTTTGACCAAATCAAACTCCTCCTCCAGCCGTCCTTGAACTATCTCCTTACCACCTGTTTCATTCCTATAAAGCTCTGATAACAGAGCACTACAAAAACGCCCCACAAATTGCTCAAAGTCAAAAGTACATCTATGAGATAGCAGAGACACCTCCACAATGACACCCTTTGAAGGTAACTGACATGACAGTTCCAGCAAAACAAAACTAAAATGATAAAAGAATGAGTGTAGTCATGACCTTTTGAGTGTCAACTCACAAAGTACTAGATTATCACCTCACTATAAATAGCAGTGACTAGCTGCCCTGACTCCCCATTGAGCTCATCAGCTCCTGATGGTGAGTGCAGATAAGTACATTTGTATCTGCCCAAATTTCAGGCAAAAGAAGTATACACAAATCCATGTCCTGAGTTTCTGTTGCATTTCCAGAAGCAATGGCAAAACTCAGTCATGATTTTGGCTACTGCTGAAGAGACATACTAATCAAAAGAGTTAGTAGTATCCTCATCTGAATGCAACAAGCTTGTGAGGGTAAGCTTCATTTCATTTTAGCTTGCCCCCTGTATAAGCAAGCATCTAAGCCATAAAGGATAGAGAGGCCTAAATAGAGGAAAGTGCATCCTGCACCCTGGCCAGATCCTTTAAGGACAACACTTGTGACTACTTGGTGATGGAGTACATCAGCAAACCAGCAGAAATCTATGACTTAAAAAGGAAAAGTATTGTCTCTACTAGCTTTGCTAGCTTAAGCTGGAAACCAAGCAAACCTCGCACACAGTCAAGGACAAGGACTTCAACCCAGCACCTGCGATTATGCCATGCAGAGTAATTGCTGAAGTTCTCATTGATCTTTTCAGTGGTGAACTGCAGCTCTTCATTGATTGGGACTCCCTTCATTCTCACGGCAAACCTGAAAATGTCAATCATTGAAGAGAATCTTTTGTTAGCAAAATGAAGTAGGTATGTGGCTCTTCCCAAATTTGATCAAGATGGACAATAGGATTCCATCCTCACCAAGATGTATCATCAGATTTGGAAGGACAGACAAATAAGCCCACTTCTTCAACAAACATTGTTGGTGTTTCTATCCTTTTACACAAAGGTCATGCACACAACCCCACACCTCACCCGAAAAGCAAATGGGCTGCATGCATCTGCAAAGACAAGAAGAACTCCACAATTTTTTGGGGGACAAAAATGTTGACAAAAAGCAAGTTTGTGTGTGAGAGAGAGAGAGAGAAAGAACCTTCGATAGTTCCAGCTGTGAAAATTGCGGGCATCCAATTTGAGCACCTTTGACAAGAGAGTGAATTCTGAGTCCAATGGAGACAGACCCAATGCAATCACCCATTTGCGGTGGTGCCATGCACCATATGACTTGTGGTTTACCTTCAAGGCTCTGTACACCTGCAAAAAAACACACACAGACAGAGAAGAAGATGCATGATTGCATATCCCAAGGCATTTGATATTGTGCAATAAGCTTGATTTCCTTGTTTTTGAGCTCAACAACCATAGCTGCTGCAATGCAATTGAGATGTAGGAAATCAATCCCTTTGAGATTTTGTGCAGAAAGTATACAATGCAATGGAAATGAATGAATACCAAGTCTAGCTCTTCCTTGATGATGCGTTTGCAGGCTTCTTCATCAGTCTCAGACGAAAGTAGATGCTGGACTGCTCGTTTTCGGAAATTCCAAGCTGTGTAGAATTCAGGATTGAGCTCCAATAACTTGGCATTTTGCATCAATGCCTCCTTTGTGTAGCTGCAGCAAAAAGCAAAACACTCACACAAAAAAGTACACTCATAAGAATCGAGAAATCTCACAAAAAAGACATGGATGAATCCAAGCAACCAACCAACCCATATGCACCACCCTCACACGAACCTCGATGTGGATGCGATGCTGAAACCAGAGCATCCACATCGTGAAAGTCACGGCAAGAGCGCTTCTTGGTTGGGAGAGGAGAGTCAGTACCAGCAAGTGCGATGGTTGTGTAGGATGGAGGGTATCAACTCCTGCAATTCTGCAACTTTGGCCAGCTCCTTATCGTTTTCTGCTCCAGATGTTTCTCCTGCTGCGCGTTGCCGTGGTCTTCCATGCATCCTGGCTTTGATGACTTCTTCTTCTTCTTCTCTTCCAGCAACTTTTGAAATGATCGGAAACCAAATCTCGATAACGCACCTACAACAAAGGGAAGGACTTTGTCTCTAAAATGACACTTGCTTCGCCCTTACGATTCTGCAAGATCCAAGGAAAGATAGGTGGTGAAGAACAAGGGGGTCTCAACTATGCGCGCTCGCAACTTAAACCCTAGTCCTAACCCTAAGCTCCTCAACCACAGCGATGAATCCCAACCGAGTGATCTTGTAATCGTGCACAAACAACAGAGTCCTGTGTTGCAATTCATTCTTGGGGAAAGGAGCAAGGGGATCTCCCGCACCCAAATTTCCAATTCTCTCTTCTCTCCTCTCGATTCTTCTGTCTGCCTCTTTCTTCCTCTCTTTGTTTGACTGCAAGGAAGGAGCTAGTATTCAATCTTTGGCAACCATGGCTGCTCATCAGATCACAAGCATCATGGCCAGCTCTTTGCTCCCAAGCTTCGTCTTCTGTCGCCTACCTTCTTCTTCTTCTTCTTCTTCTTCTTCTTCTCGACTGTTCACCATCCATACAACTGCAACACCGTCATTCATCTCCCGGAGATTTGGCTGTGAGTTGAGACTTCGAGTTCATGCAGTCTCATGTGATGTTGCTGTCGTACCACGACGGAGATCCGAGACTTGGCAGCAGCCACAAGCTGCTGGTGGACTAGGAGAAGCGGAGTTGATACAGCATTCTTCATCATCACGAGGGAGCTTGTCCCTTTCTCGCACTTCTCCTTCTTCTTTCAGGTTTGCCCGTCTTCCGGTGTGTTTTTTTCCCCGAACAAAGGGTCGAGAAGATTGAAATACTACTTTTTCTGCGTACAGCTTCTTTCATGTCCTCTGAGCATTCCTGGAACCGAAAACATTTGTTTGGTGCAAGGCAACTGGGAAGAGTTTGCTTGAGGCAATAGCAGAGCTATCAAGCCTTGATGATCCCAGAGCACCATGTGCTCCTTGCAGTTTGTTTGTGCTCTTCATTCTGACCTCCGCACAGACAAGAATTTTGATAGAAGTTGGTCAAGAAATCAGAAACAGATGCAGAGAGATGGACAGCTTTTCTCATAGCCTTTTCTTGTGTAAGCCTGTTTTCATTATCAACTTGTCAAGCTTGTAGATCAAATGGATTCATCATACTATAGAATTGTCCAAACAGCAATGATCATCATTGAGTGTTTTTTGAGCACTGATGACTTGATCTCTGCAATGGAAACTTTAACAATTCTGCTGTGGTCTCCTGCCACCACTGCCATTGCCTATGTTACAATGGACCCTATCTTCAAGCAGAAGAACATTAACAAGAAGAACAAGAGCAGACCCACCAGGATCTCAATTCTCATCACAGTAATGTCTAGTGTCCAAATGATCAATCCTTGGAACTTATGTGAAATAGAAAGAAAATCTTTGATACTGGGGATAGCAGTTCTTCAACACCCAATTTCTTGAACCACAAGTGGTTATCCTCCCAGGTCTTCAAGTAAACTGGAAAAAGCAAGAGTAATGGAGGAGGTGTGGAATTTTTTACTACTCTCATGAAGAACGAGAGGAGAGGGAAGAGAATTCTCCAGACATGTTACTTGCTGAAGAACCCCATTGCCAATTATATCTGCACTTCAGCTTGAATGGAGTGAGGGGTAACAATTGCAGATAGATAGACATTATCACCTCGATCAGTTGTTTGATATATCCAGTTAGGAAAGGTTGTGACACAGGTTTGCATCATCGGTGCTGGTGAAAACCTACTCACGCTGCACCCGAACCAACAGCTCCAGGATGGATATCAGTGCAATCTCTCCTGAGTTGCTGCAATGGGCTGTTTTTGTTGCAGCAGTAGTGTAAGTCACTATCCTTCTTCACAGGCAAAGTGCTTTTTTCTTATTGTAATGTGCCCTGAACTCTATAGCCCTTTCCTTAGGCAAATTGGTGTCTCTTATATTTCTACAGGGGCTGAGAATGCAGGGTGCTGTTGAAAAGTGAATCTGCTGGAATCCGAAAGCATTATGTGATGCCTTTGATTGCTATAGATCTTCCTCGTCAGGCCATCAATTTGATGAAGTGAGTTGTAAGCTTCACTCCTACTTTCAAGCAATTTTCCTTTCAAGTTTCGACTTGAAACCCACAGTTTCTATGTATTTATAGAGTCTAGTTTTCTTGAATGTGCAGCTTGTTGATCTCTCTCTGACACAAAAAGCACTATATGGTTATGTTTGCACTGCAGGAGTGAACTTGGCCTATGGGCTGCATTCCTAGGTCTTTTTGGGCGTTATTTTCTGAATACTCCAAGTATGATCCTTTGATCATCGTTTGGCTTTTCACCAATGATTTTCTATCTTTTAGTCTTCTTTTGTGTCTGAGATTCTTTGCCATTGACTCTGTACAGGATCTGTGTTTTTAACTTGTCAGACTTCAACAGAAAACAAGAAACTTTACCTTGACACATATTTGTGAACTCCTGCTGAAGGTAAGGTGATATTCTAATAGAGTAATTGTGAAGTTGCTGAAATAGAATCCTTGGGATGATGATGACAATACAGGGGAATTAGAGACACCTTTGAATCTCTTGCTGCTCATAAACATAATTCCTGCCCGGGTTGAGGTGTTCAGGTAACCTACTTGCCTCCTCCACAATTACGAATGGTCACTCTTCTACGCTAATATATGTAGATGTCTAAAAGGGTGGCAATGTTTTAGACAGTATTTTCTGTGGTTGAAGCAGATGTCTTCCATTTGCATTCCTTGTTTTTCATGTTGAATATATCATAATCTGCTCATAGAAAGATTATGGAAATCACCCCCATTCATGAGGCTATCTCTAACTGAAAGAATATCCTCAATACAAAGTGTAGGAGTTCAGAATCAGCAGTTTGTATGAGGTGAATTTGGAGTGCTTCTTGAGGTAGTCTAGCAATAGCAAGTCTTGAATTTTAGCAAAGTCCCACACTTATACTGTTTCTCCTGTTTTACATGATGATGTGGAATGTGAGTGCAGAGGAACAGCCATAGCAGCAGGAGCATCATTGGGAATCACCTGCATTTTGGCACACCAGTACTACCAAAGTATAGGAAGTCTCAAAAATGCATTCCGAATTGGGACTGTGCCAGTCACAATCGCTCTTCTCGTCCTTTTTGGCATTTCAGCTGTCCTTCTCCTACAAGCTGGTGCATAGCTTTTGCCTGGACTGCTTTAGAATGTAACCAAATGTATGTATTGTAATATGTATTTTTAGCGGAGGACCAAAATGTAGAAACAACCAATATTCATGGAGGGATGGACCACACAGTATGCATCTCTGTTACTATTGTAGTTTGAAGCTTAGTACCCATGTAGCATTGACTATTGGTTCCTATTTTTGTAGAGAGAAATCAAGAAAGGGGGGATGCCTGAGTTGGCAGCCAACTCCCATTCTCTACTTACTGTCTTGTTAGCAAGACAGTAAGTATTTACTGTTCCTATTGTTGTCTTTCCAACACATTCAATAGATTTTGTTTTTTGGGACAACAATCTCGCAATTTAATAAACCCTACACCCTAAACCATGACTTTAGAGCTGATTGACCTAGCGCACTGCTCTAAACTGGTCTGATCACTAGTATCTTCCCTTCCATTGGCAACACTAGGAAGCAAATTTACAAATGTGATGGAAATACCTGCATTAATAGTGTTTATTGATATTGCATTTGGAATAAAAGTTGCTGGAGCTTATAGCTCTATTGTTGGGGACAGTGTTCAAACTCAATTTTGGTTACTTATCAAGATATTACATAGTTTTCTGAAAAAATAGGATAGTTTTCCTATGACTTTTGAAAGGCACTAAATCAACATATGTAATGTAACTTTGTTTTGGTAAAGTTTATATGTCATATGACATTGTTAAGAGTCCCTTAGAGGTTGCTTCTGAAAACTAGAAGTTTTTAATTCCCTAGAGGCCATATAGTGAGGACAATTGACCCTTGGGGCTTGTATGTGACTATTGAAAGAAGTTCTATACCCCCAGTGTGCCTCATGGACCCAGTGGACTCTAAAAGCTTTTTTTTAGGAAAACCCATAGGACCATCCATCAAGCTAATATATTTGAAAGCTGCAAATCACCAATCCTTCATTCTTCTTAACTATGGTCAAAGATGCTATTATAACCTCTAGTTTTGAAGCTCTTCTTCAGTTAATATACAGTTGGGTTCTTCAGTATCTTTGAGTTTTTGCCTAATTCTTGTCTAAATTATTCCCTTGATACTTATGTATTTCTTAACCTGGTTTTCAAATCTAAACATAATATCTAGGTTGTGAGGATTAGTTTCAACACAGTTAATTATTCATTTCTCACAAGAACATTAGATTTTTAAACTATTTTCCATCCCCATTTCTTTGGATTGCTTTGAGCACTAGCAACGTGTCCATGTGCAATGATGTTAATTATTTTATTGTTTTTGTATGTGTATGTGTTGTTAAATGAAGGTTATTTTGGGTTTTAAACGTTTATGAATGCAAAAGTGGGAAGTAGATTTTATCCATGGGTTTTTGAAACGGGTTGTGATCACTTTATGTCATAGATACATATTAGAAATCTTGGGGTGATTATTCTAATGATTAGAGTGTTGTTAGTTTCTTTTAATGTTTTTAATTATCATATAGAATATTTGTATTCTTCTTTAACAGAAGATATACTTACCCACAAAATTAATCACAATCAAGATCAATGTTTTCAATTTTGTCAAAATCCAAGATGTGAGAACAATAAATGTTATGAAATTTGTTTATTTTTGTGATTGCCCTATGATGGAACTATGTACTAATTTATAGCAATATTAGAACGTGGTTCTCACTTAAAGACCAAAGTGGCCCACATGAGCTAAAGCCATTGAAGAAGCCATACATAATTTTATTGATGGTGCAAGAAGATACTTGGAACTAGGGAAAGGGGGAAAGGCCAATTGGCACAAGAGTCTATCACAAGATCCCAAATCAAGTAGAATGGTAACTATGAGGGCTAATGAGTTAGCAAAGGTCAAATGAATTTGGTGGAATACAAGATCAAGTTTGATGAACATGCCTCTTATTTTCCATCACAAAGAACTTTAGATTTGGAAGATTAAGAAATTTAAATGACGAAACCTTGCCAATTGTAAAAAACTAAAACACCCAAAAAGGAGGAATAGAAGCAACAAAATGGAAGGACATGTCCCAAAAGACAAATGAACCACCTAAGTAAGAGGGTACACCACAAGGGGAACATCAAGTTCTTGAACCTCCTTCCGTCACAAGAAGCATATCAAATAAGGAAAAGGGAGGACATTTTGAAAAGACACCTAACATAGATGAACCTTCACCTATGGCAATTGCATGTTTCAAAATAAAGACTACCTACCCATGTTATAACATCATTGACACCTTCTATCTATAAAACGTGTGCAAATATGAAAAAGGAGGGCCTCTTTCATACCTTTTGCTTTCCATGCCAGGATGGCACATTGATGAAAAAACCCATTCACTTGCTAATGTAAACACTTGAAAATCTTTACATCTAAAGGGATAAACATGACCATTGGGAATCGATCGTGATAAATATCATCCTTTGCTTGACCTACGATTGTCACAACAACCCCATGAGAAAAGCAACTCACAAAACCAAATCAACTTAAATGGGATCAATAATGACAATGTTTGCCAACGTGTAGACACCATCGACTAATAGCACAACGATAATTTGATGTTGCAAAGACTATAAGGTAAGGGACAAAAAGACATGGGTCCATTTTTGCAAGATGTGAAATCTCGCATTTTTTGTAATGGTTGCAAAAACATCTCACACAACATCACATAAGGCCATCCTCTCCCCACCATGAGTGCAATGAAAAAGGTGGATCCCCATAGGGTCCAAAGGTTGGTTACAAATGTAATGTGACACCCCAAGGACTAAAAGATGGGAATAAACCAACCTAATGCACAATGTAATGAAGAAAACATTTAAAACCAAGTGCAAAAAAATGACAATTATGTCACGAATGCCAACACCATGGAGCTCATTCACATGAATGTTCATCCATGAATTGTAATTAACTTGTACTTAACTTTTAGTTTAATTTCAATTTACTCTCAATTAGTTTTTAATTAACTTTTAATTCACTTATAGTTATTCTTTAATCATTTTTAATTTACTTTTAATTAATTCCTAGTTAAGTCTCAATTAAATCTTAGTTCACTTCCAGTTAATTTTTAGTTAATTCATAATTAAATTTTAGTTCATTTCTAGTTCATTTTTAAAGTTTAAGGTATGGAAAAATATATTGGGTTCTTAATTGTTTTTAAAAGCCCAAAAAATGTAGACCATTTTTGACATTACACCCCAATGGAAGTGGCTTTGGACAAAAAAATGCCATGAAAGGAGACACATGTCATTTGATTACGTTATAAAATAAACCCATTTCATTCGATAATTGGCAATGTGAATCAAAGGGACGTAGGAAATAAGGGGCAAATGACCAAAAATTGTAATCTAACCTTAATGTGATTAGGTTGATAACTTTTGTGAATCATAAATCAATGATGATTTTAAAAAATCTAGTAAGCTCCCATAATTTCCTATCACAAATTATGCTTGACAAATATGAATTTAAAATTGAAGATGTGGAAATGACCATTATCTTATTAGGTGGTAATGTTCACATGTCCCTTGACCTCCCTCAAGGCAAGATCATCTTTCATGGCCCATCTTGTACCAACCCAATCTGTTCCTTGGGGAATGTCCTTTCCTTAGGCCCATCCCCTCCTTAGTTTCACCCATGTGCCTATCTTTTCCCCAAAAAACAACTTTTTCCCCTAAACCCATCTTCTCCTTGAAATGATTTCCCCATTCAAAAAAACCATATAACCTAATGAAACAATGTACATCCCTAGGGGCACATCTTCTCCATGAGTTCATATTTTTTTGATCCCATTTATCCCCAGGGAAATGTCTTTTCCCTAAGCCCATTTTCACCTTCAGGTAACATCTTTTCCTTAGGCCACATCCTTTCCTTGGTCCCATCTTCTCCCTAAGGAACCATCTTCACCTTGAGGCAACATTTTCTCTCTAGACCATCTTATCCCTAAGGAACTATCTTCTCCCCAAGACCATCTCCTAGTCATTATCTCTTTTTGGACCTATCTTTTCTCAATCACATCTTCTCCTTGGGCCCATTTTCTCCATAAGGAACCATCTTTTCCAAGCAACTCTCCCTTCAAATGTTTTTAAAGTTGTCATAGTTTTCAATACATAATATTATGTGTTCCTTGGACCCAATCTTATAGGTGTGTGTTCAGAGGCGTAGCCACGGCATAGGCACACATAGGCGCTGCCTATGCTGGGATTGCCCGGAGTGCCTAGGCCTATGCTAGATTTGCCAAAGGCTGGGGCTAGATTTGCCAAGGGCCTAGCCTACTCGTACAATCAATGATGATGACTTTTTAGGGCGAGCCTATGCTGACTTGAGAGGCTGGCTACGCCTCTGTGTGTGTTCTTAGGCCAATCTTCATTTCAAACTTTCCCATGGGTTGATAATTTCCATGGGGTAATTATTTTACCTAGTTGACCTTTTCTTTAAGACCATTTCTATGCTACATAGGAGCAATTTTTCTTCAAAGGACACTGCTTCCCCCATGTTATGTTTCACTACATTATCAATTATGATTTGCATGAAGTTTCACGACTTTTTTAACTTGTTTAAATATTTAATGTTTGTTATCATTAAACACTAGGGTTATCATCCACAAACTTTCACAAATATGATTCCCCATCATTGATTTAAATTGAATCACAATGGTTGCAAAAAAATCATCATTAATCCGCAAACAATAACTTTAATTTTACAATAATTTAGTAATATGATAACAACATAGTAGCAAACGTAGAATTGCCTAACCCTTTTTTTCCCATTTTGTTTAAAGTTTCTATGATCCACAACAAATATTCACCCGTAAAACCTTCCATGGTGTTGATGTTTTTCTATTGTTGCAAAAGGATTTTAACTATTTGAGGCCAAGATTGTTGTCACATTGTCTTTTTTTTAGGGGTCCCATGTTTAAACTTCAACCATGTCATTATTATGAAAGATTTTCACAATGTTTTTGCATGTTATGGTGCGTCAAAACTCAAAGAAGTCAATGCCAAAAAAACTACATCTTTTAATTTCACACGATGTGATGTTCAAGTATTTTTGTGCAATAAATAAATAAATATATATATATATATATATATATATATATGTCACAACATATTACAAAATGTAAATATTAAAAATTGATTGAAATGATATTAATGTTTATGAAATTTATAGTATCTATTAAACGTTGTGATTACATATCATTGGAATAATTTCTTGAGCCATGTAAAGAATTGATAATCATCATATCAAAAATGGGGGTTTTATGCGTTTGCCCATAGCACCTACATCCGAATGACACTTTTTCCTAGGACTCCCAAGGAGGAGTCCTGAAACTATCCTGATTTGAACTCTTGGGACTTTGGGAGTTCACAACTCCTTGCTCAGACCTCCGATCAAGATGAAGTCTGAAGCAAACTTGTAGCTCTCCTTGAGAGCTTTCCAACGATGTGTTGCACTCTACCTGCACACACCGAGGTCGGGTCAATTCTTGACTTTTAGTGGTCGGGAATCAAATTGTTAGTTTGCTTCATGGCCCTTCTTTCATCCATAACTTGTGCTACAAATGTCCAAATGGCACATGCAAGGCCATTTTCGACATCTACATTTTAAGACCTTTCCAATGGTATAAAGAAAACCTCAAGACAAGGTGTTTTGACCCCTACAATCAAACTCTGAGTTTTCGGGAGTCCTAGAGGACTCCCAAGTCCCCATTTCGGGAGTGTGAGTGTCATCTTCACAATCCTTCAAAGTGGGGTTGTGACATATATTTTATGCCATGCCATGAAACTGCCCAAGTTGCCTCGCCCCCATAGTGTGCTTTCACTTTGGCATAGGTCAACTTTGCATATTCTTTTTTACAACATAATTTTTTGAATGTGTGTTTTATTGTCTTTTTATTTTTCATTGTGCATTTTGTATGAAATACGTGTATTTGTCATTTTTTTGATGAGGAATTCAATACAAAGACACAATGCAGTAATGGGAGTGAATTGTGATGCCCCACAACACTTAGGAATTGACTCCATCGTTATTAGAGCCAAGGATGTTAAAATGGTGGCACAAGGTGCATGGGAAAAAAAGGGAAAACAATGTTGCCATCTACATGGCTTTTGTTTTGGTATGTTCAAAGGGAGTGAATAGAGAAAATTGCTAAGAACAATGGGTCCAAGCATGATAAAGTATGCCAAAAAAATAATCTTAAGAAATTTAATTTCAAAAATAGTCTTTTTTCAACATTCACATTCAAAACGATATTTAAAAACTAATTAAATTACATTTTGAAAGTATAGAACACTTCATTGAAAATAATTATAAGTTGAACATAAATTTTGAAGAATTTTCATATAAGAAAAGTGGATGAAAAGTATGTTCTAAATTGATTAGTTGTTCAATTTTCCAAAATATTTTTACATAAAAACTTTGATAGATTATGATTATACTATTAAAATTTCAAAAATTATATCCATACACACTAGGCCTTTATCAACTTGAAAGTACAATATGTTTTATTTTCATGTACTTGTAACTTTATTTTGCAAAACTATGACAGATACTTTTTAGTATTTGCATTTCGAAAAATGTACTTAAATGCATATTAAAACATGTGGTTCTTCAATATTATGCAATGAAGTCAAAGAACTTCTTAATGTTGATTAATGATTTAAATAATATCCATGAATTCAATATATTAAAGTATACTTTGTGGATATTTTTTTAAAAAACAACAAGGGTCTCTAACTAGCATAATCTACACTGTTGTGACAACCAAAGTACAAATGCCCATGTTTTGAAAATTTGTAAGGAAACAAATTTAAATTCAGTCAACATTTTTTGGCAACACCATGTAAAAGTGCCTAGAGCAAAAGACCATTGTTGATTAAAGTTATGGCCCATTGAGAAAATTATTATGAAGGAGACAAAACTATAAGTGTGTTTAGGATGATAATTAACTAAATAATTGTACCCACCAAACCCTAGGGAAACACATGGTTTGGGTTTTCAAATCATGAACAAGGTGATCAAACTTTGTCCCTGCTAATTGTGACCATGAGAGGAATGAGAAATGCATTCAACCTATGCATGTGATGTCCAAGAAGTAATTCCAAGTTTTAGGCTTGACATTGGAGCAATGTTTTCCTTATTTAAAACCCTACTTCATCCAAACATTGTTCAATGGTCCAAGGATGATGCACATGCATAAGTGTATGTTTTAAAATCATCTACATTTGTGCAACCCCTTAGACCCAGTAATTGGGTTGTTGTTCCAACATTAAACATCTTGCCGATAAAGATAAGGCATTTGTAAGAAAATTTTGATGTTGAGAGTATTAACAATTTGGAATTCAAACTATTTTCCTGTTCAATGAATGAAGATGACAAGAATCAAAGGACGATTCTTAATTTTATGCCAAAGGAGGAATTTCAACATGATCTTTCTTTAGGTCAACTTGATTAACATGGGAAAACAAGATTGTAATTTGAGGCTTTCATTGTCATGGCAAACATGGGATATGAGTGGAAAAACTACAACAATATCATGGCGTTTATAATGCATCCAAACATGAGTGGGTGCAAACATTCAAAAATTTGCCAACTACTAAAGCATATTGTGTTAAATTGAATTATGTTGTTGACAATTGGTTGGTAAGACTCCATTTCCCTTTTCTAAGTTGAATTCCTTGGGGAACTTCTAAAAAATCTAGAATTTCCCCTAGGAAGCAAAATGTTACCTAATTCCTTTTGGAGATATCAGGGAATAGGTTGTTGTTGTGGGTTTTAGGAATTTATTCTTATTAAGGTTCTTATCCATAAGAAATGTTAAAGAGAAAGTTGTACAACTATAATGTTTTCTTAGGCATTCCTCCAAAAGAAATATGTTATGATGCCTTGGGGAATTATTTTCCTCCCAAGGTATACCCTAAAAGATTTGGTAATAACATTTCTTCTTAGGATTGGCTCGACCCTAGAGCATTTGGTGTCTTCCTTGGGAAGATGCCAATTCCCTAAGTGTCGTGCAAAGAAAATGTTGTCTTTTTGAGCATTATCAGAAAATTGATACTTTCACAGGGGAGACTTGAAATGTTTATGGGGGAATCTATTGTTTGTAAATTTATATTAAATGTGATTTCATTTGTTCCCATAATATTAGATATGAGAGAAGTTGAACCATAGTACTCATGATGTTGCATTTTGTCTACATGGGACACATGGGACTATAATAAGAGATGAATAGATGCTTAACATGGTTAAATTTATGTTGGTTAGGGAGGTAATTGAATGGGACATTCATGTTTTTCCTTTGCATTTTGCCTCTTTTGGTCTTGAAAATATGGGGGACAACATTTCATAACATACAAGTTGAGGATGACAAGTGGGTGAATTTGTTTTATTCCATGGGATTTTTTCAGAGTCTTGAAAAATCACGAAGACTTCAACAGGTGGCTCATGCATGATTGTCTCTTAAAATCATTCCTTGCAATGCTTCAACTTCAAACTTGACCTAAAGTGGCAACAATTTTAAAGCAATTGGGTCCTAAGCTACTAATGGACATGTGTGATGGATTCAACAATCTAGGCATTGAAGGTTTTGGTAAAATGATTAGTAAATGTTAATATTCGTCTACTGTTATGATTTTCAATTTTGTTATGTAACATATCATTATTCAAATATTCATAGTTTGTAAAATATAATTCCAAAAAAAGAAAGAAAAAACATATTCTAGAATCCACATGTGTTTAGTCTCAAATTTGCAATATTCTAAAACCAAATTGCTGATGCTTCTTATAGAAATGTGAAAGATCTTGTCAAACACATCATGATGCCCATAGTGCATCCCAGTTCTACAATCTAATTTTGCATTATAAGTAACATACTAAAGGGACCTTTCAAACATGGTCAATGCACTATTCAAGATCATGTTGTCCATGTGTGCTAATATCCAAATTTAAAACAATTTTTATGGCCACAAGTAAGTCTTTGAGAGTGATTGCACATGAAGATGTTGAATGAAAGCCTTCACAAAACCCAAAATGCTTCAACCATCCTCAACTTTAATACCAAAGGTTTCAATCATGTATTCAAGATGTCATTTTAATTAGGCAACTTAACAAGGTGTGTTTGCTTTAGAGGTTGGGCCAATACCTATTAACCATATATCACAAAGTTGACTTCTTGCATTGACATGAACCATGCCAAAGAAGACTATACACCCATAACAAAAGTAGGTTACATTTAAAGGCAAACTTTCTAAAATGTACAACAAAACAAGTTGGCACACCTCACAAAATATCCATATGGAGTGATTTGTATTTTGCAACCTATTTGTTTTAAGAAAAAATGAGTTGATTTTGTGATCATTAAATTTCATTTGAATGAAAATTACAATGACTGAATTTGCATAATGCAAGTTGAATTGAATGCAATTTAAGTAATTTGAATTGAATTGAAATTCCTAAATTGAAGTGAATTGAACTAAACATAATGTTATATTCCTTTTAATGTTGTTATTGAAATTTCAATTGAATTGAATTCATCAAATCAAATTGAATTTAAGGTGGAAACATGGTAAAGTATTAAAAAAAAGTAGTTAAAAAAAAGACAATAAAAAAAACTCCAATTTTTGACAAAAGTAGAAGAAAGTAGATTGAAAATAACGTAATAAAAGCATGGTGCTTTTCCTTTGAGTTTATAGTGAGACGATTAGAAAATTTGAGAAAATTTGGCACAATAAAAGTGGATAACAATTATGTTTGAAAATGACTAATCAAATTGAGTTTGATCATACTTTTCCCCAAAAAGTTTGATGTATTCTACTATAACATGTAAATGTTGAGAACTTACACATTTTAAAAGTACACCATGTTGAAAATGAAGAATGTTCAATATTTCATCTACTTTCACCTACTTGTACAAGTTTGGACAACCTAAAAAGTAGGAAAAAAAGTACAATTATTTTTTAAAAATCTATTTGAATGCATATTAAATATGTGATTAATCAACATCATTGTGATAAAATTAAATATTATTCTCACGTTGATCATTAAATTAAAAATATATTTTTATTTTCAATAGATTAAAACTTGTTTATGGCCTGTTTTTTTTTGTGACAAGGAGCAAAATTTGTCTACTTTGCCTTGCGGGCACCCCTTAACCGAATTATAAGAATTCAATTATGAAAAAGAACATGTTAATTTTCCTTTTCATATCCATGTAGATGGGTTGGCAAAAGGAATGAGGTAGTTAGGTAATTATGGAATGTTTTCATAATTGTCAAGCACTTGGACAAAATTGAGAATTTTCATGATGAAGATCACTAATGGACCCTATACAAGTTTCACCTAAACCAATCTGCATTGGAATTTTCTAGTTAGAAAACAAACAGTTCAAGATTGAAAACATTATGTCTCAAAACTTTCAATGGCATAGAAGTAGTTGCACCTGTCCTTTTTCAGCAATGGAAAAGCTGACTAACAAGAGACCAAATTGCATTGCACTAAGGTGAAGGCAAAATTAGGTAAAATAAGCCACTTCGCCTTCTGTTGCAGTAACAATGCATGCTGTGACAAACTCAATTAACTCATCACATTGCAATCTGACCTATTACTGTCCACAGCTGCCCATGATGTGGTCCCATTGCCATGGACTGGTGCAATGTCATTGCAAGTATGCAAGAAAAAGGAAACCAAAAGCAGAAGAAGGAAGCGGACAAACATACAGAGAAAGAGAGAAAGAGGCAGAGAGAAAAGGCAGGAATAAAAAAACCAACAAAGAAAAGCTTACCTTAAGAGAGAAAGTAAACAGAGCTGCAATAGCTTGCTCCACAGGGATAAGCCATCTCCCTACCTTTCCTTTCCTTTCCTTTCCTTTCCCTTTCCTTTCATGTTCTGTTCTGCCCTTCATTCCTCCTCTACCTCAGTATCAAGATGATGTTGCTAGGTCTAACATTTCTGTCCTTGCACTATTGCTGCTGTACACACACACACACACACACACAGAGTTATGTCTAAGTTATGTCCAAGTTATGTCCAGGCTCCAGCTTGAAGATAGGAAAGACAGGGTCTAGGCCAAAACAAAACTAAGGGTGGGCTGGAAGGATGTCTAGAAAGGAAAAAAAATCCTTGCTGAGAGAGTTAGTTTGTGAGAGATTGATCAACTTTCAAATCTCTTCTGGTATGGCAACGAGGAATTGTGAGAGAGAAATTTATTATATCCAGTTTTTGAGGGTCACACTGCCCTCCATCCTTGGCTATTCAATTACAGTGCAAAATTAGTGATTACAACTGTGACAGAAACAAGACATTCCCTTTACATGCATGTTATCTAGTGATAAGACATAAGGCTGGAAATAGTTGCTAAGGAAGAATACCCACCATTTTTGGAGAAAGACCTGTTGTTAAACCCTGTCATCTGCTTTATCACAGATCAAGAGAAAGCAAACATCTTCCATTATCACTAAGTGAAACTTTTAACTCAAAACCATGACATCTACCACATCAGTTCACCTGATTAGAAAGAAACTTCAGTATGGTCTGTAATTTGATCCATAGAATACAACACATGCACTGCGATGATTTACCAGGTCAAATTGCAAAACACCAGATTCTTAGCCCAGTGTATCAGGTAATTTAAACAAAAAAAGGCTTGATAAAGCCTGACTCCACCTCACACTTACCATTAGGAACTTAGAAACTAACAACAGAAGGTACAAAAAGATATAGTACTACTTATAAGCAGAATAGAATATAATAACTCTCATGAGTATTGAGAAATCTCCATACTCACTCCTAGGGCCTTAAATCATATGTGTACTAAACCTCGCCATTATGTGTACCTTTGGAATGTTGTTTCAGCAGAATTAATCTGGGTTACCTGCAACCAAAAGTAGACAGGTTTCCTCAAGAGCAAAAGCCAGGAAGAAACCTTTCTCTTGTAGTATCAAAATTGATTAGGTTTTTGTTGTAGTGTTGTGCATATGAGAGTGAGAGTGGCTGGTCAGGTTGCCCAAGGCAGTGTCACAGGCTCAACAAGCCTTTGTCTGCAAATAGACTACTGAGCTCCCACCTTAACAACAAGGCATGATGTTCCAAGCCAAAAGAGGTAGCCTGAATAGTTTTATCCATGGTTACTTGAGTGGCATCTGGTAGATGTAATTCAAACTCAAGTAATGGTTGGAATACTCTTATTGTACGATTGTTTTCTCCAGCTCAGGACTCAACTAGCACACGCCCAATGCATTTGTGAGAATTTGCTTCTTCAGAGGACCCAGGATATTTACTGTGTTGAAGCCAGCTGCACAAGCTATATTCAGAGGCCTGAAATCTTTGGCATATAGCTTTTGGAAGCCATCCAGTATTGCCATAATTGCCATGTTGGTCTTCTTTCGTTCATTCTCATATTCCTCTAGTACTCCTTCCTGGAAACAAAAAAGAAAACCCATCCACCATCCAGGAGATTATGCAAACTGTTGTCATGTTTGCACTATGGCCCATATGCATCAATCCTCTCACCTGGCAGCTCAATGAGTTAAGTGTGCTTCATGACATCAGTGTCAAGACAACAGCCTAGTCAACCAGGTAATAGCCACCTTGCAAGTGATGGTGGGACTAAATCTGCTAGGTGCACACTAATGTACCACAAGGGAGGCATCTACTATCCAAAAGTTGGATGGTTGCCTGCCACTTCCACCATAGTAGGGTCTTGATTAGAGGAAAAGTCAGGCACCTGCAGTAGTGATTCTCCACCTTTGAACAAGGAGGCTTTGGTGATAAGAGACATTAATATTCTGCCAACTAAGTTGGCAGATGTGGTGCCATCTTTTAAGCCTATGATGCTCAAACAACACAATTTGCACCATATTATGCATCATGGACTTAAAAGATGGCACCACATCATCACAAAACCTAAAACATCCTTGCTCATTTTCGACTAGTTCTCCTTGAGATGGTGGCTCTTGCACAATGTCCCCAACTGACACCGATTGAACCCACTTAGGAAGAAAAACTATGACACATGCTTCCAATCCAACATCCATTATGATGGTTCTTGAGGTCCAAAATGGAGATAAGAGTATTTCCTTTGAGATGTCTGAAACAATGGCTGTAGCTCAAGCAACTTGGCTGTCACAAGATCAGGATGCTAGTAAGCCTATTTGCTCAATAAACCTACAAATTGGTGAAAAGGTGTTCTAGATGCAATTGCTGCCTTTCCACAAATGCCACAAGAGAAGTGAAACTGTGTTCTTACCACTAGTCTTGTTCAAAGACATTGGCCATCAGCAAGTTTGATTTGCGCCCAATCAAGTTGTCAACCACTCTCAGCAGGTTCTGTTCAAGTTGGAGACACTTTGCTGGAAGATGAAGTCTTTGCCACACACCGCTTGTCATGGGTGAACTTGCTGCAGTAAGTTAGACACAGAATAAAAATCAGAACTTGTAGAAGCTGAAGTCTTTACCACAACCTGAAAGCAATTGCAACCGTAGAATGAAATTTTCCAAGCTCATTTCTATCTTCTTCAATGTGCATGCCACGACAAGCCGCATCTCTAAAACACAAAAGTTATTTATGAAGTCACCTTGTCTTTGGGCCTCCTTTCACTTTCAAACCCCTCTTTTAGTGTATCCATAAAGTGAGAAAAATTTATTAGATCTGGGTATGAAATGCTGAAACTCAACATTTAATGCATAAGGTTCTAAAGTAATTATAGTAGTTGTACATGTAGGAGCAATGAAAATGTATGTAGTAGCAGGGGAGGCGCTTGGAAAAAATGAAAGACAAGGTGAAACAAATTTATCACAGAAATTGATGGTTTTTTGAATTGCCTCCCCTCTTGAATGTTGATTTTTTTTTTGGGTTCAGGTTTCTTTTGAGTCTCACCCTGTTTATGACCAAACTCGGTGTTCTGATGCTATTTATTTATTTATTTTACAGATATTTTTATTATACACATTTAATGACCATACCTTCTTCTTGTAAATCCATATTAATTAATTGTGGGTGCATGTTTTGATGAATTTTTTTGCAATGGGCCATTTGATTGGCATATCACCAAAAATTTATCAAATCCCCCCTTCCTGCAAAAAAATTACATTATTTTACACTTACACTGTTTTACACGACTTAAAATAAATTTAAGTGATTTTACACTTACGTTTACACATTGTGTGTTATACAATTACACTTACATAAATCTAAATGAAATATTAGACAATTACATGGAGTGTAAGTCCCAAACCATTTACACGCACAACACTGGTAAGGACCCAACCGGCAGCCCTAAACATTCACTCAAAGTCTTTGTTGTAGGACCCTTTCGAAATCCAACAATATACATAAAGTGTTGTTGCCTTTTAGAATTAAAAAAAACAATATTCTCATGTTCCCAATCTCGGCCTTCACTTTTAGTCAAGAAGCAAGCAATTTGTGGGTGGGCATGAGAGATTGTGCTGACCATGTTAGATGCACGTGATGAGAGCATTAGCCTACTGGTTTCATAAGAATCAAGCGAAGTGTTTTTGGCAAAAGAAAAGGTGATTTCTTGGAGTTGAGGTTTTGTAAGCTGATGAAATTTTCTCATGTTTCTTATTAGTTGACGCCACGGATGTTTGTTGGAGATGGGTGGTTCTTGGAATCCATTACTGGAACCCATCCAATCTCTCTCCTGGAGTTGCATTGCCTTTGAACTTTTAAGAGCCACCGTGATGTTGTCTCTTGAGTTCTTTTTACATCAGGCTTGATTTGTCAACACATTTGATACCTACCTATTTGCAAGTTGCACCTGGATCTCATTACTTTTAGACATCTGCAAAACCTAATCAGAAGTTCTTGGCAACTTACATGAAATTTCGCAATTTTGAGTTTTAGGGTTGTGAGAACAGCAATCTCTCCTGGGGTTGCATTGGATTTGAAGGGTTGAAGAGCCACCATGTATTGTCTGTAGAGTTTTCCTATAGTACCACCTTCTACATCAGGCTTGATTTGCCAAACACATTTGATATTTGGAAGCTTGCATATGGATTTCATTGCTTTTTGAAAGCTGCAAAACCTAATCAGAAGTTCTTGGCAAGTTAGAGAAAATCTGGCAATTTGATTTAAAAAGGATTTGCATATAATGTTTTTGAGTCATTTGAGAGATGCACCACTTTCAGCAGAATGGAAGCCAAAACCCTATCTTGAGTCTAATTGAGGATGCCAAGTTTCTCCCTTTGTTGAAGCTTTTTTGTTTTTCCAGATGACTTGTTGCAATCAGTTTGGAGATGGGCTGTTGTTGGTATCATTTCATGCTGTCTCGAAATCTGATTTTCTACATTAACGAGTTTTTCTCAGGAGGATTATCAATGAAATGGTTCCTGTCTTTCAGTATTTTGAGCTTAATGTAGGGACTGTTTATTGTGTCAGGCAACAGTGAGGGTTATTGCCATGGGGACTCCCCTATTAAGAGTGGGAGATTTGCTGCGGGATCTTGCAGACCCGCCTTTTTCTGCAAGCCCAGCTTCACTGTCTTCATCCTCCATCTTATCATCTTCTACACAACCTCTGTCCTGTATGTGCAAATGCACCTTGCAAAGCTTAGATTGTTGTATTCCATTTTCTTATACATTTCCTTCCTTTAATTTTGAACCCTTGTCGATTTTTTGTTGAACATTTGAATGATGAGGGTGCATGAAAGAAGTGATCTACTTTTCTTTCAGAGCTTCAAATGGCAAGTGAGCTCATTGAAAGTAATAACAAAGAACATGGGTTGGTGTGGTGTGGATGCAACAGCAGCTGTGGAAGGTCAAAATCTTCAGCTCACCTTTGAGGTAAGTAAATCCTGTGTCATCTTGCATCCCTTTCCCCATCTTCTGCAGTAAGAGGATAAAGAATGGGAACATCAAGCCAAAAGTCTGGAGGTTATGGCACATGAGTTCCTTACTGGTTGTCTGTTATTCAGCTAGATGCATGCCTGGTGTTGCATTTCATATTTACCTAGCTATATTTGGGCTAACTGGCTGAACTGGTTATGTAAGACTTTTGAACCTGGAGGTTTCTGAGTCCTTGGGTGAAGGCTTGGGTAGCCAACTTGTAATTCCTCAGCTATTTGAGCTTGTCTACCACTGAATGGAACCAGTAGTGTCGGTTGATCAACAGGCACCATGAGCTAGGCCTTTTCATGTATGACAAATATCATGACCTGCAGTCTCAGAGGCATGAACAGAATCTGTTTGATTCAAATAGAAGAGGGTAAGTCTATCAGTTGAAAGCCAGTTCAGAATGTGACCTGGAGCCTGATGGTCTGAAACTTTAACCCACAAGTGGTCAACAGGGGTATTGTACACAAATGATGACTGTAAAGTGCCTGCTAAAGTTTGTTTCACAAGGTTGATCCAGGTTTGTGGTATGTGCTATTGAATGTCTGAACAAACTAGGCAAGCAGCACTAGGCCCCCCGCCCCCCCCTTAGCATTGGATGACAGTATGACAACATCACAATGGGTATTTGATTTAGATGTGAACTCCAAAGGGTTATGTCACTGCATGATCTTGGCTTTAACCCAGGTTTATGATAAAGTTTGGATGCCCGAGTCTCAAAAACTGTAACCCTTAGAGATTCAGTTCAATATGCCTCAAAAGTCCTGTGGATAAGAGTTATTGCAAAGATCTGGATTTTAAATGTTTCAAAGGTGACAAATAGGGAATGAACTGATTTGGTTAAGGGTTTCTCAAGTTTGGGTCTGAGATAAGGCAGATCAGAATTGGGTTTGAAGCCTGCAATGTTTAAAATCCACTGAAGAGACATATAAAAGTGTCTTCACCAGTGGAGAAATGGGAAAATTCAGCATCAATAGGTAGGTTCAAATTTCATGTTGTGTTTAAATTAGTTGATGCCAAACAGAGGTTTAAGCAATTTTCAACAGAAAGAGCTACTACTCAACAAGTGTATCAGCCACACTCCAGTTTCTATGTTTATTCTCAGGTCCTCTGCAAAATGCAAGAGGACCAACCTCTGCTACTATCTTCAGTGCTTTAGTGTCCAAACCTTTCTTTTGCTTATGCTACTTTGTGCTTGGAACTGTGAATATCTGGTGGAGTAAGTATTTAGAAAGGATTTCAATCTTTGGAAGAACTGCAGCTACAGTTTTGAAGTGTTTCAGGGGCATCATAACGGGAATTTTGTAAATTGCAGAAGTCTTACAATGAGCTGAATACAGCACTGGCACAGAATGGTCATTCTTGGACTGGCATAAGTGAGAAGGTAAAAGAAGTACAAGAGTCACAGCATATTACCAATTTTCTGATAGACATGTTTCAAGTCTAGTAAAAAATAGTTTTGTAAAATTGCTCTTGGGTCGTTGGTGTACAATGGATGCAAAAGAGGTATGGGATGTTTAGGGGTGGGGTGCATTGATGTTCATTATGTCTGGGAAGCCTGACTACAACCTGGTGGTTATTTGTTGGATGTGATATGCAGTTATGTGCGGCTCTTGCAATAGCAGACAAGCTTGTAGCTACAGCACACCTGCACCTAGGACTACTACTAACGCAAATTCATGACCTACAGTTTCTGCTGGAGAGAGGCTGCATTGCACTTGTCAAGTTGCAAACTGCTGTGGGATTGAGCCAACAAGTTGCAGACTGCCACTAATGAGCACAAAGGATTATGCCCATGAAACTACAGTTTTTGGATTTTCCTCACAAGAAGGGATTTTGTTTTGAAGGAGGTGCAAATGGGCATGCTCTTTTTTGGGATGATTTTAATGTGGCACTGTCTTTTCATCTGGATTAGAAGTTGATTATGTGTGCAACAGCCAGTAACTTGTACCATTTAGCCACGACATTTCCATGGTTGGTCATTCAGGTTTGAATATGCTAAGAGAGTTCCCAAATCCCAACAATCACTGAGTAACATGTAGGGTTTCTGGAGTTGTCTCGAAGTTCGGGTAGCAGGTGTTGTGCATTTGCATGAGCTATCCATATGGAGATCCAAAACCTCCATATGTAGATGTAGATGCATTTTGTACATGCAAGGGCTACTGCAGTAAGTTGTTACTGGGTATTGTCAGCAGAGATTTGTTGAAATTATAGGAAAATTTGCCTATTTTCTTTTTCCTAGGAGAGAAGGTTTAAAAAAATCATGTGATTGTTGCATTCTGGTTAAGCTTTCAGTCTGGATGTAGAACTTTCTTCACCACCTTCCACCTGAGGATCTTGCTCCCAATGTCTTCAAGCCCTGGATAACTGGTTATTTCACCAGGTCCCCCACTTAGATGGAGGCTAGATACTAACCGTCAAGTACCCAAGTTCCTTCATTTTCTCAACATACAAATTGGGGAAAACTGTGATTTTTTTGTTCTTATAGTGGAAATTGTCCAAGTTTTGCAAGAATTCTCCAAATCTTCAATATCACAAAATTTGAAAAAAAAGAAAAAAGACTGGTACCCACTAAGATTAAAACTGTGAACCTCTTGACATGATTAAAAACTTTCCCAATGAAACTGCATTAGTGGACATAATGAAAACTGAGCTTTGTCCACTGTCAAACACCTCAATATTGGAGATTGACATTTTTCTCTGCTAATTGATTGATTGATTGATTGAAGTTTGTCTTCTCATGTTTGGCACTGCTGATTTTATGATTTCATTTCGCAGCTTTATGTAGACTAGGGTTTTTTTTTCAATTTTGTGACGTAACTAAACTGGTGATCATCCACAAGAATGTTTAGCCAGATTTGGCTATAGATCAGGTATGAAAGTAAAAACTTTTAAGTGTCCTTCAGATTTTTTTTGCTACATTCTAGAACCCAATATAGAAATCTGGCTATTTTTCAGAAACAATTGTCGAAATCTAACTACTATTTGGAATCACAGTTGTTCCAAACAATCTAACCTGGAGATCAGTATGTGGTCACCATGGTGTTGCTCTGAGCTTGTGCCATCACTTGTTGAATTATAGGTGTCGTCCAAATTCAGTCTGAGCTTTAAATTTGAAAACTGCCTTCCTCTGATACTGTAGCTCGGGGCAACTAGAGTCGTTAAATATACAATCACACCTGATGTTAAGTTGATATTCAGAGAGACAAGCTGTTTTTTGGGTCTGTTGCATTCATATAAGAATGTTAGTTAACATCAAATGCTCAGTGGAATGCTAGGTGGCACACAATGTAAAGTGAGTATTAAGTTGATGTTAGCTTAACAACAAATTCTAGGTGAAATTTGAAGTGACACACAATGTTAAGTGGGTGTTAAGTTGATGTTAAGAGGATGTTTATAATGGTTTCATGTTAAAATCTTAGGTGGAATCTACGTGACACGTAATATTAAATAAATATTAACTTGATGTTAAGTTGATGTTACCGTTAACATCAAATTTTCAAAAAGCACAGACCTTAATCATGATTCAGGAATAGTGTTAACTTGTCAATGTTAAAAAAAGGCTATCATCACAATATTTATTAGCATTTTTTTTTTACAAAAAAATCTAGTGGTAGTAATCATGAAAGTTAACCACACAAAAAAGTTTGGGCATTCACAGTAGTGCAATGCTACATGTTATGGCCTCTATCAATGCTTTAACAAAAACGACCATTTACACCAAAGTCATCATTTTCTCCACTTTCTTTTTTATTTGGGTAAGTGGGAAGGATGGTGAGACCTGATCTCACAGTTGTCTCCATGTTATGTAACGTTGTGTTATTTGGTTCTTTTGTTGGTTTTACGTAACATTGATTGAAAAGCCCAAAATCTAAGTTTAAGGCTAAATTCAATGTTAGCTAGTTTAACACCAGATTAACACCACTTGCCAACTAGGATATTGTATTATTAACAATGTTACCTAACATTGTATATGTGAATGCACTCCAAAATTAAGAAAATTTAACATTGATTTATTGTGGATTTGGGACTAATGTGAATCGTGCATTAGAATAAAAACAATGTTAGGTTAAAGCCATAAAAGGCGGCTTTAAGTCAATGTTAACAAAATGTTTTCCATGGTTCTCTTAGGTGTGAATGAGTAGAAAAATAAAAATTAAAATTAAATTGGTGCTAACTAACATTTATAGGTCATTTAAATTTTTTTTTCTCACAATGTTATTTAAATATTAGCCTACTTAAAAATATAAAACCTCAAACTAGGTTTGATTGCATCTTAGCACTATATGTGTACAAACAAGGATTATGATATTAGTGTAAAAGAATATAAATTGATAAAACAAAGTCTTTGGAATAGGCTTTTATCTAGAGGTGAAAAAAAACTATGTGACCAATGAAAATTGTTAGAATGGGAGCCTTGAATTGTTTTAGGAGTCACCTTGGTGAATTGGTACTTAAATGTTCCATGTCTTTTGCATGTGGCCTATGCAAATTACAAGGAGCTCTAGAAAGAATGTGAACTTTTTACCACATGCTTCTTTAATTTTACTAATTATATTTATGTATACAATCTCAACCTTGTAACCTTGTCACAGTAATAAACAAGATTTTGATAGATAAATATTTGTGTTATTTTTTATGTTATAACCTTCCATGCTCAATGGATATTGGAACTTTCTAATCTTTTTTTACTTTAATGCTAGTTCCTCATCTTAATAAGGGTTGTGTTAAATATGGTGTGCATGCATTTCCTATTGATGAAAAGTAAGGATTGCTTCATTCCTTGAAAAACATTTGTGACAACGATTGTTATTGTCAACCAATATATGGATTAAATTTTTTTTATGTAAGACATTAAACATCCCCCAAGGAGCAATGTCCAATGTAAAAATTGGTTATGTTCAATATAGAAATTGATTGACAACATTTAGCCACTTAGTTTTTAACACAAGGTTTGATTGTTTTGACTTCACACATGTAATTTTTAATTTTTAAAAAAGTTCCTTTTTAAAGCTTGAATCTATGTTGTTAGTTGATGTTTATTATGTCAAAAGAGACTGCTAGATTCAAATTCAACTTGGGACATTAAAACATGTAGAGAACAAAACAAATAATGTTACAAAACATGAAAATCACACAACACAATTCGACACAAAATTATATAGTGTGCAAAATGACAAGCCCAAAAGTGCACACAACAAAGCTCATTAGGGGATATTTTTGTGCAACCTTGTAAAACTTTATTGATAGACACATCATAGATTAGGAAAATGTACAAAGGGATAAGAAAAAAGAAAAAAAAGAATTTACATGATGTCAAGTTAGCTCAAACTAGATGTCAAAATGTATCCATGTCAAAACCAATTGCTTGTAATAGGTCAATCATATTTTTCCATGTAAAAAATCAGCCACTTGTAATAAGTCAATCGTGGAGATGGGAGATGTGTCTTGAAGGGGAGGAAGTCAAGAAGTAACTAGGCCTATAACTATTGCCCAACTTAAGATGGATGATGTTTTCAGCCGTTGCAATGTGGTTGAAATTTTTTGTCGAAAAAAAGGAACCAAGATAGAAAGAAAAAGGCTTTTTGGTCCTTTCAAACTCCAAATGGCGTTGGCACAATTGTGTAAAAACACATCCGCCTACTTATGTAGACATCCAAATATCTCCATTGTTAAGTGGAGGAATTAATCGATAAGGTGTCGATCATGATATCTTCGTTTTTTGGCTTGAGTCGCATCGGAAACAACAAATCCTTGGGTGGCGCAAGATTGAGGAAGTAAATCCGCTGATGTTAGATTAACAATGAGAACATCGATTAAGATACAAATGCCATCTTTAGTGAGCACGATGTTTATTCGTCAACAAGGGGAGTTGAGTGTGTTTGAAAGAAGCACATGTAATTGTTTTTGCCCCATGTGCAAGCCAACATCTTGTGCAATGGCAACAAAGGTGGGTCAAAACACGTAACTAGGAGCCAAAAATGGTCTCAAATGTTAGACATAATCAATCAAAATCAAACATTTATTTTTTAATTACCATTTAAAACCATAGTAATCATGGCAAGTTAGTCCTTTTTCCTTTATATGAATGTTAAAGAACTTAGACTAAAAATTCATTTGATCCTATTTTAAGTTTTGGTTTTAATTTAGGACATTTGAAAATGTACATTCATTACGTTAAATGGAGTCAATTTTGTAAAGGACTATAAAAAAGACTCATATAATAAAAAAATATTGAAAAAATTATAGATGATAAGAACATATTAGCCACATTCAAAAAACATTCATACTTTTAAAAATGTGAAATTCTAAGACTTTAAAAATTCAAAAAATGTTTCAAAATTGCTTCAAAATTTTAGAGTTTCAAATTTTTTTTACCACATATAAGTGGGTTATAATGTACATGATGTATGAAAAAAGGTTATAACTTAGAGTATAATAAAACTAAAAAATGTGAAAATTTAATTTTTTGTGATGATTTGAAATTTTGATCATTTTTCAAGATGAAACATTAAATTTGTAAGGAATCTACACACTATTAAAAATTCATATTTATTCAATAATGACTAACAAAAAAAAAGGTGATGCATTGGGGAACATTGAAATATTAAAAAAACAAGTTACAAAAAATTTCATTTAAAAATTCATTTGCATGTAAATGTTTTTTTGGGAAAAAGGATGTGCAGTCCTTTTCCCAAATAATCCTTTTGATTTCTAGTTACAAGTTTGACCCAAGTGTCGTGAATTGCATCATGGGTTCTTGTGTGCTCATTGCCATGAGCACAATGTAAAAGGTGGATACCCATAAGGATATGTGCACATACATCAACGGATATTTGCAATTAAAGATGCGTAGTTTAAATCATATTCAAAGCATTGTGGAAAAGATTGGGGAAGCCTATTGAAAGCTTGGGAACATTGCTTAAATTGTAAGCCAAACACTCACCCTTGAACTAAAACATGATAGAATTTGGGCACGATGGGCTTTAGATATCTTGTTGAAAAACATGCTGGAAAGGGTATGATGGTGCAGATGCTCTGAAATTGAATTTTGAAGTTGAACCAATTGTTGCCTAATGAAAGAAAAAAAACAAAAGAAAACATGTGCGAGTTGCGGGTGGTAGGAGATCACATGCCACCTTGAAGTGTCGTTGGAAAGGGAAGGTGTTATTATCAACTCGTGGTAAGGCTTCAAGAAGGAAGGGATGTTGATCAACCATAGGCCTAGTAGTTATTATTGAGGCTATAAAGGCCCAATTCCTTAAATAGGTTGTTGGGGTGATGGTGGCCATCGGTATGAGTTTGATGCCACCAAAAGTTATTGGGAGAGAGGCTTGTTTACATATTAAAAGTCCTTTTGGGTTCTCAAAGGATCCTGTACCCAAGAGGTGCCTAAACATTTGAAGGAAAGAGGAGTAAAAAAAAATGAGGGATTTGATGAAGGTGAAAGCGGGAGGTGTACTTTGTAAAAAATATGAAAGCCATTGCATGAAATAGTGAGTTGGAATTCCAAAGGCCACCTGAACATCACCCTTTTTAAGGAGAATATCCACATGTCGAAACTCCATTAATAGGGCATTTTTAATGAAGGATGATGTGAATGATGAAGTGCACAATGGAACTCCCAAAACTTTAATTCGTAGTTGATGGGGTGGTAAATTAGGACATTGGGTGTTGAAGTTAGGCGCTAGGCCAAAGGGTGACCATGCTACACATTTATGAGGTTGGATAAAAAAACCTGTCACATGAAGTTTAGTTTGGAAATGTTCATATGCAAATGATACAATAGAAGGGGGACTTATGATGTGAGTGTCATTTACAATGGATGGAA
The DNA here is from genome assembly GCA_963920785.1 of Sphagnum contortum. Classification (NCBI taxonomy): domain Eukaryota; kingdom Viridiplantae; phylum Streptophyta; class Sphagnopsida; order Sphagnales; family Sphagnaceae; genus Sphagnum; species Sphagnum contortum. Next base: position 18,892,658 of record OY987280.1, read on the forward strand.
ATAAATAAGAATGGAAATGCTTGGTAGTAGAACACAAAGCCCTAAAGTGGGTTAATGTGAATAATGCCCTTCCCGAGGGATCACCTTGGTAGGTTCCCATGGCAGAGGGGATGATTATGACATCACCTTCACAATTACGTTGATTGTAAAACAAGGGAAACTCAAATGCATAAAATGCATAAAATGCATAAATAAACGAAATGAGTTACACGATGTCTCTGCTTGTTGCATGAAGTTTTTGAAGTATGATCCCTCTTGACACTGAATTGAAAATGTTTGCCATGTCTAGCTAAAGAACATCCTAGTTGGGGTAAAGGTTAAAGTGCACTTGATGCCATGGACTACTGCTTCACAACCACCTTTAATTGTGATTCCAAATTGGTGTGGGAAGAAATATGTTACAAAAGTGTTGCGAATTAAAAACATTAAACATGACTTGTGAATCGATATAGTGCTTCCCCCACTGCAATGGGACAAACTCTGCTTGAAGGCTTGGTCATGGCTAAAAGGCGGGCCGTACCAAAGACATGTGTAATTCGAGGTGGAATGTGACCTTTAATAATATGAAAACTAAGTTGAAATAATTGAGGGAATCCATTTGTTGAATTTTCTAGGTGAAAACAATTTCAAAGGTGTTCCAAAACCATCCTGAAAGGACCACTTGCCATTAGATGGGACATGCGTTGGAATGCTAGTTTGAAGGAATTATAAGAAAGTTTGAGGTTTTGGTCTTGTTTGTGTTTTTTAGGAAAAACGAGAAGTGGCCATTTAAGTTAGGGTGTAGTGCAATGAGAGTTAAGGTGGTGTCAGATGATGTGGGTGTAGGGGAAAATGGTGCCAAGGCATGGGTTATTCTAGAATATTCTTTTTCACGTCCAAGAAATAGATTGTGAAAAAGACGTTTATGAGTTGGGGGATAATGTTGAGAAAAAGGGAGTGAATTTGAACTTGCTACCAAAGCTTAGGCTTGCAAAGAAAACTCCTCCTGTAAGTTTTCCTAATCACCTACTAGAAAATGCTTGGGTAATTTGCATTTCCCTTTGCCTCATTGTTTCGCCACGAGGGGTCGAAACAAGACACTATTGGGGTAATAAGAAAAACAAATGCTAAACTACCACATCATAAGGGTTTTGCGTTAACTTATCTAATGGAAAATAAAACGTCATTTGTACATCATTTTGTAGAACGATAAGGAAATGGTTATATAATCGAAGATGAGAAAAACTTAAATGAAAGGACCCAAAGACATCCAAGGACGAAACCCAAGTCTAAGTTGATGTAAGCAAGGTGGGAATAAGGGAAGTTATTGAGTTGGGATGATCATGGGGGTTTGGATTAGATGAATTAGGTGTTTGACAAGAATGTTGATGATGAGTTAACCCTTACTGGTAAATTGGTGCCAACAAGTGGAGCAAAAGACTTAGGTGGAAGTTGTAAGCGTGTTGAAGAACTAGGGTAGGTTGGGGGGTCGAATCATGTGCAAATCGAAGGGCTAGTAGAATGTAAGGGGGAAAAGGTCCTACATGTGTATGATCAAGAGGGTTTGGAAAAGTGTAGGGTTGGTGCCTCACATTCACACAAAGGGCTAGGGGCTGGTATAGGGAACTAGTGGGTGGTGTGTGGTTTATTAAAATGGGAGGGGAAACCAATGAAAAATGTGTGGTTTGCATGGGAGATGAGGTGGAAACTAGGTCTATGGTGGCACATGATAAAATAAATGGGTGATGGGAAAGACAAGGTTTGATGGGATGTTTACTACCCATGAGGAGGGAGGTTTAATAAGAGCACATGCCCCACCTATTAAAAAACTACCTCTTGCTATATGGTAGTCCTAAATCTACAAAGCCAACCATAGAAAACTAAATGGATCAAAAGGATAATTATAGGAAATTGCTTGGGGGCCCTTGTCTAGGGCATTATGCCAAAGCCAAACCTTAATTTCATTAGAGGCTTGAGTAGCACAATCATTACTGTGTTGGGTTTAACACGAGTTAAACATCTTAATGTTAAACATTATAGGCTTCACTTTTTGTTCCCAATCCTTTCACAAAGATCCCAATCCACTCCAATAACTATGTACAACATGAACAAAAAAAAATGTTTTTTTGGTTTTTTTTTTGGGGACAAACTTTTCAATTGAGAAGATTGTCTTCAAGTTCTAGGCCCATACACTTACGAAGACACTTTCACTTTTTCATTAGAACCTAAACCATCGAGAAAAGAACCTACAAAAAGTCTAAAACTCTTTCTAATAGATTGATGCCCATAGGTTCCAATCCAACAATCAATTTCACTGAAATACCAAGGGTGCCACTAGAACAAAAGTTCAAAATGAAACAAAAGTTTTAACCAAAACAAAAACAGTGGGTGAAAAAAAGTAAAACTAACCTTAATTGAAATTTTCTTCGCCAATTTTTTCTTCTCTGTCTATTGTTACATCTGGTTTCGATCCCTACAATCCTCCCATCGTTTGCCAAGCCACTATTCCTTGACTCCTTCATCTCCTCTCAATTGTCAATTTTCTTGTTGTCTTGGAAGTTTCCTTTTGCTCAAGATAAAAAGTAAAACTAACACACACACCTAACTCCTAAAAAGAAGAAACAACAGCACTGGATGATGATGTTAAAGACTAGTCGACTTTCCTACTTGCACGCATAGAAAAAACCCCAGCAGGGGAGGGAGGCAGCAGCCCCATCAAACATTAAAGAAGTTCAAGAAATACAAGGGGGGCAAGAAGCGCCACACAATGGTGGCGCAATCAGCCCCAAAGATGCCTAAGTGGCACCATTCCGCCTTAAAGGCTTGATCAAGCGTAGCTTGAATACTAGGGTCCCGGGTGGACCGAAGAGAATTAATGGCCTTCCAAGTGGCCATTCCAACCTCAACGGTAGCAACCCAGGCTTGCTGAAGGATTTTCCTAGAGGAATACTGGTTATCAAAATGCTTCCGGCATCTCTCCGTCCATAGGAAGTAGAGGATAAAACTACAAAGGATGTCAAGCAGTTGTCTGATATAGGAGAAGCCTCCTACATGGTACCCTTGGATCCCAGGGGGGCATCTTCTCTCTCAAAAACAGCTTCACCCAGCATGATGAATGGCCAGGAAAGAGTGATGTCATTGGGCGCTCCCCATTTTTGCCAGATGTGAAAGAAGGCCTCCCAAGCCCGTTTTGCAAGGGGGCACTCGAGAAGACAGTGTTGAGGGGATTCAGGGACCTCCTCTGTGCAAACCTTGCAAGTGGGGAGGATCCCCATGCATTGTAGCCAGGTGCCAACCGGGAGGCCCCGATTTAAAGTGAGCCATATGAGAGTACCGACCTTCCGGGGTCGGGCGTTATGCCAGATTCTGGCTATAACTTGCCTGACGGTGGAGTTCTGCAGATTTAACCTTTGAATGAAGGAGCAAATGTAAGCGCTCTGGGTGGGGTTCCTTACGTTTCGGTAACCCCGCTTTGTGGAATAGCCAAAAAAAGGAGAGTCACCCATTTGGGAAGAGGCTTGCCAATGCCACTCTCCCGGGTCCCAGGGAAGCCCATCAATGAAGCCGGATTCGAAAATCCAGAGTAAGGGGAGCTTAGTGAGGGATTGGAGCTCCCTGGCAACTTTATATGGGGCTCCATGTCTTTCTTGAAAGAGGACCCTGATTGGGTGATAACCTTCAGGGGAGAGGGTTATCATTTGGGAGTTCACAGCTCTGATGAGACCAGTGGGGGTTACTTGCACGCATAGAGCTTAGGGCAGGGGGACTCAGAATTGTTTTGGATCTCCAAAGCCAATTCCTATACGCAGGCAGGCCAGGCTCCTCCTTTGAAGGCCATATTTTTCCTCTCACAAAAATTATACCAAGAGTCAACTAGAAATCAAAAAGCATTTCTATTGGGTCATCATTTCATGCTATAAATAGTCATCAAGTTCAGGGAGGGAACAAGGCCAGAAGGCAAACTGAGCTCCAAATTGTGCCGCCAAGGTGACCACTTTGCATGGGTAAGTTTTAGTGGTGCCAAGTCCACTTGGCGTTTAGCTCCTTCAGTGTCTTGCAAGCTGCCAAAGCATGGCACACAACCCAAAGTTGCTAGCTGTTAACAAGAAAAAGAGAGCAAAAGTACCGATAGCATTCATAGAAAATGTGGAACAAATCAACAGTTGACTTGGTATTGGCAATTACTTGCAATCTTGTGGTAGATGGATAATTGGACGAGCCTAGTACCCTTTGCAATTCTGAATGGAAGACGCAAATGCTGAGATTTGCTTCTAGACTTTGCACATTTGCAAATCTCAAAATGAGATTAAAATTAATAAGCGAAAATTTCAACGGCTCAAAGACTGAGGCATGTCGTTACCAGTTGTGTTTTGGTGCAAAATTTTGCACCATTCTGAAAATTATGAGATTTCTTGTCACAAATTCAATGATTTTTTGAATTTTTTTTTCCAAAATTCGAAAAAGGTTTCTAAACGTCTCAGAAAATCTCCAGATTTCTGTACATGGTTCATGTAGGTAGCCAAAAATGTGTAAGGATGTTTAATTTGTTTCTTTGCATATTTTCTATAGCCAAATCTGGCTAAATTGCTTATGAATCTCAATGCAAACCAAAAGGGAAAATCCTATCTTTCAGCTTTTGTGTCTAGAATTACAGGTGATCATAAATACTGTGTGGCAAGGCTGCGCAGTTGATGGTCACATTGTGGATCCTTGAATATATATCATTCTACAAAATATATCATCTGCTTCATGGTATTGGAAACTAAATGGGGAAGATATTGCTGCTGTACCTTGTGCTAGAAATAAAATGTTGGTCTCTTCCCAAATCTCTTAAATGGGATTTGCATCTCAACATATTCCAAGCATATACACTACAGCTCTGGAGAGGTTAGGGCCAATTTATCCTAAATTACAAACTTCCAGATTTATAAAAACCTTCAAAAGTGATTAACACTTGATGGAAAAATAATTTGATGCATGTCCACTTCAACATAAAACAGTGACATCATTCTCATGCGCTTCTGCTTACATCACAGCATCACACTGTTTTGAGGTGAGAGAATGCCTGTCTTTAGTACTTTGAACACTCAGATCTTCAGGCTTAGTGAAACTTGAAGATCCATGTTGTGACAGTGATTCATGTAAGAGGGGGTAAATTGACGCTATAATTAGTTCAAAGCCCAGAGCTGCAGCATCATGTGATCTGTCACCCTAGGACTTGCAAATTATTAGGCATAATACACTTTGGTTATATTGGGTGCTGCTCTCCATCTGGAAAAGTGGAACTCAACTGCAGTTTAGTGTCAAAACAAGTTGCCAACGTTAACTTGTCTAGGGCCAGAATTAGATGTTATTTAGATCATTGCCAAATTCGGTTAGACACCAGAAACTCAATATTGGGTAGGAGCATCTTCACCTAATATGTCAATCACATTCACCACTTCAGGACCACATTATTTGTGAACTGAAAGCCCGCTAAATCATTTTCTCAAAAACCTCCATTTCTCAAGTTGGAAGACATTCCAAGACTTGGATGAATATGGATAAAATGGATGGTCATAGATAATTCAAATGAATAATTGTGCTAGAGCTGCAAGCCATATTTCCCAAATTCAATTTTCTATGACAATTTTCTGAAATGTCATGAAGTATTGTGTGTTCTCATTTTTGTGATATATGCCTAGATTATTATATTCTATTTTGATACAGCAAATCTTGACTTTTCAGAAAATTAGATTATGGGGTTTGGAGGTTTTTCACCTTAACAATTTGCCCTTAGGATTTCAACTTCTCATATTTTAAGTGATTTATGCTGAATTTAACAAGAGCTTAGGGTGGTTCAAACTCAACACAAAACCAAAACCTTCAATTTGCCAGACCCATAAAGAGACAAATTGAAAATCCTCCCAAGGGATAATGCCAATAGATTAGATTTGGAAAACATAATCCATGAGCCTATGTTGTACATGGTCCAACTCCACAGACCTTGCAACACATAGTGAAATGGAATCATGTTAAAATTCCACAGATAAATTGTATAGATATTGAGCTTGTGAGATTACAAAAACCAAAATGACGATGAAAGCAATGAGATGATTGAATGTTGAAGTCCATCATGGTTGTGAAAAGCTCATCAAGACCATGATATGTGTCAAGCATGATGGAGTCCATTGACATGTGACAAGATGGATCCTCATTGTGGACATAATGGATGTAAGCATTTAGGCTTGCAACTTGTGATTTCCATCCAAGACAAAAATTTTTTGTCTAGAGAGACATTTGAAGTTAGGATCCAAGTAAGTCTTAAGATTTCTGGTTTTTGAAGTGCCAAAGGGTGCTTTAGCCCACCTCATGTCCATCCAAAAGCTCCCCTATTAAGAGGAAAGACATAAAAAACGTTATCTCCTTCATGGTATCTAGTCTAAAAGGCCCATTCCATACTCAAGACATTATTTAAATTGAAAGTAGGGCACACTACTAACATTGAAATCATCTTGCACAAAGGAATGTTAATTTGAGCCTTGCACTTGGGTTGCATCTTATGCTTGTCCAAAATCTTAGTACTATTGGATTGTCCAATCAAAAGACATGGTGTCAAAAGTACAAGGATCCCATGAAACCCAAGAAGGCCTCAAGGGCAACAAATGTTTGAATGAAAAGATAATTAATAATAGAAATGCAAGGAGCTAGAATCATTTTCCGTCTTAATTTTACGATGTCCATGATGATGAGGCCTACTTTCAAACTATCTTGCAACAAGAGTTGAAGCAATTAAAAAAATTGTCAAATAAAAAAATAAATTGAAGTAGGCTCAACACACATTTTAAAGGTATTTTCAACATTAAAAGTATTTCGTTTGTAATATGAAGACATGTTCAAGTTGGGCCCTGTAGACTATATGTGGGCTATTTTCAATTCTAAAAGTAGCTCAAAGGTAAAAAAACAATGGCAAAAAACACTGGATCTTAAATTTGGGTCCAAAATTGGATTCGATTTCAATTTCAAGTTCAAAAACACAATGGTCAAACTACTTTTGATGCCAAAAGTAAATCGCTGAATACAAGAAACTCAAGCCCAAGCTTGGGCTCCAAAAGAACCTGAGCTCAATTTTAAATTCAAATACAAGATGGCCAAACTACTCTTGATGCACTATTGGTGCCAAAAATAGTTTGACAAATGCAAGAAACCAAAAAGAAAACCCAAACTTGTGTTCAAATTTTTTATTGTCAAATTCTTTTCGATGCCCAAAGTAATTCAATAATAAAAAAAATCTGACTACAAGTTCTGAATCCAAGCTTGTCATTCGAATGTTGAAAGCTTGTACACTATGTTGACCTCGTCATCCTTTTTGGCTACTTCCTAATATGTGAAAGAGAGCCACAAGTTAGTATTAAAAGAACTTATTCATGAGAAATTTTAATATTCATTATAGTTATGGGATTGTAATACATATATCTAGTCCACTTTTGTGGAAAATCAAATCTTCTCTACCTCCTCACTTTCCTCCTTTTTGGAGGAATCAATTTGCTTTCCCCCTTTCAATTCTTCAATTTCCTTCATGAATCAATTTGGTAATGATTCATTATAACATAACACTTTTAACATTTTTTTCTATACGAAATTTCACGATGAGAAAGATATATCACCTATTATTTCCAAATCTTCAACAAGTGTCGCAACCCCACTTTGAGGTAAATGTGAGGATGAAACTCACACTCCCAAAAGTGGGAACTTGGAGTCCTCAAGGACTCCCAAAAACTCAAAGCTTGATTGCAGGGGTCAAAACACCTTGCATTAAAGTGTTCTTTATTCCGTTGGAAAGGTCATGAAGTGTAGATGTCCAAAAGGGTCTCCTATGAGCCATTTGGACATATGCAGCACAAGTTATGGTCGAAAGAAGGGTCGAGAGTCAAACTGCCAGTTTGACTCCCGACCATTAAAAGTCGGGAATCGACCCGATCCCGGTGTGTGCAGGTGGAGTGCGACACACCGTTGGAAAGCTGTTGAGGAGAGCTACAACTCTACTTTAAACCTCGTCCCAATCAAAGGTCGGAATCGGGAGTTATGAGCTCCCAAAGTCTCAGGAGTCCAAACCAGGACAATTTCGAGACTCCTCTTTGGGAGTCCCGGGACAAAAAGCCATTCAAATGTAGGTTTCGTGGGTGAACTCAGAGAATACTATATGGGGGAAGGTGGTGGTTTCCCCCGAGTCCAGGCCGTGGTGAGTCGAGTGAGTCCGTGTTGCCCGTGGCTTGTCCCAACACCAAAAGTGATCTAGAATGAAGACTAACTAACTTGTGGTTGGTTTTGATGCAGGACCGAGTAGCTAACTAAGTTGTCTTTCTTCCTAGTCTAATCCCGAAACTTTTAGCACGCCCCTCTCACCCCCCTTTAGTGCTGGAATCTGGGAGCGACACCAAGTTCCATCTACTTCCGCAAATTGACATACTTGGACCCTCTTTGGGTTTAACAAGGAACTTGGGGGCGCATCAATGGGTGTCTTTGAAATCACTTTGGTGCGGTTGTGATTGTCCAATTTTGCACTTTCATAAACATTTCATTGTGTCCTTACTTTATTTTTATTTTTTATGAAGTTCGTTCTGTTGTTATGTTTAGCTTTTACATTTAACAAATGTTTGTTTGACATCTTTAGGTTATTTATATTTTCTCATTTGCGATGTAAAAGGTACTTTGGTGCTACTTACAGGTGTTTTGCAATGTCCAACTTTGTTGTTAAACTAACCAATAATAGCTTATAATATAATAATTAAAAATAGCCAATGGTTAAATAGTTTAAAATTACTAATAATAGCCTACAATAAAATAGCCAAGAATAACCAATGGTAAAATAACCAACAATAATGAACAATAATTTATGATAAAATAACCAAAAATAGCTTATGGTAATGTAGCCTAGAATAACCAACAATAGTTTATGGTAAAATAACATAGAATAATCAACAATGGCTTATGATGAAATAACTTAAAATAACCTATGGTAGAATTGTTAAGAATAGCTTAAGGTAAAAAAACAATGTGCATCATAATATGTGATAAAAAAAAAATCATTCATTTAAATAATGTTTTAACGGTTAAGGATTTGTTCCTCAAACATGGAGGTGAAAGGAGATGAAAGGTTCAAATTTTCACACTTGCACCCTAAGTTGGTGGGCAAGGTGTTTAGGTGAATTAGGTTCCTAGCTTAAGTTAAGTAGTTTAATGAGGGTTTTTAGGTGCTTAGTTTAGGTTCATAATTAATTATTAGTGAACTTAATATTAATGATTTAACTATTAATGAATTTGATTAACTATTAATGAATTCAATTATTCATAGCAATTCCTCCCTATTTATTAAAGGGTTGCTCATTTTCACCATGGTAAATTTGTTCAATTTCACTGAAAATTTAATGAAACATCATTAGTACAAAAGTGGGGTGTAGTTCATTGGCCTAATTCACTATTGGAATTAAAAATGAAATAGGTTCACGTGAGAGATGCGAATATTAAACACCATCATCTAATGGATGGAATTCATCCATAATATTCATTCATAACTTTTATTTAATTTTTAGTTAAATTCAAATTAAGTCATAGTTAAATCTTAAGTAAATTTGAATTAACTCCTAGTTAACTATTAATTAAGTCTTGATTAAATCCTAGCTAACTTATAGTTAATTTTGAATTAAGTCTTAGTTAAGTCCAAATTCACTTCTAATTAAGTCCTAGTTAATTTTTAGTTAAGTTTCAGTTAATTCACAATTAATTTTTAGTTATGAAAGTTTTCCAAAAGTTTCTTTATTCAATGCACACTTAAAAGAGTTTTAGAAACTTCCTTGGACTAGGTCCGTAAAAAGGTATAAATAAAAGTAAGACCCTTCATTTCCTTTAGTTTGTTCAACATTAATTTTAAGCATGATCTTACACCACAACTTTGTCATGTTCTTTTCATGTTTATATTTGCATATGTAAGCATAATAAAAATTTGTTTCCAGGTTAATCTTGCATATTTCGAGTTCTTATTCCTAGTTTTTATGTTCTTATTTTTAAATCACATAATCTTGTCTAGTTCCTTGTTTGAAAGTTAGAATTAAACCTTTCCTTTAGCTTTTATTCTTGTGAATTTTCATGTCTTTGACAACTCAATGCATTTTAGTGATTTCACCTTAGTTAAAATTATTTCATTACAAGGTCACTATGTAAACATCATGTTTCACTACTAGTTGATATAATTCACTATTATAATTTAGTATGGTAAATATGTTTATTTTTATGTTGTTGTTCTAAATATCTTAAGTTATTTGATGATATACCTTATATTATTTTAGGCTACTTTAATTATTCTAACTTATACCTTAAGTTATTATAAATTATTATAAATTATTATGTCCTTGGTTATACCCTAAACTATTATAGGTTATTCTGCTTTAAGGTATTTTAATTTATTATAGGCTTTCTACTTTAAATTATTTAAAACTAAACTATTCAACTTACCTTAGGCTATACCTTAAGTATTTTATTTTAAGTTAATATAATATTATAATAAAGTTACCTTTGCATCAATTTTCTTGTGCCTATTTCATATTATTCATAGGAATATGTGTATAAAAGTAAAATTAACCATGTTAATGGTAATAGAGAAGTTCAAAGTATTATGTAGGAAGAATTAGTTTAGTACTACATGATCAAGAAATTTAATTTTGGACTATAACATAGTTTTATCGTTCTTGGAAAAGCTCGATTACTTTGGTTGTGGTGAATGTTTCAAAGGTGTGCATTCATGCTCTACAACAAGACAGTGTGACATTGTCAACCATTTTGCTACATTTGTGATCAAATTTCATTTGTCTCGAATCTTTAACCCAATCTAATGTTTCCATTATTCAAAACCCTCCTAGGTTAATGCTACAAATTAGAAACACCATTTGAACAAATAAATATAACCATTGTCAAAACAATTTGTGTTTTCATGTTGAACCTTTGTCCACATGGCAAAATATTTTGGGCTTCATCGAAAAATAACTTGGCCACATCATAGAAAATGAATCCTATGGCATTAAAATTAGAATATTCCAAGAATATTTTATGATGTGGCAAGGAATATGCTCCAAAGATTTTTTCTTACTCCTTGAACTTGCTCACCCACTCAACATTCATTATTTGTTGCTCATCCATTAACGTCATTGGAGAGGAGGTATAATGTCAATAAGTAATTACTACAGAAGAATAATAGAGGAGGCATGAGCAAGTTCCACATTAAAGCATTTTGAATTTGCAATTTCTTCAAGTTCATTCTCCATCATCTTCTTTAAGCTACAATATAAGAAGGTAGATTGAAAAAAGTTTACAATGTGTAGTAAGAACACAAAATGAAATTCAAACATGGTTGTGTTTTTTAAAAAACAAGGAATTCTTTTTCTCAAGTTGTGACAAAAACAATAGTGCTATTGAATTTTAAACATGAGGATGAACTAAATTTTATTATTTGAAGAAATAGAACAACCATTAGTACCATCAACATCTTTGCCTGTAATTTATTTTGCACATTATATTTCATTAGGTTCTTCAAACCCTAGTTCTTCATTTGTTGTGCCAAAGTTTAAGCGACGAAATAGGATATTCATAAGAGTAGATTTATGTTTTACTAGACCTAGAGAAACTTATATTTGCGCCTACAAAACAATCATATACACAATTGAGAAGATCACTACTTGGGTTAAAATGGGTGAACTTGAAAATGGATGGGCATTGAAGGTTGAACTTGTGGGGTTGTTCGAAGTCTACTGAAAACATTGATGTTGGTGCAGTTTTTCAATACTTGGAAAGTTAAGAGAAATGAACAATTTTTGCTAAGATTGGTGAAAAAATAGTCACTATAAACAAGCATGTCATCATGTAAATTTGTTTAAAATTTCCAACACAAGTTGGAGAAAGTAAAAGCAAGTTGATCTAAGCAAATTGTATAAACTATGTTTCGACACATTACTCTATTAAGAACTTATATAACCAAATAATAATGGAGTGTTAGCAAAATGAAATTAGCATATGATGTTGATTTTTTTTGCATTAATTTAAATAATACACTAGAGGGATAAGGTTTGTTTGTTTAGTAATAAAAATGCAATCCATGATGATGGCAGATTAGGGTAAACTTGTAAATTGGGTAGATATAATGTTCCAACAATTGCACAAAAAGTTGATTAAGTGGATAGTGGCACAAACCAATATGTTACAAGGTACAAGAAAATTTGATGTTAGAAAAGATGTATGCCATTCTACATTGGTTATTGAAGTGTTAAGATGCAACATTTTTAAAAAAATAGGAATTTATATATGTTTATGATGTTAGTGCTTGTACACCACAACAACTTTCAATATCTAAGGATAATGCTTTAGAGTTGAAGGAGAGGCTATAGAAAAACAAATGTCCTCTAAGGTCATCCAATAGATCTCCAAAGCCAAATCCAAAGTTAAAAAAACACAAACAAAAAAGAAAACAATACATTACAATGGAGTTTGATCAGGAGAATGAAGATGAGACTTTGTTAGCCTTCAAGAGGACAAGGCACATGAGAGGTTCTTTACATGACCTTCCAATAGTCACAACTACATTTATTATTCCAAAGCAATAACAATCTTAGGCAACACCAGAGAGAGGCCAAAATCACCAAAACCTATGCCCATAGTAGAGTTGCAAGAGAGGGATGTTCCAAGAATAAGTAGACCACAAGCATTACAACTTAAACCTACAGTGGAACCACATGCTACACATGAAAGGAAATACACAAAAACCTCAAACAAAGCCACACAACAGAAAATAAGAAGAAACAAAGAAAAAAAAAGGAAAACCAAAGAAAGAAGAGGTCCCAAAACAAGAAGAAGAAATTATGAGTGGGGAAAAGGGAAGGAAAGAGGGAGGAACCGAAAAGCAGAGGTAAGGAAATTATGAGTGGGGAAAAGGGAAGGAAAGAGGGAGGAACCGAAAAGCAGAGGTAAGAAATTATGAGTGGGGAAAAAGGAAGGAAAGAGGAAGGAACGGAAAAGCAGGAGGTAAGGGATAGGTAGGGAGGGAGTGGGGGAAGGGGAAAAAAACTGACCGTTGAATGTGAGGGTGTGTGATTAAAAAAAAACTAGTGGGTGCCCGTGACCTTCGGACACGGAAAAAAAAAGAAAAAAAAAAGAAGAGAGGTCGGACACTGAAAAAAAAAGAAAAAAAAAAGAAGAGAGGTCGGACACTGTCCGTCGACGACGGCAGTTTAGGGCGGCCAAAAAAAAAAAAAAAAAAAAAACCTCCTCCCTGGCCCCCCCCCCTGCTGCCACAGGTTTCGGAATCCGGCTGTCCGGGCCGATTCCCGATTTTGGAATCCGACCGTCCGGGACGGTTCCGCCCGTCAATTAAAACGCGGAACCGTCGTCGGACGGACGGACACCACTGTTGTAATTATATAAGAGATGAACCCAGAACCCTGTCCTGGGGTTGGATTGGGTTTCATCCCATCCGAAACATCCCAAAACGGGATATTTTGCATGCTGCACTGGTGGGTGCTGGGCCACTCAAGCCCAAAAATAGCAGGGGCGGGCGGAAGTTGAAGAGGATGAGAATGTGTGGCGCATATCGTGTGGTCATGTGGCACAGGCGAATTAGGTGCTCTTGTTGTAGCTGCATTAACTTTTAATGTGACTAGTGGGGACTTATAGCTAACTTATTAGGTTTATTCATCTCAACTGCAGCTGCATTTATCACAAATAATGAATGGAAGATTTAATTCTAGCAGCAGATACATACAAGGAGCTCTTGGATGATTCCCTTGTGGGAAAATTGTTCAACTTTACCTCCAAGAACAGACTAAAAAGGCCAGTAGCATGGAATTGTGCAAACACAGGAAGTTTTGTAACATTCCCAGGTAGCCTCGCAGGGAAAGTTGAATTATGCCATCTAGGAGGGTACTGTGAACCATTGTCAAAGGGGAAGTTTGGCAATGTATCTCAGCTGGTAGGTACTAGGTACTCAGTAGTGTGGCCTGGAGCAGTTCTTTGACTTCTTTAATAAGCACAGGTTCTGGGTATATTGAAAAAACTCACAATCAAAGAACCAAGTTGGTTCTCCAGGTATTTGAAAGGACCAGAGGATTTCTAGGCGGTTCTTTGAGAACTGTGGTCATATATATTTTTGATAAACCACAGTTATAGATATCAGAAACGGTATTTATTTTGGAGAACCACGGTTGTCATCCTTAAGAACCTCTATGATACCGAGGGGGGTTTCCATGTTGCAGTTTCAAAATAGGCGCCCAACGTTGGTACTCATGAGCTCCAATTACTCGGACTTAGAGATGGCTAAAGTTACTCCATAAAGACTTGAGTAAAAGTTCGATTAATTTACTGAACGTTAGTATGTGGGCCAAAACCGTTTGTCACCATTTTCAACATGGACTAATACCCCCTTTATAAACTGGGAGTAGGGGCATATTCACGGGGATGGGTAATTAGGCTGACAGCTTAGCTCAAAGGCTGAGAACAAGCTAGCTATTTAGGTGAAATTAGGTGGAGAACGGTGGTGATAATGCCGGGCTGGGATGTTACCAGGTGGTTGCCAATAGCGGCGGCGCGCTGGCCCAGCAAGGCAGCAGGTGGGGCATCAGCACCAGCCCCACCAGCTCCATCTATCTCAGCGTCCGAAACCACACAGCCTTCGGCGGCAACAATAACAACAGTGCTACAGACTATGCTACGAGAGGCAGCAGCAGCAATAAATCACGTCCTGTTGATCCGGACTACTGCCAAGGTTCTCTATCTTAAGTGAACTCTAGCCCTGGTCTGAACCCGGTTAATCCTTCACTCTTGATTCCGGAGCGTGGAGATCAGTGTCTCTCATTTCTTCAAAGTCTATATCGAAGAAACTTCAACGTTGTGGTACCCAAGGTTTACTTTGGCGAGTGACCTTGGATCTATGGGCCCGTACACAGCGCCTTGCAGTTGCTGAACCTACCAGAGGATATGATTTCCCTTCTTTCTTGAGCTTGAATACTATCCTGGTAATTGTTGCTTCCGCTTCGATCTCTTAAGCAGCCCTCGATCAGATTCTCAACCTCTTTTTTTGTTTCCCTCGGCTTTTCCATTTGGAAAACACTCCTTTTCAAAGTTCAGGATCGAAGGTTGAATACGATGATATTCGCAGCAAGACTTTTCTCTTGGATTTATATTGCAAAACCGATCACTTTCTGGCTTGACTCGGATGAGCCGAGCTAGTGTAAAGCTTGCACTCTCGCAAGCCTTTCTGATCCTTGGTCGCAACTAAGTTGGAAATCTAATTCCTAGCAGCTTTTATCATCTCCGAGTGTCCAGGTTTTGTGCGCCTTTCTTTCTTTCTTCTTCTTCTTTTCAGAGAATTTGAATGGATGCCTCAAAGACACTTGTTGCCTACTGCAGATCATCCCAGCCCGCGTCCAATTTCGACAGTTCCATCACGCTTTGAAGATGGTATTGCTTCGCTGTTTGGACTCTGGAGGGGGTTAGGACAAACAACCGGATGCAGAAGGTAGGTATATCCCCCGTATATTTCATGACAGAGCAGTGATTTGCCACTTGAATATTTTCGTACTGCCCAGGTTGCGTATGAGTGAAGTCTTCGCACCGTCGTTAAAGGCCTCTTTGTACGTAGCGCAGGTTCCTGAGGCGTATGGTGGAATGGATGTGTCTTCAGTATTTTGTCAGGTGGATGTGTTCGGAAAAGATTCGAGATCACGGACAAGTTAGCTGAGATTTTCAATCTGGGTGGTTTTCTTGGGCTTGACGTTTGCTGCAGCCAGGGCGCTGAGAGAGCATGACAGCTGGATCAGCAAGCGGCACAAACACGGCTTGTGCTGCCTGCAAGTACCAGCGACGCAAGTGCACACCTGATTGTCCCCTGTCACCCTACTTTCCAGCCGACCAGCCGAAGCGCTTTGCTAATGTGCACAAGCTCTTCGGAGTAAGCAACACGTTGCGTATCCTCAAGCACGTGGACCCAAGCAAGCGCGAGGACACAGTGAAATCAATTGCGTACGAAGCCGACACGCGCGAGAAGGACCCTGTGCACGGTTGCTTGGGGGTCGTCACGCTCCTCCAGCATGAAGTCTCAAAGCTCAAGGATGAACTCGCTATGGCACGCGAGCAACTTTATACGCTGCAGCAGCAGCAAAGCTTCGAGAGCCAAGAACTTCAGCTGCAGAACGCGGTGGCGGCATCACCCGCAGCTGTTCCTACCGGTGTGCATGTCGACCCGGCTATTCAAGTCACCGATGTCGCTTTCCTACGTCAGTTACAGAATTACGCTGGCTTTGGCAACAACCAACTCTCTGCAGGCACAAGTTTCGATGATCAGTTATACTTGCGGCATGAAAGTTTCGGTCCACCCAAATTGCAAATCGCTGCGTATCATGACCTACACAGGTCATTCTCGTACCGTGACCCGTCCCTCGGTGGGCCCTTGGTACCTATCAGTTTAGAGCAGAACCTTCACATAAATTCTCCTTGTTTCTCGAGATTGCTCTCCTACTTTTTTCAACCTTGAGCCCTTCCGATATCCTCAGTCTGAACTCTTCAGATCTTTCTGAATTTAGATCGGGTTCTCAAGTGTTATGTGGAGCTACTTTTCTTCTCTTATCAGGTGTCCACACTGAGATCGTTTGCGGCTACCCCATATAATGTTGAACTAATGTTGAATACTCTAACTATATGAATCATGATAAGCCAGAAGTCTAGCTATGCTCGATTCCAAGATAGCTCTCCTACATAATTTCTAAAATTGTATATCCAGGGAAGCATTTTTATAACTGGGGTTTGCAACAGGTTCAGAACAATGTAGTGTCTGGCGACATATATTGGTGGAGTGTCCACCAAGCTAACCTTCTCGAGATTATGTATACAAGGAGCTCTTGGGTTATTCCCTTGTGGGAAAGTTGTCTAACTTTACCTCCAGAATAGACTAAAAACGCAAGTAACAGGGAATTGTGCAAACACAAGGAGTTTTGTAACCATTCCCAGGGAGCCTAACAGGGAAAGTGCAATTATGCCAACTAGAAGGGTACTGTGAACGAATGTCAAAGGGGAAGTTGGTAATTTTTCCCTGGTTAGAACTTGCACCTCTTGGGGGAAACTAATTTTTTCTTTGACACTGGTTCTAAGAGGGATTTCTAACAGGGATCACTAAGAGCTTTCACACATTGCACACAGGGAGTTGCAAGAAAACTCGTTGTGAATTAAGGTCAAATTATGGTTTCGCAACTCCTCCTGTATTGAGGGTTTAAACCATTATCCGGAGATGGTTCCAAATAATGAATGGATGCTTCATGTACTCGAAACGCACCCAGGATGTGATTTAAGCCAAGACTGGAATTCAATACTATCCGAGCGACGAGAAGAGAGTAGATTGCTAGGGTCGAGTTTTCGGATGTCATCTAGAATTGAATCGAGTTTGAAGCTCTTCGGCATTTGCAATGGCAGGTACGGTGAAGGTGATTCGAGTTCACTACAGCTACAGGCAGCCTCGGCCATGGGACAGATAAAGCTAGTGGATCGAGCCGACCAGTTACGAAGCTGCAGCTACTTAATCGGCGCAGCTTTCAGACCGAATCAGTTGGACGACAGCTCCGTTAGCCACCGTCAAATGCATCAGCAAGCGGCATTAGAACAAGAGCGTATGAGCATGCACACGAGTGCAATTGTTCCTCGTGGTCAAGTAAGCCTAACTGTTACATCCGAGAACGACCTAAGGAGAGCGAATTACGTGAGTGGTCATGATTCCGTTCCAGACCATGAATTGAGAGTACGAGCTGGGGTTTATCTTACCTTAACCAACTAGCATATTGTCTAGATAATAATAGAATTCGATGCAAACTCACGTGGGTTTTGACATCTGCTGGTCCAAGTTTTAACTGCTTCAAGATCAGCGGTCCATGGCAACTGCTCCATTCAGAAGTGAATTCGACACTAATGGCAGCGAATCCTCTTGAGCATAAATTTTCGGTATTGACCTACAGATCAACATTTGAGAAGCTGGCTGGGACAAGGTCGTGCTTTTTTGAGTGGGGACAAGAGGACGATCAGCTTTGTGTAGACCATATATATATGCGCACGACACACGCAGTCAAATGCTCTATCAAATCCAAATGTTGAAGGTTTGAATTTTACCCAATTCACCGCTAAAACAGGAATCCTACAGCAGCTGGTTACGAGAGTTCTTCGGACTGAACTCTTGAATTCCGCCGAGGCTGTAACCGCGTCTGCACTCGTGATCAGGGTATACCAGTTAGGCCAGTCTAGAAACCTACCAGTTAGAGAGCTGACAGACCTATACAAAAGCATTAATCTCGTTATTTGTACAACGATATTGTGGATTGACCTGCCTGGTTAGGGAGCTGCAGCAGATTGCATGCTGACTTTCCCCGTCATAGGACGTCAATCAGTTTAGATTTCATTAGCACGAATCGACACAGCGGCTAGTCATAACCAGTTGCAATCAGTACATTGAACTCATGATTTGGTCGTTGACAGGTCTCGAAACAATATATAATGATCTGGACATGAAGTGGTATGAATCGAAGTCGACTAGTGCGAGTTATTGTGGAGTTCATTTGTCAACGAACTTGCATCATGAGCTCCTCTCGCTTCCTACAAATCACGAGAACTGGGCTGATCTTCCATGTATAACACTTGTAAGTAATTGGACTGCTGGGTTCAAACTGATTTTGATGGAGGACGTTATCTTAGGTTTTCAGTAGCATTTGAACCCGGATACTGGCCAGGAACTGTTCGCGTGTGCAACACATCTGCGTTTTTCAAAAGACTTAGTCGTCCGCTTTCAAGAATGTGAAACAAAATCCTTTATGTAAGAGAATGGGTGCATCCCTCACCATTGTGTGAAGTGAATCTAGGGGCTCGCCCTACCAAACTTGCCTTCAGGCTAACCCGACACACTGGTCGGGGGCTTGCAAGCCCGTTCTCTAATAAATGTTGCTCTCCCTGGACTCATCCCCACTCCCCACGACAGCTGCCCAAAAAATGAGCTGTTCTACGATATATAATTAGTGCTAATTTAAGAGATCAGAGTCCAACAAATTA
Source organism: Sphagnum contortum (assembly GCA_963920785.1). Lineage (NCBI taxonomy): Eukaryota > Viridiplantae > Streptophyta > Sphagnopsida > Sphagnales > Sphagnaceae > Sphagnum > Sphagnum contortum. The sequence continues at coordinate 18,911,735 of OY987280.1, forward strand.
CAACTTGTCTGACGCATCTAGTTACAATATACCTAATATAAGCATCTGGACTCCGTGGATGTCTAGACTCTAGATTAGTATCGCCTGACTAGCTGTATTATACATATGTATGTGTGTATATAGTATCTGCATTAATCTGTCATGAGGTCCTATCTAGGCCAATGATCAGAAAACAGCAGAGAGGAAACAAAGCACTTTGAGAGCGGATTCTCCTTAACAGACGATCACGTGAACTAAAACCAAGAAATTACTACCCTAATGATCAGGCCCTTGTGGTGGCAGTGATAGAAGACTTGTAAAATCTCAGGATCCGACTGACAGATCATATTCAACTCACAGCCTATTAGCGCAACTGAAATTTATTCCCTTGGCGTTACTTACAAGGAGCACAAGTTCGACAAATTCACGTGTGCACAGAAGCTTTTAGTAATTTATCCCGGAAAATGGGATTTCGGAGTACATTTGAGTGGCAGTAATTACTCGTGGTCTCGCTCTGGTGCGTGCCTGCTGCATGTTCAAGTCACAACGTATATATTTCTTCGCACAGCGACCTCATGATCAACTACTTATGTAGAGCTGGATCTTATTGTGGGAGGTAGACAGAAGTTTGAGATGAAATTATGAGGCAAGATGTGATATGACTAGATCTCTTTAAGCAACAAAGTCTGTATGTGTGGTTGTCTGAACATTGTGACTAGTTGTTGAATGTTACGTAGCTAGACGTAGGAGTTTTTTTTTAAAAGATTTTTGAACTGCATGCATATTCCCGCCTTGCAGGCACCCCTACTTAGGATCGTTCTCTATGTTTTTTGTTCTAAGTTTTTTCTGTGTTTTTTTGTCTTGTATTCTGTGTGCATCTGACACACTGTTTGTATCACCATTTCATTTCAAAAATTTATATCATGTTCAACATAAAGATTGCAAAAGTATCTTGCTCAAATAATTCACGATGTTCCAAGCAGCTTATGACATGTTTTTTTTTTTTCCCCCCAACAATTCTGGGTAGCAGATGCTGGTTTAACCAGTGTGGTGATCATGCTTGGTGTCAAGTGAGCTACACGAGATTGAGAACTCATGTGCTGCATGTCATTTGGAACCGAACCTGTTTAAGCCTTCTCATTTTCTTTTTTCTTTTTTTTTTTTCTTTTCAAGAATCGAGGATCGAGAGTCTAGAAACCGAGAGTCTAGAAATCGAGAGTCCAGGGTTTGTCAAATTAAAGGAATTTTCTTGGATTGGAACCGAAGTTTTTCTTAAATTTAAAAAGAAGTTGGAACAAAGACCAGAGGCTCTCTTGAAAAGCAAAAACTAGACAACACTCCACTCTTAGGTATAAGCTGTTTTTTCTCAGTTTTATATTGGTCCCAGATTCGTTTTCTTTTTTTCATTAGATCGAATGTGCAACCCAGTTATGGTCACTCTTGTGATGGAACATTGAGAGTGCTAACTAATATCGCATGTGTTGGCCGATTATCAAGTTCTGAACGGGTTACCTGATAGGTCATTAATAACCTACAAGCCAGTTATTGATTTTTTGACAACAGGTTAATAACCTGACCAATTGATATTGAAGTTTCAAAATAACCTACCCAGATGACACGGTTATCATCCAAGAAGGTTATCAGTAATAAAAACACTAGACACTTTTTATGATAGAAAACCAAGAAACAAAAATAATAATAATCATTTTACTTTTAATTTTTACAAACTGTGTAGCCGGATAATAACCAGCAGGATAACTGGAAGTTATTACCCCAAAATATTGATGACCTAACCAGCGCCCAAAAAATTAAAAGATGAACTATCCAATAGTAATGGAAAAAAATCAATAACTCGCCAACACTAGTATGACATTCCAAACCTGCGTTCCAGCCACCAGGCAGTCATCGGATGCGTGAGCTCCAAAACATACCACTGGTTCTGACCACTGTGGGGCAGTTCTCAAATGATCACCCAGTTCTCGACCCTGTTCTCACAATGAGAACCAGTCTTAGGTTCTCACTTGAACGAGAACTGGTCATGAGAATCAATTTTTTAAAAAATATATTTGAGAACCGGACAATTTTTTTTCATAGATCCTACGACTGGTTCGCAGGGTCATATGGTAAATTAGGGTTCCTAAATAGGAATCATCGGCTAGGGAGGTGGAGGTGCTTTTTAGGGTTAGGTTTAGGGGAACAATTATAAAAAGAGCATGAGCTCGTTTTTTCTCAACTGCGTTTGTTGTTTTTGTTTTTTTTCACATTGTTTTTGCTTTGTGCTCATTTTGCATTGGTGCTACTACTTGTCGTGTTGGTGTTGTTGATACATGTTGGTGCTACTACTTCTAGTGTTGGTGTTGTTGTTACATGTTGGTGCTGCTATGCTATTGATATGTGTTGGTTCTATTGCTTCACATGTTGATGTTGTTGCTTATCACATTAGTGTTGTTATTTCGTGATGGTGTTGCCAGTTTTAGGTACTGTTTAGCCTCTTGTTATTCTCACATTGGTGTTATTGTTAACATTGGTGCTATTCTTATTTCCTTGTTTAATTTGGTACTTCCCTCCTTGTTATTGTGTGTAGGTCAGAACTTGGAACACCAAATTAATCCACAAACTTGAAGTGAGTTTTCTTTTACTCTCGTTTTAGCTTCTTGTTTTAATCTTTTTTGTTTTGTTTGTTTTGCTATTTTTAATATATATACATTTGCATGATTTTCTTATGCTTTCATGTTTTTCTACATTTCATTTCAAAATACCATGACAACTTGTATCTTGTTTTGTAAAGGTTTAAGAAATATATTTACTTGTAAATGCTTGTAATTGCTTGGAAAGGCTAGTTTTGATAGATCATATAATTGTTTAGGTTTTTTCGCTATTCATCGGGGCTATGATATGTAATTTCAAACTAAACATGGAAAACTTTCTTGAAAATGAAAATTACATGTGATATATTTGAGAATGAAATAAAGATGGAAGATGAACCTTTCCAAGAATCTAAAGAAAATGCAAGTGTCCAAACAAAAGGAAGTGAAAATCCCAAAGAAATGAAGAAAAAATGAAATAAAAGTTTAAAAAGTTGCATGCACAAAGATTATTTTGGAAACCACATAGCAAAAATGCATTATGTTGGACATTTTTGTGTGCTAATGATAACAAAGAAGTTGATTTAACAACTCTTGAAATCATGCATTATATTTTTGTTACAATAGTCTAATTTTTAAATCCAAAAACTCAAGCAAGAAGAGGATTAATCATATATAACACATTTAATGGAATTATTGCATTGAAAACATGTGAATGTAGACCATTTTAATGTTTTTTAAATATTGAAAAGAAGATGAACAGTCCTTTGAAAACTATGAAAAAACAACTTTCAAAAAAAGAAATCAGATATGGCTTTTGATTCCATATCCAATTTTTTTGTTACAAAGGAACCTTTCAAGAAAAATGATATGTAACAAAAACCATTTTTGAAGGATCTAGGCCTTTTTAATGTCAAAAACCATCTTCTTTAGTAATTTGTGGAAAGTATTTCGTTGAAATGATTTAGTATGCATTTGTGTCTAAGAATTGTTTTTTCGTTTAGAAAACAATTTTTTCATAATTATTGTTCAATTTAATGGCAAAAACTAAACAATTGTATGTTTTATTAGATGTATTAAAATGTCATTCTACAACTTCAAGCTTTGATTTGTGGATGTTAAAAGGTGGATGTCAAAAGGTGGATGTGATATCTTTGCATTGGTATATATATTTTTAAGGGCTAATTGGTAACCAAAAGCGCATTACCTTTGGCTTTTGAAGCAACTAATATTAGTGGACAAACCTTGGCCAAAAATTTGACAAAATTATTGGACATATATGAACAAACAAGGAAAATTATTGCTTATGTTAAAAATGAGGGGTCTAATCTAAACACTATAACCACAACCCTAAAATCAATTGAAAGTTGTGATGTGTTGAATTTGGAAGAAAATTTTCATACAACTTGTTTTGGTCATGCATTTTCCAAAGCATGTCAACATGCAACAACAACTGAAAAAGTTTACAAAGGCTTAAGATATGTATCTATCAAAGTTGCCCAAGGAGATTTGTAGAAGTGGTAAGAATGGGAAAAGGCATGTGTTAATTCTAGTCTTCCTTTAAGGAAATTGAATATTCTAATGAAAACAATATGACATTTTATTTTTACTATATTTTTAAAAAATTCTTGCCATGAATAGTTTAACATTTTTTTTGTTTTTGCAAATTTGCTAACAAAATTATCCTCTTCCAAGAAGCTTTGTAGGTTTTAAGAACTATTATATCCTATTATAGCAAACAAAATTTTGTGAAAATGAATGCAAGAATACCACCTCAACAAACATGGCACATATTTCAAATTACTATCGATTCTTTTGGCCTTATTATATCTACTTATATTTTAAACTAATCTACGGGTCATTGGTTATTAAATGATACATTAAACTTTGCCATATCCATGAGTCTAAAATTTAAGGATAAATCTACAACCTTTGACAATTTAATGGAAGAAAAATGAAAATGTTGTGTTTTAATTATCATGTTTAATTTCTGACACACTCCCAAGCTCCTTAATAGATTCAAATGTGAATTCAAGGTGAAAACAACAAAAGGATAAAAAGTTGGGGTATGCTCCTTAGCTTGTAACAGTTCTGAGGTAGAGGGGTGTGCTAGAGCTCCGAGATGGAGAGTAAGATGAATGACAAGCAGGTCAATTATTCACATAGACTTGCACAACCCAAACAACAAGTTGGTTAGTGCCTACTTGGAGCACTTTTGGTGCACAAATGAGTCACGGGCAAACATGGATTCACAATATTCACGATGGCCCAAACTTGGGGAAGTCACCACCTTCCCCCTTATAGTGATTTCTGTGCCTAGCCATGGGTCTTACAACCAAATATCATTTTGTTTCGAAATTCCCAAGTTGGGAGTCCCAAAAATTTTGAAATTGAAACTTTTGCAACTTTGGAGGCCCATAATGTTTTTTGCAGACCTTTGATTGAAGCGAGGTTTAAAGCAAAGTGGTAGCCCTCATCAAGAGCTTCCTAACGATATGTAGCATGCCACTTGCATGCAAGTAAATCAGAGCGTTTCCCGACTTTTAATGATCAAATGTCAAATTGACATATTGATTCCTAACCCTTTTTTTAGGCATAACTTATGTTTTAAGTACCCAAATGAATCATGAAAGCCTATTTTAAATATCTATGTCTTAAAATTTTTTCAATGGTATAAGAAACTCTTTAATCCAATGAATTTTGACTTTTACAATTACCTTTCGAAAGTTCGTCAAAACTTCAACTCCCAAAGTGGGAGCCCACTTGGGAATGTGTGGGTTCATTCCTTCATTCTCTTACACTCTCAAGAACATGAAATGTGACTCCCGAGCTTCACTTTTGGCCTACACCTTTATAAACCCTTGTTTTGGTCGCAAGTCCAAGGTTTAGAGTTATAACAGTTTCCGACAAAAAAAAAAGGAAGTTGTTAAAAGTTTTGCATTCTTTTTTTTCCTTCTTAAAAAAAAAGAAATTTATTTTTTGATAATTTATTTTTTTAATTGTTAGACCCTAGGTTTAAGACCTTTCATCTTATGACCTCATTTATTAATCATGAACAAAGAAAGGCCATTGTTGAAAAATATGATAATTTTTTTTTGTTTCTTATGTTTTTTCAGTGTCATTAACATTTGCATCTTTTGGCTGAATTTGAAAAAAGTGTTGTTGATCGATGGGTTGAAGAGGACAACAATTTGGATATCTTTGAAATGATAACCAATACAATTGATCTAACAATGGAATTGTTCAATAAAGAGCTTCTAATTTTTAAGTGTTATCAAGTAGATATTAAAGACTTCATATGTCCAATTCAATGGTGGGAAAAACATGAGAGTGTTTCTTACAATTGGTGTTGGTGCTATACAAACCATAAGGATAGTTGGATTCTAAATTGAAACAAAGAGGCTCTTTCCTTGGTTGGAATCCTTGCTAGTTTTAGGAGATGTAGTTTACAATCAATAAATTTGAACGAAATGATATTTGTCAACAAAAATCAGCCCAATGATCTTGAGATAGGTTGTAAAACCCCTAAACCATTTTGTTCTACACATTAGAGTTACAGAACACTCTTGTTGCAAAGAACCAGCAGGAGAGACAAGCAGGACATACCAGCAGGACATACTTTTTGGAAGTCCTTTCCCACCAGGTACTTTCTGGAATAGCCCCTGGTAAAATCGATTACATGAAGGGTAAAGCCCAAGGCCCCAAGCTTCACCAAGCATATAGACCCACATGTGCCATTTCATGCAGTAGGTAGTGAAATCCAGACTTTGAAAGGAGAGATTTTGGACAATGTTGGCTAAGCCACTCTTTTTAAGCATGACCTCCACAGAGACAAATCTGGTCATGGCACACTTGATGGCTCCACATCTGATATCAATAACAGCTCAAAGGCTTCCAATGTAACATCTAGCAGGCAGCATCCTTAGTGGAGATATTACTAAGTTTTGCAGCCTCACAGCGTTGAGTCAAGCACCAGGCTGTGTGCAGAAATGGACTTCCTCCTTGCATCATTAGGCAATGTGAATCCTTGCATACTATATACTACCACTCATTTGAGGTTGTTGAAGGCATGCCTGAGTCTCGAATTTCAAGCATTTCACTCACATTTAAGATAACATTCGGGGCAAGAATTCCAGCTGCTGGGTCAATAGGGGCATCTTCACTATCAGATGAGATCCTCCTTGGTGCAATCAGCAATAAAGATCCACCCTGTAGACACAAAAGAATGTCAGGTGCAAGAAACACATAACAGTAGACGCTCTTAGATTGACCTCCATATCCTCAGAGTGAAGGGAGCAATTTGACAGCAGCAAATGTGGGAGCATTGAGAGTGCTGACTAATAGCACCAAAGAGTTGAGAGGTGTTGAGGTATTGACATTCCAAACCTGAGTTCCAGCCACCAGGCAGTCATTGGATGGGTGAGCTCCAATACACACAACTGGTTCTGACGTCCGTACCTCCCACTGACACTGTTCCTCATGACTTGATTTTAATTTATTGCTGAACATGAGGAAAAATTTGTGAACCAGCAGCACTATTATTTTGTCATCAGCATGAACCAGTTTGTTCTACACATTGATCTATTTTTTGAAACCGGAATATCAGGGTTTAGTTCACCGAAAGGACTTCATTATAGGTCAAACAAGGCAACCAGTGTGTCTCAGAAACATACTTAAGGTCAGGCTACAGATATCCAGACAAAAATCACCAGAATACAACAATTTTTCAATTGAAGGCAAATCAGTGTTCAGCAACAAACACAAATCACCATACTGCAAGAATAACTGGGACCAGTCTTTAATGCCTAGGACCATTACCAAGTGTTCATTGAGTTGGCACATTTTACATTAATTCCTGCAAGAACTGTCCTATTCATCCACATTTTATGACAGTTGTCACGTGTATTGAGACACAATACTTTACTACCAAGAGCCTTGAGACGAAAGCTCAAGAAAACCCGTCAGACTCTTTACTTTCACCAGGATGGGATAAAAGACAAACCAGTTTCCATTAACAGAGCAGCCTGAGTAAGAACCAGGTGCAAAGTCTAAGATATTGATGTGGGAATCCATTGTACACCCAACTGCATACATCTGCAACAGGTGCAACAAGAGATATACTTCTTCACTTTGAAGTCCAAACACATCCAAACATTTACACAAATTACATCCAACATGTCATTGTTCCAAGACTGACAAAGCATGACCATGCTCATGACCTCCTCAAGTACAGAAGGCCAACTCCTCCTACTGCTTATTTCAGCAGGGATTTTTCCGCATCATAGCATACCAGTAGAACATATTGCAGTAATTGCTCCCATCAGCTGTATGCTACCATCAACAAACATACCCTGCTGAATAGTTGTGGCATCCAACTCCTGACAGACCATAGAAATTTTGGATACTAGCAAGGAACGGCTGGAAAAGGAATGGGAACATAAGGAGACTGCCAAAGCTTACAGAGTTAGATACAAGCCAAGCAGATCTTCTCCGCCGAACAGTCATCCAAGGTGCCTGAGTGTACAATGACCCTAACTCCGAACTGCCACCCCTGATACCCTGTCAGCCTACCCCTAAGCAACAGTACTAATGCAGGTGCTCTATGCTTCTTGCATGCAAATTTCCATGAACTGGCTTGAAATGCCAACTGAAGAAAACTGTTGCATACAACAAAACCATATATAATCACCAAATTGAAAACCAGATTTGTACAAACAGGAAGAGACAAAGTGTTTAAACCAGCCATAATATCTAGCAAACCAGAACTTGCCTTCTGAAATGTGTGCATGATATTTGGGTCTGGTAATAATTTGTTGCAAACGCAGACAGATTGTTGGCTAAATAAGCCAAATGAAGTTAGAACTTACCACCAGATTGGCGGTGGACAATGGATGTGTGAAATAGCAAAGCTCATCAGATCTAGGGCGCCTGACCTGTCACCATTGTCTCCAATTACTAAGAAATTCATTTTCTAGCATAGTCAAGTCAATAGTTTGAGCCACAACTATCAGTGTAATGCAACTGCCAATCCACAGACAATACATATTGCCAACCTCAGTACTCAGATAGAAAATGCAAGAAACAATACTTCCAACTAGTATCAGCAATTGAAGAACAGCTACATCATGCACCAACAGATGCATGTGATGGTGCACTAGAAGAGTAAGAATTGTCCTAGACCCAGAGTACCAGTGCAAATTTACCAGCCATTGTTAAGATGAAATGAAAGCTGATGTCCACATGATGGATTTAAAGAAATTGAGTGAACAGAGCTACTCTCAATTTTAGTCTGTGCCTGCAAAGGAAAACAAGCAGTTGCAGTTAGTTCCCCCCCTCAGTAAGAAAGAAAAAGATTTAGAAAAAAGAGATGGATGCAAAATGCAAGCTTTGCTAAAGACTAACAGTCAGATTCAGCAGTCTTAATAGACTAAAGTTTATCCTCTTTCAGATTCAAGGTCAATCAATTTTGCAAGGACATCAATTTGGGAATGGAATTATACATACTGTAGATTCAGAACAGAACCTGCCTCTACAATCACACATATGGGTAAATGTTCAAATTTTCAAACCCTCAGATCAGCAATATCTTCAAGACATGTAGCCAGCTTCACTGAACGGAGTGGGGGATGATATGCCTGCAAGGTAACAGCACTGTCACTTGGTCCCAGTGTTACAGAGCAATAAATCTTGCAGCAAGTCTCACAAAGTACAGCTGCTCATCCACTAAGAAATCCTTAATGATCAGGACTGCCTATTCAACCCATTTTTCACCAGCAGAGAAAAGATTCTGTCTAGGGAAACCAGAACCAGCTACCGACATTTTTCCAGCTTCATAAATTGGAGCTGAAGGACTGGTGCAAAGATAGCCCTTATGCACAAGTCTTAAGGCAACTACTGAACCAAACCATTGCTGCTTTCCTCATCTCTATAATGACACATCTGATTTCCTGCTCCATTTCCCAGCACTCTCCTATATGATAATCTTGATTTCTGGCATATATTGACATAAGCCTGTGACATTAGTTCTAAGCTTTTCATCAGAAGTTCAATTCCTATCTCAGCAAGCAACCTTAAATAAGCACACAAGAACCTCATTCAGTCTTCAGGTGGTCATATTGTCACTCTTGTCTTATTAGTAAACCTTGAATTAAGCATAGATGTTGGTCTCAAAACTGTAAATCCAGCATCCAGAGCCATTGGCAGGACCTACCTCCCCTGGGGTAACAAAGGCAGCAGAGTTCCTTCCTCCTCTAAAATCCCAAAGGAAGACATGTCCCCCGTCACACCCTGCAAAAACTAGCTGCAATTCCAGAAGATAAAGAGCTAAGAAGAGTTGTTCACAGGACTAAACTCTCACAAGAATAAAATATTAGTGACTGTAGAGAGGGTTAGTAAATCACCATACATAATGAACAATGAACAGTGACAATTTAAAAAAGATGCAAGGCAATGTCTCAAAGAAACTCTCTCCTTTATCACCATTAGTGACAGCTATAAAGGGTTTGCATCCCAGGCCACCCTGTTATGGTGGCATATGACCTTAAAGCTAAGTGATGGACATCAGAGTTCTATCTAACCTGTTCATCATTTGACAGCTCAAGACTATTCAGGTCACCCGCACCCACAGGAGCCTGCAGTGATAAGGATGGTAATTTTCCAGTCCGCCGATCCCAAAGATGCACTTTATTCTCATTTCCACAAGCCAAGACCCTGCATGATCATGTAAAACCACAACAGACCAAGTGAAACCACAATCTTTAATTCTGACGACAACTACATTAGATCAACTCGAAAAGTGAACTGGCCAGTTAATGCAAATGCAAGTTCACCTGTCCTGTTCAAACCTAAAGTAACAGAGATCAAAAAGCGCTCCTGGTTGCCCATTCTGATTCCTTGGACTTTTTACACACAGTACCTGTAGTAGCTCCAAGCAAAAGAAATTCACCTTGTTTAGCATAAGAGGGGACCATACAACTTGACCAGGAAATCAAAATTTAATGGCCCTTCAAAACATTGGAGACCATATATCCTAAAAGCAGCCCAGCATTTTAAAGAGAATGGAGTTGCTTCAATTTGAACAATCAAAAGTACGATCTATTTTGAACACCAGAGTCATTAATCAAATTGAATTGTTCTCTTCATCAAGAGATAACCAGGTCCAGCACAGTAACAAACATGCCCTACACAGATACATCTCAATCTTAAACTTGCACCCATACCTACTTGCTGTGGAGTGCTGGACACTTTAGCTATGTCATAGATATACAACTTGTTGCTCCCAGATGCCACACACGCCACCTATTCAGACAATCCAAGCTGAATCCTTCATTAACTCTATGCTACTTGACCAGATATCACCATCCTACAGTCTCCACACCAAAAATGTTTGGCCCCTTGTTAATTAGTAAGGTGCTATGTATGAATCTATGGTTGACACATGTGGGAACCAGAACATGCAAACACATGTCACAGCATCATAACAAACATTTGGGATGCCCTAAACTGTAGGGTTGTGGATGGCAGTATTTAGAAATGTGTCTTTCATATTGATTTCTTAACATTGTTTTAGAGTCTTGTATATTGTACCTCTTCTTGATTAGCAGGATTCCATTTGATAGCCTCAAGTTTGTATCGTGTATCAATATGCACTATAGGTTTAGCTTCATCTGCCTGAGAACCTGTGGGAGGCCATTGTAAAAGAAAAAGTCAAATAATGTTCCCTGCAAAGAAGGGACATCTGCAGGAATGGTGAAAGAGAAAGATCACTACATAAGTTGGACATAACAAACTTGTCCCACACTCCTGACAAATTTTGCTTCAAATTTCTCATTCCCTAGGGTGCATCTTTGAAGATGGCATATTAAAGCCCTTTGAAATCCTAAGATAGAACAGCTTGCTACTCAAACTGCTACAAAATGATTAATATGATTACATAGTTCTCCAAGATAATAGAGACCTCCAGCCATGCAGTATAGCGCCTCAAAGTCATGGATGGAAAGGCATCCATTGCTGCTCACAGAAGCCAGATACACACCCTGCAAGACTTGCAGCACTTACTGATTACTGTATTTAGCTGAGATTGGAGGAGGATGTATCTAAACATAATCAAAAAGCCCTCACCACTTAGCAACACTTTTCTCAAAATATAGCAAACAATAATGATCCTACATGGATGACCCCAAAAGCAGATGTTTATTGAAAAATGCCTATAGTACCAGATGAACATTTGAAGCAAGCAAGATGGCAGAGGACTGTGGCATGCAGATTATAACAAGTTAGCGCATGTTGAAGAATTTGACACATGAAGCTCTTAAACATCAAACTTCTATTTTTCAACAAATTGCAGACAGAAAAAGATTTAAGGGTGCTGAACAACTGATGTGTCAGTTCCAGTCAAACCAAAACAAGCAAGAATGATTGCAGTCATAACCTTGAGAGTGTCACACACAAAGTATCAGACTGTCAACTTCATTATGACGCCATTACTCACTCCTGACTTCATCAACTCCCCACATTTGCCGTAGATGGTACATAAAACTGTGCTCAAAACTCATTAAAAAAATAATACAGAATTCCTCATTCGAGCTGCTGCATGCTTACATATCAACAAATATGATACACGCACATTTATAGCCAAAAAACAAAGAGAGGGCCAAGGTCCTTACTTGAGCATCAAACTGAACACAGGTTACAATTGGCCTGCTGACATGCAAGCACAACCACCATTGGAAACATAATTCTGAGAATTGAGGAATACTTTAAAGTCCAAGATTAAAGAGGCCTAAATGACTAGCACATGCAAGTTGGATGCTTCCTCAGAATACAAGCTCTCCACAATTTGTTCTACCTGCAGCTCTCACATTTCTCATAGGCCCTACACACTCTGTTGATGGATGAGCTAACACAGAATGAATCAAAAACCATGCAGATCTCTAAGTTTTTGGAAATGGCAGCTACATTCCCAGCAAGAATTTCACCTTGATGTAAAATAGGTATTGCCAGAAGCCATGCCTACTGTCTCTGAAAAACTAAAAAGTGCATGATTCACTGATCCTTGCCATAATTGTGCCTACATTCACAGACCCACAAAAATAACCCCCAGTCAGCACAAAACACAGCAAATAAGCTGAATTGAACCCTTCTCATGAAATTTCACTGTTCATGATAAAGTAAGCCTTAATAGGAAGTGCTTGCACCCTCTGTACACGAGCTTATTACATGGATGGCTATTCCCCAATTAATTAGGTCTTACTCCTCAGTGTTGATTGCACCCAAGTTTCTATATCAGTAAGGCACTGTGTCAGATACCAATGCACAGCTCCAACATGTCTTCTAAGCAGAAGGCATTTGATCTGAATGCCCCCAATAGTGCCACCAGCCTTTGCATCTGTCCTGACAGTTGGTGGCACTGTCTTGCCAATGTTGCCAAACTTGTTATGAACCACCTTGAGGTTCTCAAAGGTGTGTGTAGCACATATCTGTGTGGTAAACACATATGACTAAATGACAGGGGTTGCTTGCTTACTGCATCTTTTCAGCATAAATGATGCACAAAACAAGAAGATGAGAAAAGCGCTTGTGCGAAAGCACACAACCAAGGAACAGAAAAGGGACAATTGACAGAACATCCACAACAGGAAGAGTAACTCACATGTACTGGAGGAGGAAATTGGCGGCCCAAATTCGTCTGTGGAAAGTTCCCTATCTGCAATGAAATTAGTCAAGCAACTTCATAAGTGGCACGCAAATTCTCTGACTAATATCTCTTATAACAAAAAACCTTCCACACAACCTTTGAGAACCACAGGAGAGCAAGACTATCACATCTGCCACCATCATTAGGTCTCACTCATGGTCGGCCAGTTCAGGTACTCTAATCTGAAACTTTCTGACAGAAAACAAATGCATCTCATTAGTGGGGATCTGCATTTCAAATATTATCGTGCGAACAGAGTCAGCTGTATTCTAGGTTATATTCAAAGCAGAGAGTTAGGTTTGATCATCACAAGAAAGACAGAGATGGTCACCTACCTCAGAATAGGATTGAGACAGGAATCTTAGAAGAGCGTGCTTATAAACTCCTGACAGTTTTCCATCAACCTGATACGCATCTAAACCCCAACCTTTCCTGTGCCTGACAACCAGTCAGAAAACTGCAGAACTGACTGTATCTAAGTTGTCTAAGGAATTCATATGTGTAAAACCCAAATCATTCATAAGCTTCACTGAGGTTATCATCCAGCCAGGGTACAATTCATGCGCCTGCAGTCGCTGTGATGGATCAGTATATGGTGCAAGAGATTATCCCGCTGGCATTTCATGGAAACATAACTGCCACAGACGAAGTTTGCGTCTGTTACCTGTCCTCAGGGGAATAACAAATCATAGGTAACAACCGGAGAAGAGAACGACCCCAATTTTAGGACTATAGTTTCTCCTCACGAAAATCAAGTCAATACGTCCGTTTCCCCCGAACATGAAGACTTGCTTACAGCATGCGGCATACACAGAGGGTAAATGTGGCCCTGGAAGCCGCTAGCTTTCCCACATTTTGAATCGAACAGTCGACTACATCATAGCTAGATTGGTGACTACTACTACTACGGGCAGAACAGCAGCCAGCTTGCACCTAAGATGAATTGGACCAGTTGGTACCTGGAAGGAATTTGCTTGCTTGCCTGCAGGACATCAGGCCCAGAGTTTCGAACTACAAAGCGATCCATCACCAACCTTTTCGCTTCACACTCCGGATTCACACCCTCAATTCCACAGCTCTAATCTGTCTTTCATTCAGCAAAACGCGAGTCCTTATTCTTATTATTCTTTTTCTCGCTCCTCCAGCCATCATACCATCAATGAGATCGTCTTCTTGTCCCGGACACTGCAGGGGCTGCGCCGCGAGCATCGGAGTTCGATTGGCGGGCGGGAATTCCCGCCACAGGACGACGACGGACGAGAGCTGTGACGCGGGCAGCTCGTAGCGCGTAACTTATTAGTAAGTTACCAGTGTTGTGCGGATATCTGTGTCTCTAAGAACCTCCGGTTCCTATTTTCACATTTCAGAATCGGAGAGCCGCCCGGTTCCGGTTATTTCAAACCCCTTAAAGAAGCTGAGACCGGTTATTTGATTTTTAAAATTTCTGAGAACCATGATTATGAATCCAAAACTAGGACTTTGAATTTTTTAGGACCTAGATCGAGAATCCTAAGAAACACCCTGATAACCACCTTTTTGTAATAATCAATTAAACACCCTAAGTTACCTTGAGGCCTACCACATTGGTGGTTAAGTGGTAGGTAAGGCCCTAAGTGGAGGGCCTTGCCAATAAGGGGCCCACACAAGTGCCGAATGTGGCTCCAGTTTTGATAGTGGACAGCTCATGCTTTCTAAACAAGTCCCCAAACTTGTTCAATACATGCTTCAACTCATTGATACTTTTCCTCAACAACCTCACAAACTTTGTGGGCATGTGGAAGCCAACCTTCAATGCTTGCAAAAATTTGATTTCCCTTCATCTCCCAATATTGTGCATTAGGGTTTTCACTATTGCATATGATCCTAAACTGGCACCCATTATAACCTCGACCTTCTCAAGTTGTTCATTCAATTTGTTTTGTATGCACATCCAAACTTCCAAAAACATCTTTACATTCCTTCACCTTTGTGGATTGAGATTGAATGTTTATATGTAAAAAAACGTGTTTACCTTCAACAAATTCAATCTACTTTTAACTTTGCAATTCATTGGGCAACAATGATAACAACCTAGACCATTCAAACATCTCTTCTTCTAAAATTGTACTTCTAACTCTCAATTCTCACTAAAAACTATGAAAACCACCTCACATAAATCCTTGTTCAATGGTGGAAGTTATGCAACTTAATTTTTTCTTTCTACTTGATTATTTTCTTAAACACTAATACCATTTAGCTCTATATTTCTTATATATATATATATATATATATATATATATATATAGTTTTATTTGATATAATTTTTAATACAAAGCTAAATTTCTAACACATAATAGATTTTCTATTTGGTTCCAAATAAAAAAAACCAAAAAATAGGAGGATTGAATATGGATGGAACCAAGGTTATGATAAACATTTATGTCCATTATTATTGTAATTAAGGATAAGGAATTGTTTATGACCTTTAATGTGAATTTTTTTTTGTTTTTGTTCTTGTTTTTCACAAATACAATGTAAAGTACCTTATGTGTTTCCTCATTGTTTTTGAAAGAAAAAACTAAATTTGATATGTGGTTCATAATTATTTTACCCAATTTTTAATTCCTTGATATGATACAAACCTATGAACAACAAAATAAGTTCCATGTGAACATGGACAAAATATGAAGCTTTGCAATTTTGTGATGTAAAATGATGTTTGGTAGGTTGACATATTTGGTTTCACAAATATAAAAAATTTAAATTAGTTTAATTCATTAACCCCACAAAAAATTTGCTTGTAATATCAATTGTATGATTAATTAATCAAAAGTTTATGGTTATATTTATCAATCTTCCAAAAACAATTTTGTTTGGAAATACATGGCCTTGATGAAATCTAAAACCATTCATGTTGTGATCTAGTTTAATTGACTTCAAATTGGCCTTCCTTTCAAATGGGATTTATTAATTTTCTAGTTTAGTTTGGGCATGATTTACTAACACACCATTGGACTCATCAAATGACATCAAGGGTAAATACATTAATGATTCCCAACATTATAATGAAATGCAACATAATGCATGTATTCCTACATTATGCTTATCAAATTGTATTGAAGGTAAGTATCTTGTTGATTCACAACATTGGAATGTAATGCAACCCAAAGTGTGTTTCCTAGTTGGGGTTTAGAAAGGCATATGAAAACTCCAAAATTAGATTAAAATAAAGATGTGCATGGGTTCCTGTAAGTGCAAATTTATGAGTGAGTTAACCTACATAAATTAAACAAGTTGGCTAAGTTATGTTAGGACTTAGTCACAAACAACTCAAATTCATTTGATTCACATGATTCAAACTTTGAGAGGAGGCACCACTTTTTTTCTTATAATACATTTTGTGATTGGTAATGAAGATTACATCCAAATGGCTAAAATTCTCAAGACTCCCATGTGGAATTTCCAAAAAAAACTACCAAATTATGAAATCCATTACTTTGCAAGTTTAGGATTCATAAATGTCAACTTTGATTGAATAATTTCAAGATGAAAAGTTATAGTCTTTAAAGAGATCTTCTCAAAATGTTACACACTTTCAATTAAAACTCATTTGACCTTTGTTTTTTGGGTTATAATGGTTAAGAGTAAAATTGTTAATTGATTTTCGATCTTTTTGAAACTTGTGTTTCAAATCTTCAAATGGAAAATGAAAATTCACTTTCAATATTTATTATTCAAAACATTTTCAAACAATTTGAAAAAGGACTAATTTGAAACCTCATTTTAAAGATTTAAAACATTCATGAAAATTTAATTCCTAAAGTGAAAATCTATTTAGAATGTTGGGATACATTTCTTTGCATTCTCCAACATTTGTGGGAGTGTGTTCAAATGTCAAAATTATTGTTGATGTGTGTGTGTGTGTGTTTTTTTTTTCATATTATGTGTTTTCAAATTTCACATGGATTCAAATTTCTGAATTTGAAGATCAATTTATAAGTGAAAGATCAATTATAATAATCTAGAAAATGTCAACAACTTTTATTGATAACCAATTCAATGATAAATTATCATATGTGTTTTTATGAATTTTTTTTGTTAGAATCAAAATTGCATTAAAAAAATTCCAACCCATTTGACAACTATATATAAGTTCGAATTTTTGAGATTTTTTATAGCATGTACATGCAAGATTAAATGAACCACTAGTTTACCAATGTATTTATCAATTGGTGCATTTGTTTATCATTAAAATCATCGTTTATTTGGATTGTTCAATGATTTTGAGGCTTTAATAGTAGGAGAAAACGATGAAAAAGCATTGTTACAATTTTTTGGTATACCTTTTTTTTTAGATAAGTTCACTTTTGGGGTATGAAAATTGAAGTCCTTAAATATTAAGCATGCATTGCAATGCTTGTAGCAACAATTAAATGTTTTGGGTTAATACCATAGAATCTAGGCAACTTTGGCATTTTCTATCGAATAATTAATTTAATCTAGAATTTATGGTTTGGTACCTACCTTTTGAATTCTGAAAATTTCAGCATATATGTAATATATATAATAAAATACATTAGCACTTTAAACCTAATTTACTGCATTAATGGTCAGATGGATGTAAATTGTCAAAAAAAAACCTAACCTTTGATCAAAATGTAAACTCAATTTGCAAAAAAAATTGATGTTAAAGAATACTTAACATGTTCCATCAAAATCCTATCTTAATTTGTAAAGAAAAACTTGACATTGAATCAAAAGCAAAGCATTGAAAAATGGTAATCCTACACATGAATTTGCAATGTAAACCCTATTGAAAAGTGAACAAAATCCTCCATATATTTTTAAAAAAATTTGACAAATATTAATTGGGTAGAATCAAAAATCAATGACAAATTTAGATCCGGTGTTAGTTTTCTTATGCAAACATCTATTCATCACTTGGAAAAATATGATGATACATTAAATAGTTCTTAATATATTATTGAGACATGTTTCAAAGAACTTGTATTGATGTTTTGTGATGCATTAGTGACTATTTTACCCTAACCATAAAGTTGAAAATATGACAACCTTCTATTCATGGAAAATTTTGAATTTTTTTCGCTGCCCAAGTGTGTCTATATCTATACATGTGACAACACCTCATTTGGCATGAAGCAAAAAATTGCCCTAAGATAGTTGGTTTACAATACATTACATATGTATCATGGGATATAAATGATATCGTGACATGATGCTTGAACTAATAATGCATGATGGCATCATATATTATCAAATTATATTTCCAATAAATTGAAAAGTGAATTCAAAATTACCACTACTCACTGTAATTATTGTTGGTAAAAGAATTTTTTTGGGCCAATGATTTCCCTATTTTTTTAAACCACTGGTTCAAGTATTTTTATCAAAAAGAAAAATTAGTCCAGGGATTTATTTTTTAAAAATCTAGAAGTTCCAATTACTGTAAAGCACTCAGAGAAAATTGGTAGTGTATGTGGAGGGCACCTTATATCTATCAATTTCCCTCCTAGAAATTGGGAGGGATCTTATGCCTACTTCTCAAGGATCGGAGGGAACTTATGCCTACTTGTAGGTGTAAGAACCCTCCCACTATTGAGGTATAGGCACAAGAACCCTCCTCCCATTCATACACCTGGTGATCTACATAGGTTTGGTTCATGATAAATTTTGCCTTGTGCTTTAGGACAGGTAAAGCCCATGGGTGGGGGACATTCCCAAAGTGTGGGGCCTAGGACGAGCTGATAAAATGCGATGCCGGACTCAGCTACCGGCTCATCCTAGGCCCCTTATTTTGAGAATGCCCTCACCCTAGGGTTTTACCCTACACCTAATCCAACCAGGGTTTGAAAAAATTAATATTCGTTGAAGTATTGCGGGGATCGTAGACCCAAATCTTTCTGCTGTCAACTTCACCATCTCTTTCCTTCTCGTGTTCATGGAATTTAAAGGAACGGTCGGAAGCTCCTGCTGCTCCTTGCTGGTGCGCAAACCCGAAACCCTAATCGCTCTCTGGCCTTTTACACTTGAAGCGGACGCTGCACGCGACAACGGACAGGCCCGCAGTCTGTGGCATCGCCACCTCCTTGCAATCGACCTGTGTGTTAGCCGACCAAGCCCCTCTCTTAGGGTTGGATTTGGGATTCTAGAAGCTTGGTGGCAATAGAGGACTTGTGTCTTGTGTGGTCTTACTCGAGAGGTCCTGTTCGGGAGGTTTGTTGTTTGTTCGGGAGCTTTGGTTTCTCTTTTGGAAGTTTGTCTTGTAAGCTTTGCATCTTCTATTGTCGTCGTTGTCGTCGTCGCCTGTGAAATTGAAGCTTCAAGATCAAGAGTCTGAAGAGTTGGAGATTGGAGTTGAGAGAGCGAGAGCGAGCAATCCGCAATCATGCAAGCTCCAGTGATGCCGAAACCTCGGCTGGATTACCTCAACATGAGGCCGCCGGCGAATTACGTCGCAGGATTAGGGAGAGGAGCCACAGGGTTCACGACAAGGTCTGATATCGGACCTGCGAGAGCGGCGCCGGATTTGCCTGATAGATCGGCGACGACAATCGGAGGAGCAGCGGCTGCAAGTGCGGGAGCAGGAAGAGGACGAGGAGGCAAAGGTGGTGGTGCAGAAGAAGAGGAAGAGGAGGAAGCTGAGAAGGGATATGATGAGAATCAGAAGTTTGATGAATTTGAAGGCAACGATGTTGGTCTCTTCGCTTCCGGAGAGTATGATGAAGACGATAAAGAAGCCGATGCGGTCTGGGAAAGCATCGACAAGCGCATGGATTCAAGGCGCAAGGACCGACGTGAAGCTCGACTGAAGAAGGAGATCGAGAAGTACAGAGCTTCTAACCCTAAAATCACCGAGCAGTTTGCAGATCTGAAGCGGAAGCTCGTCACTCTTTCCTCCACAGAGTGGGAGAGCATCCCAGAAATCGGCGATTACTCTCTCAGGAACAAGAAGAAACGGTTCGAGAGTTTCATTCCTATGCCTGACACTTTGCTGGAGCGCGCGAAGCAGGAACGAGAGCATGTCACGGCTCTGGATCCTCGAAGTCGAGCCGCTGGTGTCGAAACCCCCTACGGCCAAACTCCCGTCACGGACCTCACAGCGGTCGGAGAGGGTCGTGGCACGGTTCTGTCTCTGAAGCTGGATCGTCTCTCCGACTCGGTGAGTGGTTTGACTGTTGTCGATCCCAAAGGCTATCTCACGGACTTGAAGAGCATGAAGATCACGAGTGATGCCGAGATTTCGGACATCAAGAAAGCACGCTTGTTACTCAAGTCTGTGATTCAGACCAATCCTAAGCACGCTCCTGGATGGATTGCTGCAGCACGCCTTGAAGAAGTCGCAGGCAAGATTCAAGCCGCAAGGAATTTCATTCAGCAAGGTTGTGAAGAGTGTCCCATGAATGAGGATGTGTGGCTGGAAGCATCCAGGTTAGCTACTCCTGATAGTGCAAAAGCTGTGTTGGCACAGGGTGTGAAGGCAATACCAAATTCAGTGAAGCTTTGGATGCAAGCTTCAAAGCTTGAGAGTGATGATATTAGCAAGAGTCGGGTGCTGCGCAAAGCTCTTGAACATATTCCAGACTCTGTCAGGCTCTGGAAGGCAGTTGTGGAGCTTGCAAATGAGGATGATGCTCGAATACTTCTTTCTCGTGCTGTTGAGTGCTGCCCTTTGCATGTGGAGCTTTGGCTTGCATTGGCTCGACTCGAGACATACGAGAACGCCAGACGGGTTCTGAACAAAGCTCGAGAAACACTGCCAACTGACCCAACCATTTGGATCACTGCTGCAAAGCTTGAAGAGGCTAATGGAAATGCAGTGGTGGGACGCATCATTGACAGAGCTATCAAAGTTCTCCAGAAAGATGGAGTGGTTATTGACAGGGAAGCATGGATGAAGGAGGCAGAGGCTGCTGAGCGAGCAGGCTCAGTGGCAACATGCCAAGCAATCATTAATACCACCATAGGCATCGGGGTAGAAGAGGAGGACAGGAAGAGAACATGGGTAGCTGATGCTGATGAATGCAAGAAACGTGGCTCTATTGAAACAGCTCGAGCCATATATGCACATGCTTTGACAGTGTTTCCAGGGAAGAAAAGTGTATGGTTGCGGGCAGCACAGCTTGAGAAGAGTCATGGAACTAAAGAGTCCCTTGATTCAATGCTCAAGAAAGCAGTTGGATATTGTCCGCAGGCAGAGGTTTTGTGGCTTATGGGTGCAAAGGAAAAATGGTTAGCTGGAGATGTGCCATCAGCACGAGCTATTTTGAAGGAGGCATATGATGCTATACCAAACTCTGAAGAGATTTGGCTTGCAGCATTCAAGCTGGAGTTTGAGAATCATGAGCCAGAGCGAGCACGGATGCTGCTTGCCAAGGCACGAGAAATGGGAGGGACTGAGCGGGTTTGGATGAAGTCTGCCATCGTTGAGCGAGAGATGGGGAATGAGAGCAAAGAGAGGGAATTATTGGAGGAAGGCCTTCAACGATTTCCAGAGTTTCACAAACTATGGCTCATGCTTGGGCAGCTAGAAGACAGGGCGGGGCATCCAGCAGTTGCCCGTGATGTGTATGAAAGAGCTTTAAGGGCCTGTCCTCACAGCACACCCCTTTGGCTCAGTGCTGCTGCATTAGAAGAAAAAATGGGAGGTCTGAGTAAAGCAAGAGCAGTTCTTACAAAAGCTCGGCTGAAGAATCCGCAAAATCCTGAGCTTTGGTTGGCTGCAATTCGTGCTGAAGCTCGAGCTGGCAACAAGAAGGAGGCTGAGGCACTAATGGCTAAGGCACTACAAGATTGTCCTTCAAGTGGGCGACTGTGGGCAGAGGATATAGATATGGCTCCACGACCACAGCGCAAGTCAAAGAGTGTGGATGCTCTGAAGCGATGTGATCATGATCCTTTTGTCATTGCAGCAGTCGCAAAGCTTTTCTGGCAGGATCGGAAGGTTGACAAAGCTCGTAATTGGTTGAACCGTGCAGTGACTTTGGCACCTGATGTTGGTGATTTCTGGGCACAGTTGTATAAGTTTGAGTTACAACATGGGAGTGAGGAGCTTCAGCAGGAAATTCTTCAACGCTGCACCAGTGCTGAGCCCCATCATGGTGAGCGCTGGACCCATATGTCAAAAGCTGTGGAGAATGCCCATCTTTCAACTGAGGCAATTTTGAAGAAACTTGTTGTTGCTCTTAGCAAGGAGGAGGCTATGCTCGAAAGGGCAGCTCCTTGAGACTGCATCCTCCCTCTCTCCTTCTTTGTCTCTCTCTTTTCTCATTGGGTCTGTGCAGGATGGATGTTGATGAATTGAGCTATAAGGAAGCAATGTGGCTTCCTGTGACTGCAGTCTGTTTGTCTTGATCGTGCACTCTCTTTTGTAAGATAATGCGCTTTTCCAACTCTGCAGCTAAAATTGGCATGATGGAAGAATGCAGGACTGTCTAGGGTGGACTAAGGGAGGGAATCTATGATTTAGGGTCTAGTTGTAGGAGCTTAAAGCATATGTGGATTTAGTTTTGTATCCAAGAATGCCTTCATCTAATCTTCTCCCACTTCCTGCTCCAATGTAGCTGTTAGAAGCATTTGGTTGCAAAATTGAGCTCCATGCCTTAATTTTTCAAGGACATGACAACATGGCCCCAGGGTACATGTAGATATTTTTGGATATTTGGAGACTTTGAAGGAGATGATACCACAGGATTGTCCTTGAAATTTTCCTTGTTCCCTCTCTTCTTATGAAGCAGGTTGAGAACTGACTACAACTTCTGTACAGTATGTTCCTGAACCCCTCACCCCAAATAGTTTGTACTTTTGTGAAGAAATGATTATATCTGTTTTGTGTATCTGAATTCAGTGGTGTTAGCAGAGTGCTCCAAGCATTTGGTCTTCATTTGTTGCATATGACTGTTTCGTGTCTCTTGGTCTCTCTGTAGTTTTTGTGAAAGGTTCATGTTAAAGTGAAGAGTTAACATAAATGGATGAAATGAATGACAAATTAAGTTACTAGAACTATCCTATGAAATATGATATAATTTTTGAGTCATTTAAAACCTTCTATGTATGTCAGATGATTCATAATATGACAGTTCATGGATGAGGTTCAATTGCCAATGATGATTTTAAGTTACATGAATTATATGGAATATATCTATCTATGAAGTAAGGTAGTTTGTTTGTTTTGTTTTGTTTGTACCGATGAGATATTGAACTGGGATGCTTCAGATCACGGTCTTGGTCTCTTTGGAAAGCTCTCGAGGAGGAGGGGTGCATTGGCTTGGTTTCATGGTGTTTGGACTTGCGGTGGAGAAGTTCTTGAATATTGAATGATTTCTTCACTGAAAATTAAATTACATCATACCTGAAAATTTCTGAGGAATTGGAATGTGCCTTTGGTGTTGTTGGAAAGATCTGGATGGGCAGGATTTAATGGAATTCATTTGGTAATATTTGGATTCAAAATGTGGGAGATATTGATTTTTAAATAATTTATTGAAATTTATAAAATCAATGCATCTTCATCTTATTGACCTTTTTGTTTGCCCTTTCAAGTCCCATTTCTTAACATTAGCTAAAAAGTTGTACCCCTTAAAGCTTGAAGGTGATCCCACTTGGGCCAACAACACAAAACTCCATTATAGCTAAACCTTTTACATTTATCATATGATGTATAATGAGGTTAATGAATGTCATCAACAAAACTTGCTTTCCATTTTGGGAATGAATGTCATGATGATTAATGTAGGGTAGAGTAGTTGGTGAATGAACATTTTGGAGACCTAATGCATCTCAAATGTTGTTCTATTGCAGCAAAAGTTGAAAGAAAAGTTGTAGAACTAAAAGTTGTGCATCCAAGTGCGCTTGAATCATAAGAAAAGCTCAAGAGCTGTTATGCATATTTTAGTGTTAGGGGATCAAAAACACACCAAAAAACTTTCTTCATCACTTGAAAACACATGAACATCTTCATGTTCATGTATGAGCAAACATTCAATGATCCATGATCCAACATTACCTACCTTCTTCACAAATATTAGATGTGCATAAGGATGAACAAAAAAAGGCACAAAAATGTTCATATTTAATTTCAACAAATAGGATTTTCAATTAACAGTGACAGGGGCAAGAAAGAACAAAACCCTAATTTCACCACCTGCTCTTGCCCACCATCACTTCCTTTTCTAGCTATGTCTATTGCATGTTTTTTCTTTTTTTGGATCTCAAGCGATGATGATGTTGTCAATACAACTTTCAAACTAAATTACTTGAAGCTTAAGCATTTCAAGTTTATGCCTTCTTGGCTACAATTGTTGGCAATCCTCCTAGTGGTAATCTTGGTGGTCTTCATCTTTTTTTTTCTTATGCTTACACCCACTAATGATCCTTTTAGTTGTGATCTTGATCATGGTTTTCATCTTCCTTTCTCTTGGTTACAATTACCCCTGATCTTCTTGGTCGTGATCTTGTTGGTGCTTGTCTTTTCTTTCTTGTGTTTATATTTGCTAGTGTTCCTCTTGGTTGTAGACTTGGTGGTCCTTGTATTTTTTCTCTTGTGCTTATAACTACTGACGATCGTCCTATCACAGTCATCATGTTGATCATTGTTTTCCTTCTTTTCATTTTTCGCTACAGATGCTAGTGACCTTCCTAGTCATCGTGATCTTGATCTTGGTGGTCCTCATCCTTTCTTTCTTGTGCATGTAGTTTTTAGCAATCCTCCTGGTCATGATCTTGATATTCATAGTTGCCATCCTTTCTTTCTTAGTTGTAGTTCTTGGCGATCCTCTTGGTTGTGGTTTTAATTATAGTTACTAGTGATCCTCTTGGTCGTGATCTTAGTTGCAGTTGTTAGTAATCATCTTAATTATGGTTTGGTTGCAACTATTGACGATGTTCTTGCCTGTGGTCTTGGTTGCAGTTATTGGTGATTCTTTTTATCTTCCTAAACTTAAACCCCCCTCCTTTGCTCTAGTTACTCAGTAGAATGAAACAAGCACAGTGCAATGTGACCACAAACAAATAGTCTAATCCTTGTTTATAATCTTGCCTCTTATTGTGTTGGAGTAAACCTTGAAAATCTTATAATTATAATGATTTTTCACCCTTGTGCAACTAAGGAAGCTCACAAATGTTCATGTAGATGCTACCCTACTTTCCTAACAATTATTGTGAACCAATTGTATTCAAAATATGCTCTTGCATTTTTGGTAGTTGTACATTGAGATGCTTGTTCATCTATAGTGAAGTAATTTGTAGATTTTCTGACCTTATTTTCCTCCCATTTCTTATGACATGTTTCCTTAATTACATCTTCAATTGCCTTCTCCATAGCCTTCTTACACATAATTATTCTCCATAGCCTTCTTACACATAATTATTAGGTATTCAACATTAATCATGACATGAAACTACAAGTATTCCAATAAAGTTTCCTTTTTTTTGGTCTGTTTTGCACGTAGATGGAGGAGTGACAAAAGTTGGTGCATTCTTATGGTATCTTGAATCAAGTTCAAAAAAATTTGTTCTTTTTACACTTGCTTGTGACTAAAGCTGTCTAAATTTACTACTAGATTTTTTAATGGTTAGTTGTAATTCTTTTAAACGTGCAAGCCCCCACCTTTAAACCAAACCTTCAAACCCTTATAAATGTTCCATATAACATCCATTGCTAAACCTTGATAAATCTACAAAGTGAAAAAATGGGCTCAAACTTGGCAAATTGCCAAAAGAAAATTATAAATCTATTTGCAAAAGCACCCATCCACCAAACCAACACCACACATATGTGTATCTTTTTAGGTCAAGTAAGCTTGCACAACTATTCATCTTGATATGTTCTAGCACACACCATAATCCCTAAAAACATTCAATTTAAAAAAAAAAAAAAAAAACTAAAACTACCCCTTTACACTTATTAGAATTTTTATTTTTTTTAACAATAGAGGCCAAAAATTAGAACACAAGAAATTTTTTCTGAATGTTCAATAATAAGTACATTAGTGAATGATGAAAAAACATTGATTAGCCACTCTCCAAATGTTTGCCCACCAGCCCTTGAACGGCAAAGGGCTACTTTACCCTAATGCTTTTGTGGATATCATAAGGTGGAATCTTCAAAGCTTTTCAAAGACATTTGTAAAGAGTTGAACTTACTTTCCCATTTGCATTTGGTTGTACATCAACCTTACACACAACACCCACTCATCAAAATATTGTACTTTGTAATGTGAGATTTGGAATTGATAACATTGTAGCCTTCATTCTCTTGGTTGTTGTTCATCATTCCCATCAATTTGCACACAACACCCATTGGCAAAGGAATATGATAATCATGGGGTTAAATTAATCTATGATTTTATGTATATGTATGATATGGTTTTTTATCCATTTGTGTCCTAAACATGCAAACTTCTAATTTTTTATGTCTAGGAACAAATTGTTGGTTTCCTGCTTGAATGAATCACAAAGGTCATGTGTATTGACAAATTATCAAGTCATTCTATTAGGAATGTGGAACAACAAGCTTGGGAATTTGGGAACAAAAGCATTTTAGTGTCACAACCCAAACTTTGGTTTGAAACCAACAATTTTGACCGTCAAGGAATTCATGTTAAAGCAAGTTCAATGCTTGACAAATGGTGAAGGAAATGATAAGACTCACCCAACCAAATGGGAAATTTCTGAAAATCAAGTGGATGCATTCCTTAATTTGAATTGTGACTCCTAAGGAATTCAAAACACATAGGAAAAGGATTTTTTCATAAATGCCCATTGGATTGTTTTTCTCCTTTTTCACCAAATATAGCCACTTCTTAGTTACATGTTTTGTTTGCAAAAAACTTGCAATTGAGAAAAGATGTGATCAAATCGCTTTTATAATCACATAATCATATTTCAGCTGATTATGGTACTAAGTAATGGAAAAGATTTGAAACTTGTCAATCTTGTGTAAATCAAATTGTTGAAAGTGTATAGGGAACTCAAAAGTGTTGTTGAAAGGGTTTTTCTTGCTTTTGGTAATATGAATTCAAAGTATTTACATAGTGTATTAACTTCAATCACAATTGCATTATAGGTGTTACATTGTTGTTCCCATAGTTGTAAGGATGTTTAATGAATGAATTATTTTGCATTAGTAGAAAACTTTTATTGTCATAAATTGTAGGGATGTAGGTCATTGGATATATTTTATGATTTTGAAAATTATTTATAAAAATAAGACATTTAAATTAATTTAATTTTGACATCCATCAATGTTCATATTTCATTCATAAAAAGGTCTTTAAAAAGATGATCAATAGATTCTTTGAATCATTTTGTCACATGAAAAATATTGTATGAAAACTTTTTTGAGCTAGGTCTTTAAACAAATATGAATAAAGATAAACCCTCTCCATAATTACATTTAATTTGTTCAACATTGATGTGAAGTATGACCTTTATGCTTTAGTTATTTCATGTTTTCAATTTCTCGACATTTTAAATATGATTATGTTTGAGTATTTCTCATATACTTCATGACTTTGTTTTATATTATTATTGGTGTATGGTTCAATTTAGGGCAGATGATTTTTTGTTTTTGTTTTATGCACATTGGGAATTCATTGATTGTGATCTTTTTTTCATACATGGGAAACGTTAAAAGTTTTAGATTTAGTCAATTAAATTCACTGAAATTGTATACATATTTCAACATTAAGATCCAACAATTTTGAGAAAATTGTGCAAATGCAATGAGAAATTGAGTGTTCAAAGTGATGGTTGAAAGGGGATTCATCGTTGAGGATTTAACAAATTTGTCATTTACGTGCAAACTAAAAGGATTATAATTGCAAAAAAGATAAAATCAAACGTATGTTATTGGAAGGAAAATGTGCAATAATGAACATGATGACTAAATATCAAAAAGATGCAAAAAGAAAGAAAAATATAAATCAATAATACCATTAATAGTTTCATAATAAAATGGCTTGGAATGTTTTTTTTGCATGTGCAAATTTAGGAAGCAAAATTTTATCTATTTTATTACATTCCAATGGCAACTAGAGATGAATATCACAGAAAGATCGAAGTGCATTCAAAATGGCTTAACCTTGAGCACTTAAGAATTAAATTATGCTTCAGGCTTTAACCATTTCCAAAACTGTGATTCAAATTCAAATTAATTAAACCTAACCTTGATTTCCAAATGTTTGATGTCATTAGTTTAATTCAAATCCTTTGTAAAATACAAATGAATTCATTGTGCTTTTACCATTTTGAAAAACATGGTTTCATGTGCATTGTAACTCATTTAAAGGCAGTTTCATAAACAATTTAACAAAACTTGTTGTGCATCCAAAATTTGAGAAATGTTTTCCACAAATTTCCAAAAACCTTGAAATTTTTTCATGCCAAAGATCCTGAAAATCTAAACATTCAGCAATTCATATGTCTCTGTTTAAAATTTTGATATTGAGATTAAAATTCCGTTCTTCTCTATTTGATTTGGTTCTCTCATTAGGTCTCTCTCCATCTCTCTGCCTCTGGCTTGAATGGGTTGGAACTTGCAGGATTGTAAATTGGTGACTAACAATTTGATCAGATTAGTTCAATTGTTGCATCAATGTCACAAATTGGGTACTTGTATTTTATTAAACATTTTTTCTTAATCAAACATGTGTTAAATATTTTGTTCCAAATCATATAAGTGGTAAATTTTTATAGTACCTTGCCATATATCATTTTTAAAAGTTTAATAATTTTCAAAAAATACCTATTTCAAAGAATTTAAATTTGTGAAAGAAAATAAAGAATCTTTTGAATAAAATAAATAAATAAATAAATTTGATATGGAATCTTCAAAATGAATAAAATTATTGGAGAGACATGTCTTTAAATTGCCCCTGTACCAGTTGTTGCACTTTGTTCCTAATTAAAAATATGTTGAAATGCTTTGTTCCTATTTGAATATGTATTTAAATTTTGTCACCTAAAAGCAAATTTAATGACTTTGTAGGGACCTGGACCTTGAGTAGACCATTGTTTTGTTTCCTTTTGTGATCTAACAAAGGCACCAAGTCGGGACCTCGAATGTGAACTTCGTTGGGCACGACCTTGTTTCAAAATCTGGAATTTCTCGCTTACTACTACTCTCATTTTCAGGACCTCCATTTCCTTTTCACTTTTCTTCCTGGTTTAATAGACTGTCCATTTTGATTGAGGTCTCAATTCTGTATAGGTCTCGTTTCAGGATCTGGAATGGGGATTTCAATTTTCAAGATCTCAAATTGCACTTCGATCAAGACCTCAAATTCGTATAGGTCTTGTGCCACGACCCCGAATTCTGGATCTCACTTATAAAGCAGTGGCTTTTTGGTGATGTAGTTAAAGTGGAAGATTCAGCCAAATTTGGCTACAAGCTAAATAGGAAAGTAATTGAAAAATATTTCTATATTTTTGCTACATACTTGAAGTCTTGAACCAAGCATAGAAATCTGGTGAATTTTCTTACATAATTTTTTCGAATTCCGGCTACTGAAAATCCCAACAAGTAATTAATTTAGCACTTTTATTTAACTTGGATTTTTGGCTATATGCAGGTAGCAAGAAAACAAAAGGGTGCTTTCCACGTTTCTTCGTGGTTTACTTTAGACTCCGAGGAAGACACTTCCATTAAGATCTCAAATTATGTATTTTACAAGACCACAATCATCAGTCAGGCCATCGACTGGTCGTCGTCGAGGTTTACATGGAACAAGATGTCGTTCGGGACCTACACAGCGTTTGTCGTTTCGCCTCTTGCGGAACGTTTCGCTTCCTTCGCTTCGCAAGCAACGCGGCGCAGTCTCCTTGAGCTTCTCGGTTATGGCGCGCGAGCTTCTGACATTGAAGATGGCGGATCGTTGTTCTAAATAAGCTAAACTTGCACGCCGCACGATGATTAGGAGGTAAAGCAGGAAGGCTTGGGTGATGGAGCGGATGAGAAGCGGTATTAGGAAGAGGATATGCAGACGGGCAGAAGCAGAAGCAGAAGAAGATGGAGACTAGTGGAGGTGGAGCAGTTGTAGAATTGAGAGCTTGGCGACTTTTTGGGTAGTTCCTAAAAACTTCCTCGGGGGGGAGACGTCAAGCCTGGCGTCCAGGCAGCCAGGCCGATGCGGGAGGCAGTAGGGAGCGATGCAGCGCTACTCTGCTGCCGGGGGCAGCAGCAGCGCAGTCTCCGGAGGTGGTGGACAACAAGCGCGGGATTCGTCGCGTTCCACTGAGTCTTCGTTCCAGAATCCCTCAACTTTCCCACAATAAGGTAAAAGGGTTCTTTCGCCAGTATATGTATATTTTCGATTCCTTTGTTGCCGTTCAGATCCTCCTCGTGTCTGCTCTCTGTCTGAACTAGGTCTACACACTCCTGGTACTACAATCGTCTTCAATTTTTTATCCCGCCAGCTTCTATGTAGCGCTACTGCTGTTCTCATCGCATACACCTAGTTAGCTCTCTTCCTTAATGACATGCTTGATTTTAGACCTAAAGCCTTTTGCTGTAGGTTTCTGTGACCCAGCTACTGGTGCCAGCCATCTCTCTGGATGGTTGATCTGGGGTGCTTTAAGGTCTCACCTCCATTTTTTTCCCCTAAAGCCTTTAGTATGTTAGAATGATGACTAGTGGGTTTGCAAGCCTCCCACAATTGTTATTTTCCTTTTATAATGCTTGTAGATTGTTTGGTAGTGTTGTGTATCATCTATGACCCCTTATAGACCTTTTGTAGCAACATCTTACCCTTTGCGAAACCCAAATATGAGAGATTGCCTCCTTGCCATTACCTTCCTGTGGCAAGTACCTCACTTCCACAAAATACATATATTACTCCAAAATGTAAAACAAAAAACATAGAACAGGTTCATTTTCATTTGAAAAAAAGAAAAAGAACAGGTATAAAAGAGTAATAAAATTTATATAAATTACCATAATTAATTTCCCCCTCTCCTCAAGTACTTCAAGTGCAAGAGAGAACATAACCAAACATGCTTACACTCAACAATTTTTCATTGCAAGAAATATATACATTCCATTATCATATTCTCCCCTTTTCTAATGGCATACTCTATTCTTAAGAAGAAGGGATAGATTATAATAATGCAAAAAATAGAATGCAATAAAATGATCCACAATCCCCTTCTATCCTATTCTTAATCACCTTTCTTCCATACCACACAAGATTCATATACCTTCCATAAAATATCCTGATCCTTCTTAGGAATCCATACATGATAGGTGGATTACCACTAACCATTCATTTAACTAGCATCATTAACTTCATCCTTTGGTAAAGGATGGTAAGTTATTACCATTAATAACCTCTAATTACTAGAATGCCATGGCACTAATTAGCCTAAAAAATTCTACCCATAATAGGGATATTAATGTCTTGAAATTTCATGGGGCCACAATTCTTTTGTAACGTAAACAATTTGCAAATCAAGCCCATAATTGTATGACCATCAAATTTTCCAATGCCACCTTAAACTTTTCAAATTGGAAATGATTTGCCCATCCAAATTGTGTTAAAATATGTAGTGATTATGTGGCACCTTATATCCTAAAACTCCAAATGATTTTTATTGTTGAGATTTTAAAGAATGTTTGAAGGGAAAAATCATCAATTTTTTTTGTTTTACGTGAATGTATCATTCTCTTTGACCTTCACATGCCTTTAGCCTATTTTTGGTCAAATTTGTTGTGCTCCTTAGGATAGGATCAGAAGCCCAAGGTTAAGACCATCATAGTTAGGGGGTTAACATGGGAATAGTGGTTAAAAAGTTACTACCAATGAGCAAACCCATTCAAAAACACTATATCAACAATCTTGATAGGTAATTTTGAATGGCAAAACAATAATCTATACCAAGATCTTGAATGCAATTAAAATTGACTTGACAAAAGGAAAGTTTATAATTAAAAAGTTATGGAGGGGTGTAGTTAAAAGGAGGAGAGAGATTAAGGCCAAACCTTTTTGAGATTCAAAGTTAGTGTTTTTATTCAAATCCCAAAAATTACTCAAAGCAAAAAGAATTGAAACCCGATTGTTGACTTAATAAGTGGAGATGAGATTTGCATACAAGTAATCAAAATGAAAGTTGCAAACATTTGTCGGCATATACAAATGAATGAGTACATAATTACCATTGACAAACTTTGCCTTAGTCTACATAATTAAAAAATAAAAATAAATTGTCTATGCTATTTGAACCTACCTATTCCAAGTGTAACTACATCATTTCTTTCCCTTACCCACCAACAATGAAAATCAAATTAAAATGTTTTTTTTTCATGTCCATGTTATGTGATAACCTATCTCTTTCAAGCCTTTTTATTAAACCTTTTATGTGCACATTTGCATGGACATGAAAAGATACAATTTCTAAATTTTGCATAAATGATGGTGAATTAGTGGGAAACATATGAGAAAAAAAGAAGAAAAAAGAAGAGAGGAGAATGTTGAGAAGGGATTTGCTCAATTTGGAACCTTGCCCTTGGGCAAAAGCATTACACTTGTTTAGTAAAGCAATTTAGAGTGTCATTGATTAAATTTGTTAGGCTATGGAGGTCTATTACCATGAATCTAGATGTCCTATTACACCCCCTTTCAAATGACAATTGACAACTTAAAAGTTCTATGAGTTGTGATTGTGAAAGTTAGGAACAAAAATTATAATGATGATTTGTCAATTCATTACGGGCATGTTAATGTATGTCAACATAATTCAAATGTTGATATAATTATTTTGGCTGTCAATGATGGAATTAAGTAGTTTTATAATGTGCAAGAGTCCTAATTTGTTAATAATGTCATTTGTGGAATGTTGATGCTTTCATTACCTAATGAGATGGAAGTTGAGTAAACATGGCCAAATGTCATAGTACTTTGAAAGCATTGGTAAATGAATGAATTCCAAATGCTATGTAAATGATGGTGGCATTTAGTCAAAATGTCCAAAATGGAAGAGCTATTGGTTAACAATTGAAAGGAACCTGATAATGTTTACATTTGGTAGCAAAAGTTGATTAATGTAGGACATCTAACTTGGGAAGGTTGGTCATCTCAACAGCATGTGAAGTTGGAGAGATGTTCAAAGATTTGTACATATTTCAAACTTGTTGCAATTAATCCTTATAAAATGATTGGTTGTTTGTTTTCTAGGGTACCTAATGACAACCTTTTCTTGTTTAACCATTGTTTAACAAAATGAAGGTGTAATTTGAAATGTTTTGACCCTGATTGATGGACAAGATTCTTGTAGACTTTCATTTCCCATGTTGTCACAACAGATGAACTAGCTAGAAGGGATTGTAGGATCCCCAGGTCTTGAAGTATGTTAAGTCAAATTGCGTCCTTTGTGACTTTTTATGGCTATTATATACATTCAAATTTGATAATATTAGGGCATTAATGTTCTATGGGTTCTCCTGATTTTTGGCATATAACCAGTTTGTGAACCAGAACCCCACTTGATTTCCTTTTGTTTTGGTCTCCTTCCCACTCTAGATGAGTGAATCTTGAAAGGATAATTTATAATTTGTCTAATTGTGATGGAAACCAAGATCATGTGTTCCTTTGACCTAACAAAAAATGAATTGATAACTCCAAATGAACTTTTAGGGTTTTTGCAAATATTTTTTGAACAAAATCAATTGAAAATTTTATGCCCAATCTTGTGTTAGTTAAAGACAAAATCTCCAATTGGAACTATGGATTTATAGAGCACCAGATAAATTGAAAGAGTTTGTGCCTTTTGAAAATTGATGTCTTTGGGAATTAGTGGATTTTGCAAAAAGCACTCCCCAATGTCAAAATTTCAAGGTTTCATCAAAGACCCTTTGAAATTCAAATCAATTTGAAAAAATTGAATGTAGATTGATGCATAAGGTGTCGAATATCTGTATGTGACCATGGTGTTGGAAAAAAACTTGGAAAAGACACAAATCTGAAAAGACCCACCTTTCATTGCTCTTTATTTAGGAATTACCTAAACAGATTCCAATTTGGAACTGCTGTTAAAAAAAAAACTTATGAAACCTAAAGTTGCTCTACGTATACCAGGTCCGATGAATCCTTGTACTTTGAAATTTCTTAATCCTTGTGCCAGAATCCTAGGAGAAAATATCTAAAATATTCAGCATCAAGGTGCTGAACCTGCTAGGCCACCGTGGTACTTTACAGAACCAAATTTGGAGAAGGGTGAAAGCTTGGGCATGAACATTTAGTTCTTGTGCAGGATAGTGTTCATGTAAATACCCTGCCCCAGATCTGCATTGCATCAAACATATGACAACCCAGTGGTGATGGCTGTAGTTTCAAGTTTGGGTGGTGAATTCACTTGGCACAAGTCACAACCTAGAATCTGCCACCCAGAAATTAAAAGTGCAGTCATTTTAACCAAATGAACCACAAGAGGGATTGGATGAGCCAATTTTAAGGTCAGCTCATGTTAACTCCATGACATCTTCAAAGGATGAAATCCTTGCCTATTTGATTGAGGGAACCAGACATGACTGTCTATAACACTATTCTTGTTTGAGACCTCAAGAACCTCCCTTGACCCCAAAACAAAATACCTGCACAAATCCAAAGATCTGCAAAATAAATTTTGTAAAGCTTCCTTGACCTATCAGTTGAAATCACAGATATTCCATACAAGAGATCTAAGGCAACACAAAAAATTCTTTAAACAAGAATCATAGCACAAAAGTTTAGCTGCAAAACAAACTCCACCAATCGTTCTAGACTAACTACCAAATGCAGCTCAACAATTCAATTCCATAGCTCACAACTGACAATGCACTCTAAACAAAGAAATTAGCAATTTACACTGGTGGGGGCCCTACTATAACAACCATGTACAGAAAAAGCCCTACAATTACACCAAATCCTGCTACTGTGAACTTTGGGTCTGTCCATGCATTTAGCGTTCCCCGCTCCGTTCTCCGCAGTGGATCCACCTCCTCTGATAAAGGATACTTTGAATGATTTGGTTTCCTGCTCACATACTGATCCATGTCCAATTTGAGAAAGGACTTCAATGAAAAGCTGGATTCCTTCATTTTGGACTTTGGAAAGTTGGACCAAGCCTTGTCCCAATCGACAGGGTCATTCTTCCCTGCACATCCAGACCAGCACAAACTTAGACACAAAAAGCTCCTGAAACTCAAAAATCCAAAGTCATCAAAGGCAAACCCTCATCTCTAAAAACTGGTGAGAACTCAAGAGGCTATGGAGACAGAACCCACTAGACCAAGTCCCACTGGAAAGCTGTTTCGGCTTAATTGGACATGAACAGCAGTAAATCTTTCATCTCAAGACATGCATGAGGATTCCTACCTTCACTATGTTCAGCCTTATCATCTCCATCGAAACCATCTCCCACCTTTGCAGATACGTTCAGTCTCTGCAAATTCCTTGACAAATTTCTGTTACCTATGCTGATACTGTGTCTTGGATTACATCTCCTGGACTGCACAGGTCAATGTCAGAAAACAAAAATGTAAGTAGGGGAACAAGTGCGTCTCTTTATGCATGTATTACCCACACACACAGCTTATCAAGATTCATCTCCGCTGCATAGTAAAAGCCTCAGGACACATAAAATACTCACATTCATGTTAAGACCTGGGTTGTACAATAGTGCAGCAATATTGTCAGCAAATAATTCAGTGGATAGAGCTCTATGTTGACAGAAGTTCACAAAGGATGCTTCAAACTAATGGAAAATGCTTATTGTGGACCAGCCATCCCAAAAGAGTGGGGCATCCATTCCCAAAGGTACATCCCCAGTGGTTGTTGGAAGAAGAGATTTGCAACCTGAGTTCTGACAACCAGTTATGGCACTAATAAAGTATCATTGCTCATAATAGCCAACCCAAGCTGTGTGTTGGGGTAAGCTATAGACTGGTAGTTCTTGAAAAACTGGCCTCACTACAAGAGAAAGAAAACTTAGAAACACACAAGAATCAAGGGATTTTCAGGAGGGATGAATACTACAAGAAGCCAAATCTTGTGCAGGATTCAGAGTATTCTGAACCCTCTTTGAAGCTCAAAACTATGATGACATACATGAGCATTAGAGCATCTCCAACGGTGCTCAGTATGCAACCCTCCAAAAATATTTCTCACATCCAAGTTTTAGTTGTTTACTTTCTTCCAACCCCACCCATAAAACTTAACTGGGACTGCAAATAGGTGGGAGAGTGCTAATAGCAGTCCACCTAGACCAATCAAACTATCTAGCCAATCATAAACGGAGCAGTCGATAAATACAATTTGACTGTATTTATTAGACTCTTGCAGGGCTCCTCGATGCACTGGAAGATGTAAATTTTTTAGGGTCACAAGAATCTTCCAGTGGATCCACTGCATATGACTACTGCACCTCATCCAAAATTTCAAGTGTAGGGCCACATATTGAGCACCAGTGGAGACGCTCTTAGGTCATCATAGGCCGAGAGCGCGAGTAAGAATGAAACGGAACAGATTCAACACCTTGCTTTGCTTCCTTGCCAGTTCAAAACCCTAATAGCAGCAAAATCCCCCTCCACAACCCCTTCCACCCATTACGAAAGAAGGGATTCATTCACCTCCGAGAGACAGGTAGCAGGAAAAAAGAAAAAAATGTCAAGGGACGACATTATGAAGCATGGGAAAAGAAGAAGGAAAAAAACTCACCAACCGCCTAGAGCCAAAGGAATATCGAGCCACAGGGGCAGCAACAGGAGCTATGACCAGGCTGCTAGATCTCTCGGTGAGAGAAGAAGCTGTGGCTGTTATTCCCGCCATGGTTAACGTTACGTCCGACCTCCTCCCGGCACCCGAACTAACAAATTGGAGACCGCTTTCGCTGCAAGCTTTCCCCAAACCCTTGAAAACCGAAAAACCAAGCAACACAACACAGGGCACGCGCGCGCACACGCACCAAAATAGCACCAATTACCACCCACACCGCGTTCAGAGCTCCAGCGATGGCCCGAAGAGTTGAAGTCCTTCGGGAAATGGCCCAGCACTGCGATTTGCCTGCCAATCTCGGGTCCAACACGTTCAGTTTCGTGAGGTGGGTGGACTGGCGATCATTCACAATAGGACTTAAGCTAAATTTGGCTACAAGTCAGAGAGGAAAGTAAATTTTTTTTGGTGAACCACCTATATTTCGGCGAAATGCTAGATCCTATGGTCTGAATCTGGCGATGTCATACTTGTTTTTCCTCAAAATATGGCGATTTTGACCCATTTTTTTTCCAAAAGAAAACCTTTGTATGATTCAAAGTCCCATTTTTTTTTGGGGTCGCCAACCGACGAAAATTCGCCACGAGAAAAAACACTAGTGTTCCGCCATTGGGATTCAACGCATTCACACGTGCAAGGATCGATGGACGAGCGTCCGAGTGCCGTGTTCCACAACCCCAACACGAATGGATGTTCCGTGTCCTGTCACGTGGTGGAGGTGAGGATTCAGGAGGATGCGTGTGCTTTGCTGTCGGTATGCGCCTGTGGACATCAACGCTCCCCTAAAAGCTCACATGACCAATCCCAGAGAAACACCTTAAAATGGGGTATGCTCTAGATCAGTGTTGTTTTTAAAAAAAGTCTGAAGTAGGTCGGTTGCTAATCATGCACGAGAGGACTTAGCCAAATTTGGCTAGAGGTCAGAGGGGGAAGTAGAAAAATTTAGGATTCCTCTTATAATATTTTACTTGGAAATAAGGTATCTTGACAATCAAAATGACTGCCAAATAATACCTTTGCCAAATGTTTTAATAAAAAAAAATTCGATTTTTGTTGAATGTGTTTTGAGAATATAATTAAATATTTGGCACAAAAGTGTTGAATTTGCCAGGCTAGTATAGAGTAAGTCAGAGAGGAAAGTCGAAAAATTAACAAATCCCACTATATTTTGGCAACCAACTACTACCTATTGTCTACATATTGCAACTTCAACAAAAAAAATCCTTGAAATCCAGCAACCTTGGTGCATTTTTTCTTTTTCACAAAAACCCTTTATATAAGTCTCATTGGATTTATTTTTGTCACCAATTGGCGAATTTTTTCAAATAATTTTTAAAACAAAAGCCTTTGTAGGGATTTTGCCCCAAAGTGTTTTTCACATTTGAGTGAAATTTTGCACAAAAAAAAGTAACTGTTGACCGCACCATAGGCCTCCCAAATTGTGAGGTCTCCCTCCACTATTGATATTGCTGGAAAGCCTTTGACAAGCCAGCATGAGCTGTTGATGTTTTGCAAATTTGGACCGAGGGTGGAAAATATGTTGAGCTTTGAAAGAATTTCATCTTTGGAAATTAGTTTTGAAATTAAAATTTGACTTTTCTTCACAATTGGGTTTCTTATGAATTGTGAAGTTATGCACAGTTTGACTGAAGTAGGATTGGGATGGCTGACATTAATGACGTTTATTCTACTTTGTTCAACAACACAAGGGCTCACTAGTAGGAATACTAATTATGAATACTTAGTTTAGAGAAGAAATTGATTGCCGTAATAAACACAACATTGATGAAATGAAAGAACACAACTCTTATCTAACTACTATTTAACTACGTTGCCAAGGATTTTCATCAGTTGAGTTCAAGTCTCAACTCTGAACCATATCGAGTCAAATTTTTGATTTTGTGAATAACCCCAATTCAGATCTTTTATGGGAATTAAAGAATCTCCAATTCTGTGGGTTTTGAAAATTTTCACAATCCAAGAACCTCCACTTTCAGTTATTGAAAACACTCAAAGAATCAGCAGTTTTCACAAAAGAGCCTGCAAAGACCTGCAAATTTATAGAAAGAGTATTTGAGTTGGTTTTTCTTTTTTTGGGGGAGAACCATAATTACACATCAAAAGTTTACCTGTTACCTCAAAAAGTTGGCCAAAATTTGAACTCTCTTGGGAATTTATTCTAGTGAGAAAAATAGGTGGTTGGTTTTTGCTTTTCAGAAATTGTTTAGTATTTATTTCAACAAAAAGTACATTATTTCGTCCAATCTATTATGAAGTTCATAGAATTTTGCTTACGATTTATTTCTTGTGTTCCTGTCCATGAGTTAGAACTCTGCTTTTGTACTTCTTGCCCATTTTTTCTGTCCACTTTTCATTTGATTAAAAGGCTTTTGAAACAGTGCAACAATTCGAAGAACATGTACATTAGCAAAGTGATTCAAAGCTACTGGATTTGAACAAGGACTCTTTTGTCATGTATTTTTCACAATATTTTGGAAAGATTTTGCATGTCCAAATTCATCTTTTTTGAATGGAAGCCTTGCATCTCTTTTGCTCCACCTTTTTTGGTAAAGCTCACAGTCCAAAGCTTTATCATACATGTAAAAAATTGGTATGATAAAACCTACATCCAAGGGCTTTACCATACATGCAAAGAACTGGTAGAATTGTTCCAATGTATGTGGCATGCAATTTATTCTCACCCTCAATAAAGTTTCCACCTCAAGAAAAGAGG
The DNA here is from genome assembly GCA_963920785.1 of Sphagnum contortum. NCBI lineage: Eukaryota > Viridiplantae > Streptophyta > Sphagnopsida > Sphagnales > Sphagnaceae > Sphagnum > Sphagnum contortum. Next base: position 18,951,467 of record OY987280.1, read on the forward strand.
CACCTCGTGTGTAAGGTTTTCAAAGAATGAGGGACCTTCTTTGCAAGGTGCCTCTTCTTTTTCAAAATTCAATCATAATCATTTGTTTTAAATGTCAAATTTTATTGGTTCTTTATGTTAAGTGCGGGCCTTGAATGGGTTATTTAACTAGTTTCGAGAATTCTTGTCCCATGATCGGTTCCTGAAATAGTCCCCTTCCTTACCCTATATTTGAGCTTTTAACTTTCAAGCTTTTATGGTGCCAAGGTTTTTGGAAGGTTTTAGGATTTAGGGTTTGCAAGCGAATAATAAATCTTCGAGATGATATTCAATTCAAAATTCTTCAACTAGAATATGCACATGAGGTGTGGTGGGAGAGATAATGGATTTGGGTGAACTTCCAATGCACAAAAATGGGATTGGGTTAGGGTTTGGAGAAAGATTTTGCATTTTGGTTTACTTTGGATGTTTGAGAGGAATTTCACATATTTGAATAAAGGATTAGATTGGGGTTTGGAAATGGATTTTGCATTTTCAATGTTTTTTTCATGTATTGGATTTGTGAAAAATGAAACCCATTGATTAATTGCTTTAGGTTGTTAAGAAGGAATGTCTTAACATCATTATTATCATTTTTCATCATCATTGTAGCAAGTGCAATTGTCATGTGCAACATTATGTAGCTATTTCTTAGACTACAAAAAAAAACATTAATTCCATTACCATGTGAGGAAGCAGGGGGAGTTTAATGACTAGGAGAAACACTTTGCTACTACACTTGCAATTGGACTATACCCATCAACAATACTTTAACCATGGCATCTATGAAATCAAAGTACATGATTTGATAAAGAAGTTTTTTGGCAACTCTTTTAAGTGATAGAGAGAAACTATGAAGGGAATTTTATTTGTATCAAGGAGAAAAACTGTGGTGGGAGTTTTTTTTGGATCCTTTGCAATGGTGGGATCATAGATTAGATAAGGTAATTGAATTTCAAATCCTATTAAAATTCACATGGTCATTGAAATCATAAATTTTGTTGGTGTCAATCTTGCCTTTCTTTTTTTTTTAGTTGTTGATTAATGGAAAAGGGTAGTGTGATTATCGTTTTTTTATTCTTATCATACCATTTATGCTTGAGATGTGGATAATACATGGTTGGCCCACTTGATCTAGATTCTTGGTTGTAAACCGATGAAAAGTACTTGGATTTTAAGCATAAGAAAACATAGGAAACATTTTAGTTTGAAACCAATGAAACCCGCCATGGTGGTAGTAAAGATCATTGTAATGGCAATACATGGAATGCAATTGAACATTGTTGCATGGAATAAAAAGTAAAAATGTTGCATGGAATATGAAGGGCAATTTGAAAAGTCAATGTAATTTTTTTGAAAAATGTAACAAGAAGGAATGAGTCTTGACAAATGTAGTTTTGTTCATTTGATTAATGCATGTATTAGTTTAGGAGCACTCAAAGAAGGCAAGTGTGTTCATGCACAAATCATTGAAAATGTTTACAAGTTTAATATGTTTTTGAGAGTAGCTTGGTGGACATGTGTTAAAATGTGAGTGCATGGAGGATGCTTAGAAAATGTTCAACAAGACTACCATCTTGAGATGTGGTCGCTTGGATTGCCATGATATTGGGATATATCAAATGTAGGCAAGGCCAAAAGATATTGGTAGTATTTTGATGGATGCAACAAAATTTGGGTGTACACCCATTTTTGTTACTTATGTGGGGGCGTTAAATGCATGTGCTATTGGAGTTGCTTTTGAAGAAGGTAGGAGTGCTCATGATTAGATCATTCAAAGTGGATGGGATTTAAATATCTTAGTGGGGAATGACTGGTTTGACATGTATGTAAAGTGTGGGAACATGGAAGATGCTTGGAAAATGTTAAATAAGATGCCATCTTGAGATGAAATCACTTAAAATGCCATGATATTGAGACACATGAAATGTGGGAAAGGGTAGAAGTTATTAAAACTATTTTGACAAATGTAATAGGAATGTGTGTACCCAAACTTTCTTACCTTTGTGGGGGTGTTGAATGCATGCATGTATGAATAGATTGTTCAGATTGGGCAAGTTTCAAGTGTCTTTGTGGGTAGTAGCTTGGTTGACATGTATGCAAAATTTGAGAACATTGAAAATGCTTGGAGAATGTTCAATAAGATGCCAACTCAAAATGTGTTCACTTGGATTGCCATGATATCGGCACATGTGAAATGTGGGCAAGGGTAAAAGTTGTTAGACCTCTTTTGACAAATGCAAAATCATTTGGAATGCCATATTTGGAGGATGTGCCATCCATGGGCACGGTAAGGAAGTTCTTGACATTTTGAACGGATATGTGAAGAAGGTGCACAACCAAATGATATCAATTTTGTTTACCTTTTGCCATCTTATAACCATGTAGGTTTGGTGGGTGAAGGCATATGCTATTACGTTTCAATGATCACAAATTATATGGTTCTTCTGAAATTGGAACATTACATCTACATGGTTGACTTTTTTGGCCATGTTGGTTATCTATAAGAGGTAAAGAATTTAATAATGAAATAAACTATTAACCACATGTGGGTGCATGGAGGGCTTTGCTTGGTGCTTGCATAATTCATAGTAATGTATAGGGGAACACATTGTTAAATGAAACCTTGAATTAAGTCTCGAAATTGGTACCAATTATGTGATGTTATCAAACATCTATCTTGTTGCTAATAATAATAGGCACTTGTGCGAAAACGTTGAAAGAAAAAAGAAGAAGGAAAGAGGTGTGAAGAAACAATTAGGTTGCACCTAGATTGAAGTGAATATCAAGGTGCACATGTTTGTAATAGATGAACAAGGTCACCCTTAGATGATTGAAATGTAGAATTAAAAAAATTGGCAAAGCTCATGCATGATGTGAATGATGAAGAAAAGGTGTGTCATTCATGTCACCATAGCAAGAAATTGGTAATTGGAATAGAGGTTCATCAACACAACTCCTAGTACTCCACTTTGAATAATGAAAAATTTATAGGTTTATGAAGATTTCCATACTTCCATAAAGTTCATTTCAAAAATAGTTGGGAGAGCAATCATGATGAATAGTTGTGATCGGTTTTAGCATGGTGTTTGTTCTTGCATGGACTATTGGTGTGCCCATGGTCTGTCTTGTTAATCACTATCTCAACTTCATTTTGTATTAGCACGTCTAGTGATACACCACCATAGTTAGACACCCATATTAGATGTGGGACCACTCAAAAAGCTGTCATGGAGCCTCTAGTAGTTTTGATTTCCTGCCTCTACCAATCTATATTTCTTAGTTCTCCTCTTTATGTATGGAATTATTTTAGAAATGGAGTGGAATTTGAGATGGGCAGTACATTTTCCCAGGGTTTCAGCTACTTTAGAAATTGTTTCACTCCTACCTACAATAAATTACTGATTCAGAGTTGTCAATTTGCTGTTGCACTTGACTAGTGAATCATTTCAGACAACTCCGTTAAATGCTTTTGGATATAAAACGCTTGCGTCAAACGAAAGATATGAATCTTTGGCAAAGCAAAGGAATTGACATAATTGGAAACTGTGAACAGCAAGGAAGGTATAAAACACAAAAAAAATACAAATTCTTGAATCTCATCTTCAAGGTTGCAATCACGTACCAACATTTCACTGCAAGTTAAAAGATTCATCATCGCACATTATGACATGAAATCAACACCCAAACGAATTGCATTTAACACATCTTAGTTCAACGTGCCTAAATAACGCATCTGTAATGCAATGTGCATAACAAAATATATGCTTCTTCCATTTCTAATTCAGGATCGTGTAAAATAATTGTTGTCCTTGTACCCTACATTAGAGGAAGACCACCATCTGCAGTTCATGTATAATTCTATAGCTTCATCCTCATAATTTCCACAGAGACTCACAGTGACAGCTTTAACTAGACTTTGTGGTTTTAGGGTTGTGGGCCTTGAAAGTAGGTACCTATTTGGAGGTTTTTGAGTTTGTGAATGGTCTTTGAATTGAGGAAGGGCGAACATCACTACCCAGAAAGCAAGTAGATTGTTCAGGGCTCTCAGTCTTTGATCTGTGATCTGTTACATCATCTTCTCAGTCTTTTGATGTTCGCAGCTGTTAGGATTTAATGGATCTTTGAAACCTTGGGGGACATTGAGTTGTGATTCTTTAGGTTTGGTTTGATATTGGTTGGGTGTTTGTGAGCTTGCGGCGTCGTTTAATTGAAGAAGGAGGGGGCGAGGAAAAGATGATCCAATATGTGTCATACAAGGACGAGACGCAACTGGAGACCATCATGTCTCTCATCGATCAGGAGCTCTCCGAACCCTACTCCATCTTCACCTACCGCTACTTCATCACTCTCTGGCCTGATCTCTGCTTCATGGTTTGCCTTTCCTCCTCGCCCTTTCTTGATTTTTGTTTGACCTCGCAAAGGGCAGCTTCTTTTTATTGGCAACTGCTGTTGCACAAGTTTCTGAGGTCCCTGTTTAGGGTTAGGGTTTTTGTGCTTGGTAGACTGGTGAGATCAATGCCTTCTAGGGTCTGTAATATTGTGTGGAATTTGCTTCCCAGTCTGAAGAGACTATGCTTCCAGTCCGATGTACCTATGCTGCAGCAGGACTAATCCTTTGCTAGGAACTTGGAAGGGTTGCAGAAGCCTTAGATCTCAGTTAGACAATGTCATTAGGTCCTCGGTTTCTGGATTATCTGGCTCTGTTACTCACTGGGTCATCTCATGGGATTGGTCATTTGATAGGAATATTGTACTGCAGAATGGGTAGTCATGCAGTTGTCCATGCTCATCTTATGAAACAAATCTTCTGCATGTCTGTTTGGGGGCAAAGGAAAAACCTGGTGTTCTGGGTCTTGTTGAGGAGAACTGGAGAGTTTGACCTTTTTTCGATCATCAAAATGCTGAAAATGGTTTCTTGCTGATTTGAACTATGTGATGATGATCAGGCTTTTGATGGGGACAAGTGTGTTGGCACTATAGTATGTAAAATGGGTCAACATCGAAACACATTTCGTGGATATATTGCAATGTTGGTTGTCATCAAACCTTACAGAGGCAAGGGAATAGGTCAGTGTCTTGCTTGTAAACTTCCTCATCCTCATAATGTGGGGAAAGGTTGCTCTTTGCTTTGGTGCAGTACTTCCTGGAATTCTTTTGCATCACTTGTGGAAAGGCCTGAAACAATGTGGGGTTGGTGGAGTGGTTTGCAGCTACAGAGCTTGTGACACGTTGTATTCAAGTTATGCATGACTCCGGATGTGATGAGGTAATGCACATGAATAAGCATTTCACCTGTATCTGTGCTTGAAGCCTCTGCAATAGGGATCATCTTCACCAAAATACAATAGGCTTTCAGGTCGTAGGTCACAGAAAACATGGTCAATTTCAGCTGAATTATTCAAAGGCCTCCATCAAGTACCATACAACAACTCTTGAATGGCTGAAGGCTACTGTGGTACAGTGAAGAAGAGGATTAGGAACAGTGTTGCATCTTGATGTCCTTGGAAGAAGTTTGGAGGTCTTCACATAAATCATAATGTTTCCGAAACTTGAAGAAAACAAGATTGAAGGCCAAATTTTGCCAGTGTTCCATAGGCTTTTGCTAGTCTGGAGGGAGCAATAACTTACCCCAATGGGCTTGGTGGTTTCAGGTGACACTGGAAGCAGAGGTAACAAATAAAGGAGCTTTGGCATTGTATGGCAACCTTGGTTTTATACGTGCCAAGCGCCTTCATAGGTACTACTTGAATGGTGTGGATGCATTTCGCCTGAAATTGCTGTTTCCAAGGCCTCCTGATCCAAACAACCTCTTTGCTCTTGCTGGAGTTGGCCATGACGTGGACCATGGCCATGTTCAGCATGATTGCACACACCATCAACATCATGAGGTCCAGGAACAGTGTGCAGGTAATGAGCATCCACATGTAAGCCATACCCACCATCATCCCCGATGGGAAGGAGACTACAGCTGACAAGTGAATTAGGTGGGCCTGGTAACTTGGGCTACAAAGAATTCCTTCTTTTCAACTTGAGGCACTGGACTATGCTATTGTCTAAAAAATTGATCATGAATTATACTCAGATTGTTACCTGCTCAGCCCTTTGGCAGAAGCTATAGTAACTTCTTAAAAGGGATACAGGGTACCATGATCTGTTTGCAGCAATGTATGAATGTATGCATTTGAGTTCCTTGTTCTGAAGGTCTAATTTGTTCCAGCTTAACCTGCTAAGTTTGGTAATGATGTCTGATAAGTACCTTCCACTTATTGCAATGTCCTCAAACTTTCCTCATGGTTACTACTCCCTGCCAAATTCTGAACTGAACATCTATGTGAACCTGAAACTTTTGAATCACTGAGAAGATTGTGGATGATTCAAGAGATTGTTTGACAAGGTCGATCCAAGACTTATGTGTATGGTGCAAAATGAAAGCAAGGCACCAAAGTTCATCTTGAGTTTTCGGGATTAGCTTCACTCTATACCTAGACTTGGCTTTTTGTGTCTTCACTCTATACCTATACATTGTGTTGATTTTTCATCATCAGTCAGACAACTCTCATGATACATTGACACCTGTAGATGTTGCTCCATCTCTTCCATTTACTCTAGAAAAATTCTCTCAAAACTTGGTGGTGTGCACAACCTCACCAACCAGATAAACAACGTTATTGTGGAGTGTTCAATGAAAGTTTGGGGGAAAAAGAAAGTTTTCAAGAGAAATAAGTTTTGAAATCTTTGGTACAATTGTCAAGTCATGGGATAGGCATTAGGAATCTTACGCATGTTAAATCTTTTGTGGGGTGTAATTTGGGAAAAGATTAACATTAATGGACTAGGTATTACGAAAAGTCTTGGACTACGTGTCTGTGAGATCCACCTAGTTGAGGTGACTTTGAAATGCTCAGTTTAAGGTTTGGAGGAAGAAGGAGCTCTTCTCTCAAACCTTAAGCACAAGAGAAACCAAGACTACCATGAGGCACAATGGTGTACAAGAATCGATGGTGGCAAGGGCATGGAGGGACTTGAGAGATGGCTGCTTACAATGTGTTGGAATGTGGAGAGTCAAGGACATGGGCACTGCACTCTGATTGTCAAAATAATGCAATCATGAATAGAGTTGGAGAGAAGAAACTAACTCACTTGAAGAGGTAGGAGATAGTCAGCCAAATTCTAGATGGGGTTTGCTCACCATGCACTAGGCAATTCAGGCAGGTGAGTGCTTCAAAAGCTGTATAATGTTTGGGAAAAAAAGCAGCACAAAACCAATCTTGGTGAACAACAAAAATGCTTCATCTGTCTTAGCATTTCTGCAAACATGGATGTAGGTATCAGGCAAAAAGAAGTGTGGAGGAAGAGAGACAACTCTTGATAAACCTCTTATTGTAAGACAAATAAAGCATTCTTGTTGTAGAACATAGATGCATGTAGAACATCAGGCAGAAAGAAAGTGTGGGAGGAAGAGAGACAAACTCTTTGACATGGTCCTCACTGAAGCTCCATCCATGAGGGGTGCAAGAGCAGCTCAGATGCTATTGGATGCTGCTACTGCTGCTACTGACCTTGATTCCAAAATCAGACTCTATACATAGATTTGCTGGTGGCAAATCATACCAACCAGCTGGGAGCTGAATGCTCTAGTGGATGAGCTCCTTGTTATTGTTGAGCTGCTCTTAAGATCAGCTCAAGCATCATCTTTAGGTCCAGATGTCTGCTCTGTTGTACAGTTGGGTTTCAGCAAGATGTGGAGCACATTCTGGAGTAGCTTCCTTAGGAGTGGCAAGGAATGCTGTTCTCAGCTACAATGCTGACATTGGTGAAAAAACACTCAAGCCTGTAGTTGCAAGATACTTTGACTTTCAATCTTGTAAATCCCAGTCTCTTCTCATGTACCTTTCATGACATTTGCAAATGCTGTTATTCGGTGCTCTAAGCATATGATTGTCAGTAGCATGTTTTGGCTTTGAAGATCTGGAGTATTGGGTTTGACACAAAATGGTTTCTGATAGATTTTGGAAGTGCATAGAGTTCCTTATTTGATTTTCTTGTTCCTTTGTGGCAGGTAGGAGATTCAGATCCTGAATTGGCAGAGGGCAATGAGATTCTGGCCATGTCACCTATGGACACCAACAAGTGCTCCATCCTTAATGATCTAATCACTGTAAACTGTGGGTTTGTGATTCCTTGTTGTGAAGAATGTTGAGTCTACCCACTGTACATTCTTCCTGTCATTTACTGCATGGCACATTCATTTGCCATGCTAAAAATCAATTCTGATTATCAGGTGTATGGCAAAGGAGAGAATTCAATAATGTTCACCTAGATGAAACTTTATGCAGATGATGTTGCTCTTGCAATGAGGTCCATCCATAATTGGCTGTGAAGCCTGGCATGGAGACATCACATAGAATCAGAGGGAGAAGACCTTGGATGCCTTCCACAAAGGAAAGGCCAATGTTCGAGTAGCCACAGATGTTGCCACTTGTGGCCTCAATGTTCCCAATATAGATCTGGTATTCTTTAGCACATTGTGACTTCCTTTCTGTACACACCTATGTATACTGTACACAGTGAGACTCTTGCATCATGATGCGTTTAGTTCTGAAAGTAGTAGTGATACTAATGTTGAACTTGCAGGTGATCCATTACAATATACGCAATGACCCTGAATCCTCTGTACACTGAATAGGCTGAACAGGCAGCGCTTGCAAGAGAGGAACAGCAATTCCTATATATTCTGACCAGCAAATGCGGTCAGTGAAGAACATAGAGAGGCATGTTGGCTGTTAATTTGAGCAATTTGAGCACCTGATGCCAAGATGTCATGCAAGCAGGCAGTTTGCAGGTGACACAGCTTATTGGGCATGTGAATCTGTCAACTCAAGAATTCCTTGCAACTGAGTAGTCTCTTCTGAGTAGTCTCTTCGTAAAAGAACAGGGCCCTCTAGCTTTTTCAGCAGCCCTTGCCCACATTCCTCCCAATCACTCTCTTCTCACCTGTGAACTAGTATGTATTACTAAAAACCTCCTAGGTTCTTGCAACCTTTTGTCAGCTATCTGCAATGCTATGGATCCCTGCTTTCTTTTTCTGCTGCGTATTTAATCAATGACAGGATAAGGGAGCTTTAAAACCAGATCAAGGCATCCATCATAGCTTGTTGTGGGATTCTTATGCTTGAAAGGGTGGATACAGATTGGGATTGTTGGTGCTGTTTTACAGGGTCTGAGAACATTACAACTGGTTACATGTCAGGAATGGTCTGTTGTCCTGCATTTCCCAAATTGGTAGCAAGGAACAAGTAAATGCCAAGCAAGAAGCTTTTGATGGTTGTGTTGATCTTGACATCAGGATCGCCCAGAATGTGGTTGTATCACGAGAGCTCCTAACTTAGCTGAGCTAGCAGACTCCCTTCTTAAATTGGAGGTTATCATCAGCATTTACTTCTTCAAGTTTCTGAATTTGTATCTGTTGCTCACTTATGTTCCTCTGCCTTGAAATAAGACTCAGCACAGTAATAGGGTTGTGTGCAGTTGGTCCACATGGAAATCACGTATACAGAGGATAGAGGAATGTCTCTCAGGATGACACTCACTGCACTGGGAGACTCTCCCTGCACCGGGAGACTCTCCACCTAAACTGCCACCAGCAGTTGTCATAGTGTGCCTGCTTGGTGGTTTCCTTTATTGGTTCCTTGCTTTGCATGATCATAGGTTTTGGAGCATTTGAGTTTCATCAGCTTTTTTCAGATATGTTATTGAAACTTATCCATAGTATAAATCTGCTTGCATCTCTATGGAAAAACTGTAATATGCCATAACTTAATGTCAAGTTGTAATTTTAATGTAATATATGTCACAATAAACACCACATATTGTACATTGTAATGGATGAAACCACAAAGTTTACCTCATGTGTCATGAGCTATGACCTTTTGTGTTAGGAAAACCACATTCTCTTGTACTGGATCCACACTTTTTAATAGATGATTGATATTAGCAATTGTTTTGGTGAAGCTAAGTCCAATGTAGACCTTGCAGCCCAGTAGCATATATGCATTGTAAGTCTCACACTTGTGTCCCATGGCAGTCAGTGGCTTTGCCTTGTGCATACTACCTTAGTATCATTGACAAGTAAGCTGCCACCCTATTCCTAGTACATCCATAATCTTTCCCTCTCTCATAAGCAAGACTCAAAAAGTACTTTTTAAGTTGAATTACACTACAGCCAAAGACCATGGCTGTAGAATGTAACAGGAATCTCTCTCTGTATATATAATATTTGGCCTCATTTTGTTCACTGCTAATGTTTAACCATCCTCCTCTCTTTTGTATTTATCAATTTATAAAAGATATTTCAAGCTCTATTATGGACTAAGTAACTTGCAAGAGCGCTCAGGTTTACTGTGAATATTTGAGGTGCATAAGTGTCAAGACTATGTGCACTAATCAGCGTGCTTGAGGTGGTTACCAGATGTAACCTAGAGTGCAGAAGTCTGGGAGTAACATTGTAACCCTCTTGTCAGTGGATGAGATTTTTTGTAACTAGCTTGTAGATGGATAAAAAAAAACACGTAACCCTCCTCTCAATAGACTACAACTTATAACTTGCATCTGTCCATCTGGATGATGTACACGAGAAAAAGGAAGAGGGCTTGAGGTTATGCACTGTGAGTAATGAGAGGACAACCAATCAGAAGCTTGAGAACCTCCCTGAACTGTAGGCTGTGGGTGGCGAATCCACTCACTCAGATACTAAGAAACTTGTACTACAGCAGTACTAAATACAATAAGAGCACTAAATGACATGCAAGCTAGAGAGATCATCTTGGAGACAGAACATTCTTTGAGCTCAGTTCATAAGGGCAGGTAGACAACAGTAGACACAACCAGACAGATACTTTGTATGGTGATGTACATAACCCAGCAAGGAGCTGCTGATCTTGTATGCTGATGTACATACATAAACCTAGCAAAAGGTGGTCATAATAAAAGCGTTTCATGAGAAGATGAGCATTGTGGTTGGATTTTCTAAACCGCCTGCTGGTGGTGGTGGACAACTGATGAGATTCTCAGACAGTGTTCTCAGAACAAAAAACCAGGGCCCAGAAGCAAAAGCGTCCTTAATTTGTGGCGTTCGAGTCTGACAGAGGGTTTGAATAAGTCTCTTCTGTGAATTTTGCAGGCGAACTTAGTGACCTAATATCATCTGAAACATGACAGTGTTGGTCCTAACGTCCTGAGCGTCCTGGACACCCCCTCCCCCCCCCCCACCCTTTTTTTTGGCATACACGGAAACCTATTGGGATCAGTTCAGTCAATCAGGAAACAAGACGTATAAGGAGCAAACCTGCAAGCAACCTGCAGGACATTTCAGGAAAGTACAGGAAAACAAAGTCCATGCCATTGGGATACTGAACTCAGTCTAGAACTCTAGAGTTTTTGGGGACTTGGGTTGGTGGCTTTTTAGATGTGTTGTCATACCCAATGACATATTAGACAGATGGGTGAATTGTCTCTTGTCAAGCGATCTTTGACATTGATTTTGGGGATTTTACCCAGACTCTAACTGAAAAGAGTTGTGAGACATTTTTTCCCCAAAGAATTTTTCATATCCAAACATCTCTAATAAGTTACAATCTTAATGCTGATTTTTCTGTGACATTAGGTTTTTCTCTGGTATGTCTTCACTGATGTTGGGGATCACTTAGTAGAATCCAACCAAACAGATTTGTGAGCTTTTTTTTCAAATTAAAAAAATAAATCACTGTACCATTTGACCTTTTCATATTCCAAACAGAGAACAGAAGTGTCTCTACTTGCTTCATTGATGTTGGGGATCACCCAGAGTCCTTTAACTGAACAGAATTTGTGAACTTTGTTTTCACCATAGATAATTTTGGTTTTTTATAATATTCTGAACAACTCTAATAAGTTAAATTCTAGTGCTGAGTTTTGTGACACTAGTAGTGTCTCTAGTAAGTCTTGATTGATGTTGGAGATCAGGTCTAGACTCTAACGGAACAGATTTGTGAGCTTTTTTTCACCATAGAATTTAACTTTTTCACATTCCAAACAACTCTCTACTAAGCTACAATCCTAACTTACTGATTTTTGTGACACCACCATAGTAGCTAATTGTCACTATGTTGTAACATACAGTTTGAATTTTGCTCCCAACAATTTTCCTGATGGCAGAGTTCGTGAACTAAAAGTTTGGCTATTTTGATCTGTTTTTGTTTACATGGTTGTGAAGAGTCCAGTGCCTTTTCCACAGATCCCTTTTTGCACTAGTGAAGTAGGACTCGTGCTTTCTATTCCATAACCTGCAGACTATTATTCTTAAAGCCCTTGACCTTCTGACTGATACAACAATGCATGAGAGTTCCACATTAGAGAGTCTGACTTTTACAATTAAACTACTTAGACCAGGTTGTGGCAAAACAATATTTTTCTCAAAAACATTCCAGAATGATTATTTTTTGTTGTGTGAAAAGGTCCACTGCAGTAAACATTTCCCGAGTGCATACAATATTTTAATTAGGAGAAGTTCATACAAGTGCACCTAGCAAAAAAAAATTACTTTTACCAACTAAAAAGCTTACTTGAATGGGCGAAATCGACCTGTTTAGTTTTGTTTCCAACAAATTTTTTATTATAAACAGCAATGTTTCAAAGCAAAAGAACATTTTCTAGTATAGTTTGACAATTTTCCCAAATCAATGTTGTATTGACCAAGTTCATGTGTAAATATATGAAGTCCCAGATTAAAAATATGTATCCTAATGTAAGTTTAGAATTCCAAATTTAAAACAAAAAAGTTAAGGTGAAGTCAGTTTTTTTCTTCGTAAAGTCCCCTGATTTCTTTTCCTACAAAAAAACTTTCATATAATGAAAATATCTTGAAAATAAAGTGAACATTTTTTGGGCTTAGTTTGACACTTTCCCAAACTAATATCATTTTTTGGGGTTAAAAGTATGAAGTATTAGTGTGACATTATGTGGTCTTTTGATGCAAAAGTTAAAAGGGCTCATTCATGGTTGGGGTTCCAGAAAAGGAAAAAAAGGATGTCACAACTTTTTTTTTCACTAGTTTTTACAAATAACAATTACATAAAATAAATTTAAATGAGAAAATTTGAATAGTCTAAATTAAAATTCATGTTGTGGTGATAAATTTTTTCATGTGTACATTGGTGTGTATTTAAACCTTCGATCAAACCTAGAAATGCAAAAAAGGTTTGAATAAGCATTTATAAAAAAATTCATATGTTTTGGAATTGTTTTTTCTTGCACATGGAACTCACAATTCAAATTATAAATCTTAAGCCTAATGAATATTTCAAAATAATCAAATGACCTAAGAAAATAGTCCTTTTCCTTGTAGCCTCAAAATTTGAATTTTTTTATTTAAAAAAATTTCATATCATTTTTAATAATCAAATGCATGCAATGAACATGGTCAAACATAGATGTAAGCATGCATTATTTATAAAAGAAAATTGACATCAATTATATTTCTTATTGCATTCCTTTTGATTCCTTTTATAAAGAGATGCAATTTAAACACTTATATAGGTAGGCTTAAAGAAATCAAAAGGACATATATATAATGTTCACATTTTAAAAAATTAAAAATTGAGTTAACTTGACATCATTTTATCTATTGGCATAAAAAATCCAATATAATTATAATGATGCAAATAGAAAAAAAATTAAAATTTTCTTTTATAATCCTTTAAAACTTAAGACACTCCTTTTTGATATCCCAATTGTGAATGGACCCAAAACTCGAAAAATAAATTGAAGAAGCTCAATAAAAATAAAATCAAAAGGTTTTTCTTAACTATTATTAAGTGGAAAAAATAGTGTCCCATTCCATATGATTTAAATCTAGACCATAATTTACTATAGGATCTAAAAACTACTGGAAGGGAAAAATGGAGAAAGGAAAGACTAAAGACCTATTTTAGTTGTTCAGACCTAATTTTTTTAATAGCAAAGGCCAAAAAGAAAAATCAAAAGTCAACTACCCTCCACCCTCCATAATGAAGACAACATATCAAAAGCAAAAAAAAATGGTTGGTGAATGTGTAAGGGGTTTAGGAATGTGATTGGGGCTTGGTTGCATGTGAAGGTTGATTATCAAAAAGGGAGCAAACATCCGGACCTTTCGTGCCCCAAGCTTTCTTGCCAGAATCATACGAAAGGACATTGTTCTTCCCTCATTAAATAAAATGTATAGGTACTAATCATGTTAATTCTTGGGTGTCCATCAAATAATTCCTATCCTTCAATTGTGCCACCTCCGAAAATCAGAAAGCCTCATCTACAAATTGTTCATGTCAAAAGATTTTTGTATATTGGATCAACAATGCCTACAATCGCTAGATGTGCAAACCCTACCTTTAGAAGAACAATATCAACATGTTGAACACAAGACTGAAATGTGAAAGATGAGAGCATGTGTGACTTTGCTCACATACCATGTGAAAGACGATTTTCCAAAGAATGGATGCAAAGTTGTCATACACTAAATAATGTATCTTGACACTCACAGTTATAATGAGTGTATCTTAGACGGTGGATCATACCCATTGGATCAATGGGTTGAGTTGAGTACAAACACAATGAGAAAATAAACTGTGATTGGAGGATGGGCTGGTAGCTTTAGCTTGATTCAGAAGGCAACTGTGAACACCATTGATTTTTAAAATTAGTTTAGTGTAGGAAGTTGTTCGTCTGTGACAAGAGAGAGATAAATAGAAAACCTTTAATTTGGGCTGCATGGAAATCATTCAACTTTTTAAGGGTTGTTAAGGCCAAATTCTTAATGATGCTTGAGCGAATTGTACTTGTCCCCCTAAACGCTCAACAATTTTGATAGCAAGCTTAAAAAAATTGGGGATAACATTACTTGAATCTGAACGCTCTTAAAATACCTTCAACCTACATTATGTATCAAGTTCATCTATACTATATATTCCTTTTAATAACAAGGTACTAATATTTTGGAAAAAATAATAGCTTATATGTTAGTTATAAACTCCGATTAGAATTAGAAATGGGACCCATTCATCTACAGGATCAATTTTAAAATTTAATTAAATGAACATAAACACGACCATATGTGATGCCAAATAGAACTTTCTAATACACCCCCTTCTGTTTGGGGCCTTCGGCTGAAATGGTAAGTTGCTAGCTTCAACATGAGCCAAGCGTCTAGAAGGAAACATCCTTGGTCTTGACTAAAAACCTATAGGCATAATGGATAAGGCTATAGGAGCCCAGTTCTAAACATGCTGCCATGTTAATGGCAACTCGTTTGGAAATTAGACCAATGCCATCAAATGAGATGACAACATAAACTTGACAACAAGCCAGACCCCTACATGAACTATCAAAGGGCCCTAGACCTGTAAGATGCCCAAGAATTTGAGAATTTGAGAAAAATCAAGGGATACATGTCGATAAATGCAAATTAATTCAAGCTAAGGTCTACGGATGGATTCATTGTAGAAAATATGATGAACCTTGTGCACTGAACAAGTTTAAGATGCCGAAGGTCACCTGGATATTGCACATTCTAACAAGCATATACTCCATAGAAAATATACACATGTAATGCGAAGGACTATACACTACAAGAGAACATGATTTTTGTCACATAAAACGTTGTCGTTCATGACACATGTGTGAGGTAAACTTTCTGGTTTCATCCATTACAATGTACAATATGTAGTATTTATTGTGATTACATTAAAATTTCAACTCTAATTTGGAGTTTAATGAAAATTGAAGGCAGAAAGCTTAAATAGAACAATGCAATGTGTATAAACCATTTCAAGGTCTTTCTACAGGATTGATATTCAAGTTGTAATGCAAAGTTTAGACACTTTGCTGATCATGCCATTCTATAACACTTTTAAAACTCAAACTGTGAAGTTTGGTCTATTTATTCCACTAAAAAAATAATATGAGAGGCGCTTTCCCAACATGAAACCATTATGGCAAGCAAATCCAACAAGTATGGCCAAATGCGATTTCCAGATTTTTCAGTTTTCGAAACATACTGAATCCTCATAGAAGCATTTACGAAAGTAGAATTAGCTCAGATTCCTTTCCACATTCTTACTTTTTGAAGATGTTTGGGATCAGGCAGATGAAGAGAAGAACATGCATTTTATTGTGGAGAATTCTATGAACTTGCAAAAATATGGTCATGCTTCGAAAGCTGGACCTTTTGTTTGAGGTTTGTGGTACTGTTGTCATTTCATATATTGGTTCAGAAATAATCTTCTACAGCAAGTGTGCTTAGCAAATTTCACTACAAATAAGGTACCAAGAAGCGTGATTAATGGCTAAAGGATTCCACAATAAGGAGGGGATATTACGCCTACTCATGAGTGGGAGAGATCTTATGGCTGTATCTTACACCAATGGGGAGGGAACATGTACAGGCACAAGTTCCCTCCCACTCTTAAGGAGTTGGTGTAAGGGCATCTTTCCATTGTATGGCTGCACCTTCAGCTTTGGAAGTTTGACCTCCAGCTGTTGGCTTCCGGTGTTCCAGGTTTGTATTTCAGTTTTCAAGACTGGCAAGCTGCACCCTTAGTTGCACCTTCAGCAAAGATATTTAATGCTAATGGAAAGGACCCTAGTTGCACCCCTAGCTGCACCTTCAGCTTTGGAATTCATACCAATGGAAAGCAACTGGACCCTCCAAAGTTGAAGGTGCAGCAACTCAATGGAAAGATGCCCTAAGAACTCTCCCCCTCCTACGCCTTGTGATATACCTATGAACTTAGGTCTATGATATTAATCTTCATCTGATGTTTTACTATAAGGTGATGGACATCCCTGAAGTGCAGGGTTGGAATTGGCTATCTCCTTGTCCTAGGCAGCTTGTTTTGTCCATGTCCTGAACCGGCCTGTTACCTTACACATTAAGGTCTGGGGTGGCAGGTTACATGTTACTTTATTGAATACATTATGGGACATAATCTTCCAGTGATGATCTCATACACTTCATCTAATGTGTGTATTGAAAAACCAAAATGTATATGTCAAGAACATGATTTTCTTTTTCAAATCATTGAATCTGCCACCCCAGACCTTAATGTCATGGAGTGGTCTGAGTACCATTAGCCCATTATGTGCGTCTCAGGTGCACACCTACCTCATTCGCCCTAGCAGGCCCACTTGGCACCTTACCCAATTTATAATGGGCAGGGGCTTGACCATTCCATACTAAATTAAGGTCTGGGGTGGCAGATTATGTCATTTTCTTGACTGCATTATTAATATATGACATAGCCTTCCAGTGATGATCACAGAATTGGAATTGTGACCAAAATGTGTCTGTTGAACATGAATTTTTCTTCAAATCATTGAATCTGCCAGTTTCCAGACCTTAATGTCATGGAATCCGGCCTCACCCTTGCCCACTATGTTGTGTGTCACCTAGCTCGCCCTAGCAAGCTCACCTGGCACCTCCCCCTTGAACCTAATGGAAAGCACCAAACAGGCACAATGAATTAAATGTGGCACTGAGCTTCATGCAGTTGCAAGACACTGGTGTCCAGCAGGAAAAATATGGGCTTTAGGGGTGGGGCGTGATTACAACTAGTACATAATTATGAATTCCTAGAGGTGTTTGGAAGTTAGGTTGAGGAAAGAAGCGCCCTGGATTGCAATCAAATCCTGTTCAAAGAGATTATTATAACCAGAAAATATTTAAATAACCAAAACCTAGAGCTTAGCATGCGAATTAAAAACATTAATTAAAATTTCCAAATCTCTCATATTGTTTCTCATGGCAACCAGCTAATCATCTAATTTTTGAAATGCACAAGATGAGTTCTACTGATCAACCTCGCTTGCGCTAGTTACTTTCTCTGCCGCCCTAGACGTTGCGTCGACCGAAGTCCTCGAGCAACGTCCTCATCCTCCAGCAGCAGCTACAGCTTCGCTTCTAGCGTTAATCCTTGGCCCATCGTCATCATGATGTTGTATGAATCTAGCTATTATATTATGTGCCTGCTAGATTAACGTTAACTGCATGCTAATCGATCGAGGGTCCGGACCTGCAGCAGCAGCTAGTGGCTTGATCCGTGTGTTCAGCAGATGAATTCACCATCTCCTGAATCGTTCACATGAGTTCAAGTTTGCATGTGGTTTGTAGTTTGGGTAATCTATGTTTTATCTACCTAGCTGATCATCACTCTACTTCACCTAATTAATTCAGCAATAAGAAGTGAACTCCGTAAAATTGTTTTTAGTCGAGATGCAATTAGTGAACTACATCTTGATTAACAGCATGCATGCATGTCCAGCTTAAATACAAGTAGTACTAGTTTGTTTGTTGTTGTTGTTAAAATCAGGATCTAGTTGAAAGAGTACTGATCCGACGAAATATCTGAACGGAGACGGTTGCAGCTCATGACTAGCTGCTGCTGCTCCTCTGGATACTCGCGAATGGACACAGCTGGTGCTGTATGATGATGATGATGAGTTGGATCCAGTCTTTTGTGTCCCGTGTGCAAAGGGACACCAAAAAGCTTTGGAGGATTCTTGCAAGTAGTATTATGGTCCAGCTGATGATGGTCCGCGCCTACGTGATCTCGACTGATAGTGATAACCTTGGGACAAGCTGCAGCGCTATTATTTGAAGTAGTTGTTGAATCTTGCAGAAACAACTCGTTTAAGAAGGAAAGTGTAGAAACCAAGTGCTGCTTAGGGCCCGCGACATTCGCTGCTGATTCGAGTCGGTCGACACGCTGCTGGACAACCCCTGCAGCTGACGAATCTCGAAGCTTTGTCGCTAGCCCTTCCACATTCGACAGGCTAATGCCGAAATTGCCGCAGACGCCTTTTATTCTATTGCACGTAGGAATCATGGAAACACAAAGAATAAATTGGCTTTCAAGATGATTATCGTCCGTAACTACCTTTGGAGATCAGCCGATAATAGGAAGCACGAAAAAACAGCACGCGATGAAAGAAAGAGATCTCATTACTACAAATGAGACTTAGTTGTCGCACTTAGGGTCGCTTTCCATTAGGCTGCTCTGATCACAGCTAGACAGAGTAAAGTGTGATCGCAGCAGGTTAATGGAAAGCCACTGGCATGAGTGGTGTTCTAAAAGTTGCTTTCCATTGTATAGCTGCAATTGGCTAAAAACTTGTAAGCAATAAATGCTAATAGCTTGACGGTTTAGGTAGTTTAATTACTTTTTAGATACACATAGGTTCTAATTTTTTAAATGTGATACATGTCTCCTTAGGATGACTAACAGCTAAACTAACAGCTCCTGCATTTGATCAATGCAGAGTCAATGCAGGAGCTGTGAGCGACTGTGAGCCCAGTTTGATTTAAAAATGTAATGGAAAGGGGTTGAACGATGATAGAATCTGTCATAACAGCCCCCTAATTGAAAGATATCCTTAAGAAGGCAGCTTACATTGTCTCATTACTATAAGAGAATGTGGATTTTTTCACACAAAAAGTGGCTGTTCATGACACAATATATGTGAGATAAGCTTTGTGGTTTCATCGATTACAATGTATAGTGAGCAATGTTTATTGTGACATGTATTACAATAAAATGACAATTTGACATTAGGGAATGGCACATATTAATATCTTTGTGGCTAGAGATTAGCTCCATAGGTATGATCAATGAAAGGAAATAGGGTAAGGAGGAATAGCCAGAACTCTACCTGCTCAAGCATGCCTGCTGCTGTTGAGGACTTGCCGCGGCTGCAAGCTGCTGCTTATCGTCGTACAACAGTCTGCGAAGTCTTGAGATTTCTGAAAGAAGGAGCGTGTTGTCTTCGCGCAGCTTCTCATACTCATCGGAAATGAAGGTACGACCATGACCGACGACGACGTTGTGGTCATGCACAGCAGGGGGATCGAGAATTATTGCAGGTCGTGGCGATGATGATGATAACGGGGTCGTGGTGGTGGTGGAGAGAACTGACCAGCTATGATTCTGCTGCTGCAGCTCGGCGGCTCGCGGGGGATTGGATGCCGAATTCGCCGTCTTTCGATGATGCGGAGCTGCTGCAGGAATGGACTTTCCAGAGGAGGTCGCAGCTGGCAGCACGCTCTTCCTCCTGTGAATCTTGGAGAGCAAATGAATCTGTCCTCGCCTGAAGAAATCGTTCCCGAATTCCCATCGATAGGGTACCAATTTCTTAAATCCCTGCAGAGCGCCCCAGAAACAACAGCCCGGTCAGATGCATCCCACGTGAAGGAGCTAATCGCACCATGTGTAATCCTTGGGTGATCCCTAGCTACAAACCATATATATTATTTAAGAATCGCATGATCTACTACAAGAGTTGACTGACTTATTCAAAACAGCAGCTTATAGGAGCTTCAGCTGAGATGGGAAGCAGCAGCTTGCAGTACAATTTTTGAACTCGTCTTTGGTTCAAAGGGTTACAGACATGATCACTAACATAGGTGTTGAGCTGTCGGACAAAGCTGGAGAAGTTGCTGTGTTTGAAGTAGAGGGGCAGCAAATCTCTAGCAAACTCTGGTGGCCGCCACACTACGAACGACGAAGTATCACTGTCCTTCCAAGAAACTATGTAGTCTGTTTCTGGATTGTTAACGAGATGATAGGTTTTGGTCAAGAATGGCGCTGGCACTGATTTGTGACAGTCGTACAGCAGCAAACTCGACGACGTCGACGTTCCCCCTCCCTCAGCGGCAGCTGTGCAGGTATCCAGCGACATATCTCATATGAAGAAGAATTGCTTTAAACTGGAAACCTGATCAAGCGGCAGTTGCGCAGCAGACCGTGTCTAGTAGTTCAATCACGTGCACCAGCTCAAGGCGCTTAAAGTTCATGCCGACATATATTGCAATCCCTAAGTCTCAACAACATACCTTATGCTGTTCAATTACTCAATATTCTCGTGAATGCTTGTCCGTGAATCCAGTACGCAGTCCAGTACTAGTACAAGAGACTCAACCATTTTAGTTTCTCAACATTTAAACCGATACTTCACTGATCATCCACATCTCCATCAATATATGACAACCCGCTGATCAATAGACTAAAGCCCTCCTGACATGTGAAATTACCTAAGAATCAAACCACCTGCAGACGTACCAGGGCGGCACATCACAAGTTTGCGCTATTTTTGCTCTCCGGGATTGTGCTTGCAAACCCTACTAAAAAATTCCTGCGAACAAGCTGCTCCAGGACACAGCTTTAAAACACTCTCTTTAACGAGCGAATAAAACTAGCTAGCTGCGTCCACCCACCAGCCCCAATTAATGAACAGACAGAACCAGACTTATAAAAGAGACCCTAGCTAATCATTTCAAAGCTGCTGGTCGAGCGAGAGACATGAATAGGCGAGTCTGAAATTACATCTCGTTTCATCTGGTTACTGAACCAGAATGTTTAGCAGAGCTAGACGTTAGTGTGTGTTGCTTTTGGGGTTTATTGGCGGAACAAACAGCAGCTCCCTGGATTATAATTTCTTCAGGAAGAATCTGGAGACCGCGAGTCCGGCAGGCAGGCAGGCAAGGAATGCAGGGCAGGCAAGGCAGCAGGCTCGCACTGCGTGTACTTAATTACAATAGTTGCTTGCTGAACTTTGGCACGTGCATGGTAACTGCTGGACCGATGGAGTTGATGACGATGAAGTAGTAGATGATAGCTTGCTAGCTAGGGATCATCATCACGATTTCGATCTCATAGCGGAAGTTTTGAAATAGTTTACAGCTCAGCGACTAACTAGCCTAATAACTGTTGCTGAGAGTGAGACACCAGTTGCTAGCTAGCTAGCTAGCTAGATAGCACACGGCACAAGGGAGCTAGTTAGTTACCAGCCTTTTCTTTGCCTTTATTAAAATTCTATATAAAAAATTAAAGGTACTAAAATCATGTGCTTTTTCATATTTTCAATTTCCAGATATTTGTTCATAGTTCAAGTAGGTAGCCAAGCATACAGACACATATTTTTTAAAATTTACTTTCATATTTAGCTTATAACCAAAATCTGGCTAAATCTTCCTGTGGATCATCAGCACTTTGGCCATAACACAAAATTGCCAAAAGAAAACACACTGCTAGCTACCTAGCTGATGAACAAGAGCTGTAAAAGCGTACCTGATACACAAACATTGGGATGCTGCTACACACTGTCTGCAGCAGCAGTAGTAATGCATGTACTGACCCAACTGGAAGTAACTCATGTTCCTACACACTTCCCCATAAAGCTATGCAGCTCGGGGCGCCAGAATCATTAGAGCACGATCGGCCGCACATGTAAAGTTCCGAGAAAATGCCGCAGCAAAGGTACAATTTTTTGGCCAGAGTGAACTAGCACCCCACTAGTGCACCATGAAGGTGGAGGACATCGGATGGTATAAAGTGTAAGGTGGTAGAAAACAGTTTTCTGTAGGATTCCAGTTCGCTAGATTAACCAGGCTAGTTAAACTCAGTTGCCTTTTTAGATTCATCAGCTTTACTTGCTAACAAATTGCCTGTAACTAGAACTTGCTGATTGTTAGTAGGTAAGAACTAACAACGTACCCATCAGAGCTCAGTACGCGACCCTGCAAAATATTTCTCATATCCAAGTTGTAGTTATTTAACTTTTTCCAAACCTATAAAACTAAAATAGGATCTGCAAATAGGTGGAAGACTACTAATAGCCAAGGTCCTGGACCAATCATTGGCCAATCAAAAACAGGGAGCAGCAGGTAGATTATATTTATTACACTCCTCTATGCACAGTTTTGCTATGCGTTTTACCAGCCTCAGCAAACTGTACAAAACTGCTCGGCCAAAACCCATTTGTTGAGCCAGACTGCTGTATTCTGACTTTTCTTCATCCAATTTAATGTTCAGGGTCACATATGGAGCACCGTTAGGTACCCTCTAAGGAAAGAAAACCAATGTATAAATCATCTATATACCGCCTATTTTCTTACCTACCCACATGTAGGACCGACTTATTACAGAATTCGTTACCAAAGTGAAACCAGATTTTATTAAGTCAGTTAAGGTTCATCCCTAACTGAGTTGTTGCCGGCCATCCAGTGGATGCTGGGTCATTCTGGCCCCAATACAGTTGATGTGGTAAAATTTGAAGCTGGATACTCTAGTAAATCTGCTAATCGTGCAGCAAAATTTCCTCCCCTCAAAAATAAAAACCCCGACTCCAAAAAATATTTAGAGTTCTGACAAGAAGACCTAGAGAAAGAGAGTACCCAACAAGCATGATTGGATTCACGAAGCAAAAAGATTCACACAAAAGGACATGACACTGGAATTAGGTAGAACAAGGGCCCTAGAGAAAGAGAGTACCCAACAACCATGATTGGATTAACGAAGCATCGATTCACCAAAAAAGGACATGAATGACACTGAAAAAATTAGGTAGCTAAAATTATTATGCAACCAAACACCACCCCCAGCCTATTCATTATCTCCAGCTTCAAGTGCAACTCTGACAGCGTCTCCAATGCCAGCAGTAGAATGGCCTTTGACCTGTACTTTTGGATGAAGTACTACAATCTTTGAACAGTGTGAAGCTCAGATTAGACCTGTAAAATGCACCGGATACATTGATTTTCAAAAGGCCAGTCAGAGCAAACGACTGCTCTCAATTGGCCGACCACAGTAGTATGCACTTCGATACAGTGACTTAAAAAATGCGAGTCAAAGAAAATGACCACTCAGGATCGGTCGGCCATAATAGTTGGCCCAGGTGATCATGTTCATTTTATATTGTCCATTTTCTCATGTTTATGAGTGAGTATGCGAAAATAGTAATATTTGTTAAGGGGAACAAAAGGTAGTAAATGGCCAAATAGGGGGTGTCGGTGGAGACATCCTCAATATATATCCCATAAAACACTTGACTATCATGTGGTTATGAAACTTTGAAGAGAACTTAGCTGTGTGCTTGGCTCATAGCAAACTAATCTTTCTCCTTTTAGAGCATTTTCAGTGGTGCTCCATATTTGTGCTTGCACCAATATCTCCACATTCACAATACATAACTTTTTCCCCCTCCTCATCAATTCTAGTGAAAAAAAGCCTCCCCACTTGAGCCATTCAATATGAGTGATCAATTGAAAAATCAATTTCATTTAATGCAACGTTTGTGACTGCTAATACTCAGGTTTAAATTCATAGCATTTGACTGGTAAACTACATCTAAACATAGTGTGCATGAGTTCTTACTGCTATTGGAGAAGATGCTATTACCATGGTACAAATAGCGACATGTCTTCACAATTTCTTCTACATTTGAGGATGACCCCCACCCCACCCCAGCCCCGGGGACTATAAGTGGTGTGGCTGTCTGAGATAGTAAGCTAGTAGATTGGGGGTTCAAATCCCAACTGGACCCCTTCTCTCTTTCTCTGAGAACAGTCAACCACCCTGGTGGTTAGGGATGAGGCTCTATAACTAAAGTTATAAATATATACATATACTGTTATACATAATAATAAAAACTTTGAAGAGAACCTGAAATTTCTTGCAAGAGAATCTCATTTTCTGAATTGGAGCAGCCTTTTCTTACTTGTGATATATTGCCAAAACCCAAAATTGAAAATTTGAAAAGAAATGTGATTTGAAAGGTTTTGGAGCCAAATTAGAGAAAAAAAATCACCAGACTTATAGATGTGATTTCCATCGTGTATCCAAACCTAAGAAGGATGATTAAAGAAATGTTGTACTTTATTTCTAGTTTACAGCCAGATTTCACTAAATCTTCCTAAGGATGATTGCCACTGTTTTAAAAATCTTCCAATGAACGATTGTTGCTTTAACTACAAGAAGAAATTCTTCAAAAGAATAATGAATTAGAGCTAACGTTCCATTTAGTGGTGAAATCTTGCCGAATTTCAAGCTAAAAAGGGAGCTCACACCATTATGCTTGAAAACTAACAACTTTTTTTGGGCAAAATCATCACAAGGCTAGACCAAATTTGCCAACTACTTCACCATCACTCTTTATGTAAACCCTAAAACCATCACCATACATAGAAAACTTGCAAATCTCTAATAACCAAATCACAAAATGCCAATGCCTTTACTCACTAATACCTTGACAACCTATTTTTTCCTTTGACATAATCCCATTTGTACTCTTAGTGGTTATAACCAATTGTTGTTACCTACAAAGGAGAACCTTTCATCATCACCCCCTACACAATGTTAGATGGGATATTAGTATATATGAACTTATGATGTTCAAGTACTAATAGTAACTAAATAATATCATGATTCATAATAATATCAAGCTATAACTTGTTTTGTTGCACCAAAGGTCCAAATTCATATGTTGGAATTAATGGCAATTCATTCATTGTGTAATGGCAATGAACTTTGAGGTGAAACTCCATAACTTTGAAGATTTTGAAGTTGGTGGGAAGATGTGGGATAGAATTGAGATTCCTTGGACCTCAATGAAAGTCATACATAATCCAAATCTCATTCTTAATATCGAACCCTAATACATGTTCATTGTTTTGTTTTGCAACTTTCCATAATTTAAAGTTCTTGTGCACATTGCAATGTTCTATGCATTATTATTGCATTCAAGTCACTATGCCATTTGAATTTAGTGTAGTATATACGTATATGTATTGTCTATAATGTGCATTGTACAACATTTAATGGTGCCACCTTCACCGAAAATGCTTCATGCAAATTCTAGATTTGAGGCTTGAATTTTATGCACTTGTGTGTTATAAGTTATGATGGAAGACTAAAGGGTAAATACATATTAGGGTGTCCTTTATGGTTGAAACAATGGGTGTTTGCACACTATGGTGACCTTATATGGATGTCATAATTGTTTTCTATATTCCTTAGGTGCAAGAAAATCAATAAACTAAGATCCATTGAATTATTTTTTCAAAAGGACTCATTTATCTAAAGCTATCATAATCAACCTTCCAAAAATGAAAAAATCAAATCAAAATTGTGGATAGCCAATAAATAATGAACTTTTGAATTTTTCCCACATTTTTTGTCACACCTACAAAACTCATGGATATGGAAATTTATCTTGCAATGTGTTAATTTTATGTGGTTGAAACTTTGGGATATTGGATGAATTATGTTTTAAAAATTAAAGATCCATTCGATGAATGGAATGTGATTTTAATTTATTATGTTATGGACTTTTAAAATTCCAAAAACTATACATATTTTTTAAAATAATGTAAGCTTTTAAAAATAATTATTTAAAAACAATTTCTTTTGAGATTATTTTATATGTCTTATAGCATCATGATTTGAAATTGGAAATGGAAAAAAAGTTATTTTCAATATCATCTAAATATTCATATTTTAAGCCAGTTTTCAACTACATTAGAAAAGGATTTTGAAAAGGGATTCTAATCAGCCAAAATTGTGACAACCTAATGTGCTTTCACCTCCATGTAAAAATTCTAAGACCTTTTACTAATGTATAAAATAAAAAATAAAATTGGTAAGGAAATGTGTAAAGAAAAACTCATATCAATGATTTCTATTGGTTTAGGGATGTCAAATTATAAAAGAAAAAACAAATGACCATTTTTGAGTTTATGGGGGATTTTCAAACAAAAAAATTATCTTCTAAACTAATCCCTATGATAATTTATATGGACTCTTTAATTTCAAAACATTATATCAAGTTTTTTGTGTACTTTAACATTCACTATAGTGATTACATTATTTTTGTGAAATTTAAGCAAATCATGTGGGTTAGTAAGGTTTATGTGAATTATGTTTTTTGCAAGTTATAGCATCAAGGTTAAAGAAAAACATTGATTTGTACTACATGGGAATTTTTTTAAATGAAGCAAAAAGGTGTGGAAAAAAAAGGTTTGATTTTTTAAAAATGTTAAATTTTGACATTAAAAAGCATCAACATTGGAATGCCTTGTAGTGTTGATCAAGGGCTTTATGGAAACATGCAAATTTTAAAGACAAAAACATGACAATGTAATTATAACCACCAAGCAAATTATGGAAGAACATGAACAAAGGTCAACTACAAATGGAATTAATGATTTCATTTCCAAAGCTTTAGTCATCTACCCAAGACTTCAAAATAGGAAGCTTGTTTTGGGGCATGCCTTATCTCATTCAAACATTGCTTCTAACTTGCCTAATCACATTCTCCTTGTTAAGCTCGTTGCTACCCATCAAAAAGTCATCACAAGGTTTAACAAGGGATTCGAAAAAAACCAAGCACACAACAATGATGTGTAGGTGCAACTAATCATGTTTTATTAACTATAATAGTCAATACCTACAATGGCTTATCTTTAATTAGAACAATATTGAAAACCTTTAAAATGCATCACAAAGAAAATTTGGAACTTTTTCATGGCAGAAGATCATAGACAATAGTGGCAAAAGACCAAAATATGGCTTCTCTTATGTAATAAAAAAGCTTGTCATAAATTGGTGGGCTTGGCAACCCCATGTTAACCCAAACAAAAGAGACATGGCATAGAGGAGGATGGAAGTTGGTGTTTTCAAAGAGCACCCAACAAACTATTTAATGGAAATTCAAGTAATAAATTTTGTCCCATGTTTATTTCAAAATCATTTTATGTTGAACAAAATGTAGTAGTTTAAAGCATGATCATTTCTTTTGTTTGCACAAATTGCACAAGGACCAATTCGGGTTGGAGTACATATTATTTACTTCACTATGTTGTGCTTGAATGTACCCATGTACAATTGTAATGTGTTAAATATTAGCTCAATTTATTCCAACAACTTATAATTTGGTTCAAAAGTCAAGCAATTTTTTTATTTGTCATACTTAAAATAGAATGAATAACCAATATTTCTAGTAGCAATAAGATCCATACTAGTGCATTAAAGCATAAGTATGGATCTATGGGAGCCTCTTCTGAAAATAATGGTCCCCCATATAGTAACTATAAATACTTGTTTTGTCCATATGTGCAATTGGGGTTTACTTTTTACATAATCATGAATCTATGAGGTCCATATGTTTTCGAATGTAGTCCATTTTGTTGTACTCTACTTCTTTAATTCCTTCTTGAGTTCCCTTACATACGTAAGCATGGAAAGTAATGAAAAAGAGTATGTAGATTGTCCATATAATTTAGAGGAAAATCCATCAATGATTGAAGTTGTACCTTGTAGTTCTTTATTGGTATTAAGATATCCATCGACCATTTGTGACAATTTGTATCTCATCTAAGTCAATCCATTAAACAAGGTTAATTATCACTTGGAGTGCATTTGATAGGGTCAATTGTCAGTTGGGTAGATGCACAAATGAGTGGCTCACTTTTGTGACATTTTTTGGTTTCTACAATACCCATCTTGTTTTATTGCCTCCTAACAAAACATATAGTGTCAAATTGGGACTTGGTTTTACATTATCAACTTAATTATGAAAACATATGTACAATCATTTTTAGAAAAAAATTCACTCACTTTTACTTATGGACTTTTGAAATTAAAAAATAGGGATTGGTATGTTGACTGGAGATTTATAAAATTATGATGTTGAGATAAAATTTCAATCCAAATGGTTTAGAGTGACTAAGTATGTCAAATTTTATTATTTAAAGAACTCATATTTGAAAACCTTATCTTGAAAACATTAACCATTTCATAGTATTGGACTTTTATGTTCTTAAAATTCACCCTTATTTTCATAAATCTTTATTTTATGTATATATATTGAATTATTTTTTTCACCAAAGCAAGTTTTTTGAGGTATTTAAATGGGCTTCCATTAATATGGACTTTATTGTTTTTGATACATGGACTTTATTACAATTTAACCAATATTACCAAATTAAGAATTCAATTTAACACTATAACATGGACTTTGTTTGGACTATTCTTTTGTCCAAAAATGAGCCATTCATTTAATGCATATACCCACTTGTTGTCCATTCAACAAGGTCAATTGTCACTTGTCCAAGGTCACTCATGCAATGAAGTCCATTGATAAGGTTAGTTATCACTTGTGAACCATTTGATAATGTCTATTGTCACTTATCATTTGTTGTCCATTCAATAAGGTCAATTTTCACTTGTTTTTCATGGGCAAAAGTATGGTAAAGTAGACCAAATAATTACTTTGCAACATAAATGGAAGGTGGCCATCAAGTAGGCCTTGGAATATTTAATTTTTAAAAATTATTTACTTTAATGTTTAATCATATGAAGTTCTTTGATTTTGCTACAACTATATTTTAAAACCACATGTTTATAATAGGTTTATATATATTTGTCAAAATCAAGCAAATTTCACAACCTAAAAAGTAAACTAAAATACAAGCACAAGTAGATTAAATTTTTATTTTATTTTATTTTTAAATCAATGGCATGCTAAATATATTAATGAACTTTGAAATTTTTCATAGTAGAATCAAAATATATTCAACATCTAATGTAGAAATGGGTGAAAATCCTTTAAGGTGTATCACACAAGACGAAAAATGCCTAATCCTTATTGCAAACCTTTTTTACCCTATATTTTGATCCCCATAAAAAATAATGAATCAAAAGTTGTCAAAATTTTCAAAAAAACTATATTTTAGACTATTACAATTCTAGATTTCATCATAATCATCCATAAATGTGTCTTTACATGGTAAAAAAGGACTAGGTAAAAAAGACAAAAAAAGGTGACGTTATGACAAGATTTTGGTACACTTTAAAGAATTTGCACCCAAGTAGGAATGAACACAATATTAATTTGTTAGTTTCATTCCTACTTGTTACCTACTTTTATTGTACTAAAGTTTTTCAAATTTTGTATTCAACTCATAAAAACTCAATGGAAGCATGCAGGTTTCCATAATGAGACTTTTAAAAATTGAACCTACTTTCTTATGTTAATGTTGAAAAACTCCCATGTTTAAGATTTGGATTTCGATGGACATACTTTTTGGTCCATTTTACCATGCTTGGACCTTCATTTGATAGGTTCGATTGCCACTTGTTATCTAGGGTCATTCACAATGAAGTCCATTGATAGGGAGACTTGTCATTCTTTGTCCATTTGATAGTGTCAATTGTCACTTGTTGTTTAAGGTCACTCATAATGAAGTCCGTTGGTAGGTTCAAATTCACTTGTTGATAGTTTTTGTATTTGTTCCCATGGAAAACACTTTATTTTCACCCTAATGTATTTTGGGGAATTGTTTAATTTCATTAAAAAAAATTTGCCTCCATGATTTGTTCGTATTTGTTTAGGCTAGATGTTTGTTTGTTGACAAAAATGAAGTCGAGGTAAACTGACGCGCTCCTTGGTCCCAGGGTGAACCCACTTGAGGGTTCACCAATGTGAAGTTGCGGAAAGTTGGGACCGAAGGGCACGCTCCCGACTTCCAACTCTAGAAAGGGGTAGAGGGTTGAGTTGGAAGCCCCGGGATTAGACTAGGAAGAAAGACTAGAAGATCAAGCTTGAATCTGCATCCAAAAACCAACCACGGGAGGTTAGTTTAACATTCGGTACACCCTTTGGTGTTGGGACTTGCCACGGGCACTTGGACACACAAGACTCACCACGGCCCGAACTCGTGAGTAAGCCACCACCTTACTCCCTATAGTATTCTCTATAGCTCGTCGTGGGGACTACATCCAAATGGCACAAATTCCCGGGACTCCCGAAATGGAGTCCCGAAATTGTCCCGGCGAGACTCCCAGAACTTTGAACCGCCATAACTCCCGATTACAGAGTTGGATCGCGACGAGGTCTAAACCAAAGTTGTAGCTCTCGTCGAGATATTTCCAACACTATGTCGCACTCCCGAAACGGACGTCGGGAAGAGGTCGATTCCCGACTTTTAGTGGTCGGGAGTCAAACTGCTAGTTTGACTCCCGGCCCTTCTTTTGCCCATAACTTGGGCTGCAGATGTCCGAATTGCCAATGCGAGGGCAATTTCGATATCTACGTTTCAAGACCTTTCCAACGACACCAAGAACACCCCAATGCGAGGTGTTTTGCCCCTTGCTGTCGAGCTCTGAACATTCGGGAGTCCCAGAGGACTCCAACTCCCAACTTTTTCCAGTGTTGGGCTTCACCCCCACACTTGGCCCAGTTAAGGTTGCGACATAAACCATCATATGCTCTTTGAAAAATTACAAGACAATCTTTTAGAATAGTTGCATGGCAATCTATTTAGGTTCATCCACCACAAGTCTCTATCACTATTGAGAATGGGTTGATGAAATGTTTTCACCCCTAGACATTTCTAATGCCCTTCACCTACACATGGTTTGTGATGACACACTACGAAGCCTTCCATGTGGATCATTTGACGTTTAAAATAAAGGGTAAAATAAAGGGTAACGACAAATTGTTCCCTTGAAGGTTGGTTGGATGACATCACTTTAATCCAAGATGTGAAAAAAACTTTAAAAGATTTAAAGCATTAATGCTTATGAACAATTAGAGTTTTGAAAGGTCAAAATTAAGTTTTTTTAGACTTTTGCAAAAAGGCTAACAAAACCCCTCACGAATTAAGGTTTCAACATCCTCAAATCACCCAAAGTTCTTATTATTGGTTGTAAAGCTACAACCAAAGATACAAAACCCAAAGGGGAAAGGAAGTAATAAAAAAATGAAGCCAACATCCATTTTTTTAACCTCATATAATCTCAACCCAATTTGGATGCCATTGGACAATTAGATGTTCATTCAATCGCCATTGGTTGGTCACATGTTCATTCATTGTTAAATATAAACAACTAGTAATTAAAACTATCATGGCCCCATCTGATGGTAATGGAATCAATTGCAAATGGGTGAATGCACACTAAGGTGGTTCATTTTTTGTCCCTTTTTGGACTTTCTACAAAATGTACTTTATTCAAATGCCACAAATGCATTGTAAAATCATCAATTTAACAAATTTATTTATGGATTAAAATTGCCAACTAGAATTAAAATATTTGTTGAGGGGTGAAATTCAATAAACATACACCAATCATATAGTAATGGACTTTTAAAATGAGCATATGAACTATGTTTTGGGTTTTGCATTAACATTCAAATGCATTTTTTGCTATCATTTCATTTCAATATTTTTTATTGGGACTCAATATATGATACATGATGGGAAAAAAATATGGATTGAAAAAAATTACAACAAAAACTTTAACCAACAAATAACTATGGACTTTTGAATGACCAAATTTGGACCTTATTTTCCTAAGTCCCTATCTTGATCATTTTGTTAATGGAATGATTTTTTTTCCCCTGTAACATGTATGTTAAAAAATTGTGTAGATGGGTAGCTTTTCATATGGACTTTAGAAGCTAATTAATCTCCACATAAAGCCCATTCAAAATTGATTTTTAACAGTTTTTTCCAATCAAATGTTAAAATATGGACTTTTGGGATTGGGTCTCTTGTCGCTTTTGAGTCACCCTAACTTGCATCTACCCAAATGTCTAATGGTGATTAAATTGATTGCTTGTAATGGTGATAAAAAATGGAAGGGATTGGCAATTGAAAATGGAAAAACCTAAAGACCAAAATTTTATAAGTTTGACGACCAAAATGACATGACATCCATTTGATGATGATCGAAAGGTCACCACAATCGTACAATGGCAATTGAAATTGATATATTTGGTTTTAGTCACCATGGAGGTTTTTTTTCCCTTTTTTTTTCCTTCCTTCTTCTTGAAAATGGGGGCTGATTCTCTCCCAAAATTTTGAAAGTGGCCCAAGTATGTGAAAATCAACCACAATAATATCTAAAGGTTCAACCAAGAAAATTTTGAAAAAATAAAATCATGTGCATAGTTCCTGTGGTCATCTTTCTTACTTGCGTACCTCAATCATTAGATCTATTGAAGTGCATGTGAAATTTTATGTAGTGCAAACAAATGCATATGACAATAGAGTTTTAAGGTTGATTATTGAATTTGTTTTACTCTTTTTCCATGTCAACTAATGAAATTGCAAATCATGATGGTAGTTTAATTTCTCTTCATGCAAATGCTAGTCTTTGCAAAAGTTTGGGTGGCAATGTGGGCACAAACCCTTGCAAGTTGAAAAAGGTGAAAATAGAAGGAGTTGTGTCTTCTTGGGTTGATCCTCTCTACAACACACCACCTGTCATTAAGTTTGATAAGAAATAGCATTTTTCTTTTAATCAATTTATTGAACAATACCACATTTGTGGTAAAGGTCCATCACCTAAATGTCTGAAGCTTGGTAAGGATTTTGAACAGGCTAAAATAGACGCATTGTTTGGGCCATGAGTAGGAATGGCTATCAATACTCATGGTCAAATGATGAGGTGTTGATAGTTGAAGTCAAAAAATTATGGACGATTGCCAGGCCTCTCTATCTACGGAACAATCCCTATGTTCCGTTTTTCAATAAAATACGGCGCGCTACACAAATAAAATACGGAATATATGGAATTTATTCAGAAATCTCTTCTATTGTTGGCTTTCATTGCTAATTCTTCAGCAAAGAGCGAATCTGACGGCAGTGTAAGATCCCTTCAAGTGAAAAAGGAGTAATATTCGATCGGATTACATCCCATGCCATACTTTGGGTGGGATATACGTTGACAACAACATAGTCCACAACTAAAATAGCTCAATCGGTAGTAGAAGAGAAGATTTAGACACCCAGGTTTTTATCCAGCTGTTAGTTCAGGCAATTCTTAATGTTGCACTATCAAGATTTAAACATTTGAACTTGGATATCATAATTCTGCATGCACTTCCAAAGTTTGCAACATTGAGAGACAACCAGTTGTCCCCAAGTTGTCCCTTGATAAGAACATTTTTAGGACTCCATGTCATTAAGTTATGCGCCCAGCATGCTGTAAAGCAATCTTGTTGCCTATACAAGATCCTACTAGCAACCTACGCATGTTTTTCAACTTGTGCAATCCTATTAAGCATGGGAGATGTGTTTGAGATAAAAGTAAGCATGCACATCACATCAGAGAGGACTCACAACTTGCAGCACTGAGCTGTATGTTGATGAGGCCAAATGTGTATAGGATGTTCCTGTGTCAAAGAGAACATCTGATCCCATTGGTATCTTTGATTTCCCCACCAGAAATGATGCCACTGTCACAAAATATGTTTGACTGTTCCCCCCAAGACCACAAATGAAGCTCTCAAGACATGGCCTTTGCATCTATCATGGCCTTTTTTGATACGGTTAAAAAACAGCACCCTACGAAAATGAAATACGGAACTTACGGATTCTATTAATAGATTTCCGTATATAGAGAGGCCTGACGATTGCACACCAAAGAATGCAAGTTCCAAACATTGGCATGATCAATAAGGTGGAAGCTCAAGGTTTTGTTTGTCAAAGAAAAGGTCAAGATGTCAACTAGGTTGTGTTTACGGAATGGACAATTCATGATCAACTCAAGAGGATACAATCTCTAGAAGGACCAAAAGATGGGAATATTTTTAAAGGTGGGAAGTTTAAAGGTAGGAGATCTGATACTCTTGGTGATTATGAAGGTGTCAACTTAGATGGAGAAGATGAGAAGACACTCAAAAAAACGTCATGGCTTGACCACACAACCACAGTCATCATGCGCATGAGTTGCAACTCATAGTGTGCATCACAAAATGGTAAGAACATATTACTGTTTTAGAGAGAAATGTGCTAGCATCAAAGGATATTTTGTCATCTCTTTCAAAAGCCAAAGATGATGTTGTTACAAAACTTTAGGAGATTTTCGACCAAGTTAGGGATCGAAAAGGGCTATTAGCAGGAGTAGATGGTGATTCTTGTAATTACAAGGAATATGGAAAGCCTAAACTTGAAAATTTTGGATCTGCACTCTTGGGGAAAAAACATGGGCCCATATTATTTAGTCACAAAGGTGGATATCTAGAAGCAACAAAAATTTGCACTTTGCGCCCATGTCCATTGTACGAAAAATAGGAATTAACATCCAACAATCACACCATCGCTTTTGCCATTCATTTTTTTGGCTAATGATATGGTTTTCCAATTTTTACTTTAGAATTTCTCTTCTTGTCATGTCCATTTTGTGATAAGCGTTATACATCTACATCGGATTATAAATTTACTTCCTATAAACATGCTTATCACTCTTAGTGTGCAATTTACTCATTTTCACATTCTTCAAAGTGTCTATATTGTGAAGATGAAATGCATGCAAATTGGTGGATACTTTCTAGAATCAAAAAGTTGAGTTTGGATGACTTGGGGTCATGGAAGGATATTAGGTTAATACGCAAGTATTTACAGGACCACCATATCAACTTGAAGTATGTGAGCAACTTACTTGTCTTTGAATGCCATTTCAGCCTTTTGAAATGTTCCAATCTATTGTCCATCTATTTAAATTTAAGATTCTATTTCCAAGTACAATCCATTTTGTTTCTAGATAACACGATTCCATTATGTTGTGGTCAATATAAGTTTGATGTTGTTTGTTGGTTGGACACATTTGCTAGTTCCACCATTACCATATCTGAGTCCATCTATAATGTTAAACTCACATGCTACATGTGTAGACCACATTGTGCACATGTCTTCACTATCATAATGCATAATTTTGAATCTAGCACTTATAGATCCAAGTAAATATCTTCAAGTCCATAAAAGTGTAGTACAATTCCCCATCTTTTAGGCTAGAAACCAAATGTTAATTTAAGTTCATAAGAGTCCATTCAAAGTGTGATGTTATCAAGCATAGTCCATGCATACTTTGGTCAAGTCCTTAATTAGCTCAAAATTTATAATGTAGTCTAGACAAATCTGTAACTGTCCTTGACACTTTGGTTACATCCAGGCTTAATAGTTTAAAATTGTTGATTATAGTCCATACAAGTCTATATCAATCCTTTGACACTTTGGTCAAGTCCCTTAATAGTTTAAAATTATTGATTATAAGCCATACAAGTTTATAACAATCCTTTCACACTTTGGTCAAGTCCTTTAATGGTCTATAATTGTTGATTATAGTCCATACAAGCCTACATAAGTCCAAGGACACTTTGGTCAAGTCCTTCAATAGTTCATAGTTGTTGATTATAATCCATACAAGTCCATATCAACCCCTTGACTGCATGTATTTCCATATACTCACTATTGATTTGTGGCAATTGTCTTTAATATTCTTAAAAGTTCATGCAGATGGGTGTGTTCCCCCTAAAGCTCATTAATAGTTCAAGATCCTTGAATAAAATCCATACAAGTCTTGAACAGTCCAAGTTCTGAACTCCATGTTTCCCCATTTAGTCACTTTTGATTTGACATCTTGTTGTGGTAGATCCACTTTGGACTTCTATATCCTTTTCACTTTGATGTGATCATCAACAGCCAACTCCTGCAAAATCTAACACCATTAGCCCATCTATTGTGAGCATCAAGCTAGCAACTATAACAAAACCACAAATTGCATTGCACAGAGCTATAATATCTCCCTTTAAGAATGTGCAAGTGCAAAATGATGGGGCTAATAACTTTGCACAACCACCCCAACATAGTCCCAAGCCCAGAAATGAAAAAAAAAGGGTGAAAAAAAACTTGGAATTAAATAATGTCAGCCAAGAAGACCCCAAACATATTGAAGAAGAGTTGCAAGAGGAGGGGGAGGAGGAGAAATTGACACGTTCATCAAGCAAAGGGAAGTCAAATAAAGAACTTCCTAATGATCAAACTGTTGAAATCTCTCTTAAGGAAAAAAAAAAAAAAAAGGCTAAAACCCTGGTTGTTCATAAAGGTTCTGTATCCACCAAGATGAAGGCTGCCAAACACATCACAAGACATGGCAGAACAAAATAATACAAGCCAAGTACAAGTTTCTTATAAAATGTTCCGATTGCTCCAAATTAATTTTAAAGCATTTGAGTTCTATTTCTTCAGAACATTGTTATTGTTTTTGTTCTAGGTTGTTCCTTTATTGACATTTTTTTTCCATTGTGAGGTAGATGCATTTTTTTAAAACATTACAAATATTACGTTAGTCTTTGGAATATGAAACACCTTTTGCCATAAGACAATAGTTGCCGTTGGATAACAATACGAAAGAGGTTTAAGGGACAAAACCGAGTTCAAGTAAATTACCCAAAAAAATTCATCTACCCAACAACAAAATCCACACATGGATGTTGATTAACATAAACCAAAAATTTATGAATTTACATGGAAATTATATGTTGGAAAGATTTGTAAACAATACCACATTTACTTTTTGAATTCGTTGAATAATTTTTTCATACATAATTGTAAGATGCATGGAGAAGCCCATGCCCAAATTGATAGGTCATTGTATTGGGTTCAATGTCTATGGTCATTGCGTTCGAAGATCCGAATGCATGCATCTACTAATTGTGTAAAGTTGTTGATAAATCTATCAGGGTGTTTGACAACCATCCATCAAGCCAACTCTTGATCTTCTTTGATGTCTTTCAATTCAAGCATGGCCTTCACCATGTGCACACGACTCTTTCTCCACATATCCTAAAGGAAAATGCGATATCATTCACCCCAAATTTGACCCAAGCACTCGCTTCCATATCTCCTTTCATGCAAAGGGATGTCACCCAATGGTAGGCCATTGTGAAGGAAATGACAAGTGGGACAGTTGTCAAATCATTAGGGAATGCGCAAGTGTACGATTTAAGGCTTAGGGTTTATGGTTACATGGGTGTTCCTACCGAATTTGACAAGGATTCTAAGGTGACCTACCCCCCCATTTTTGAAAGTTTTGATTGTCGTGGTGTGTTTATTTTTCCTTAACTGTTCACCAATTGCAAGATATAAGGGGGTATGAAAATTTCACGGGGGTTGGATAGATGAAGGATTTAGGGTTTATTTTTATTGAATTTCAAAATTGAGAGTTAACGTACCCCTCTTTTCAAGGGTTGTGAATTTGGTGGTGTGTTTATTTTTGCATAAAAATGTGTTGTTTAGAAGATATAGAAGGTTTAGGGTTTTAAGGTTACATCAATGTTTCAACCTAATTTCAGTGGGTGTTAGAGATTACTGGCCTCAAAAAAACTTTTGTTTTGGGCAAAAATTATCAAGACATGGGTCTATCCTTTGAAGAGCGTAAAACATATGGCATGGATATTCCAAGAAGGATACATGTGAGAAAAGACATGAAACAATGAAACTTTATCATGATTTACGAAATTGACATTTGTGAAACCACATGGTATAAGATTGTTGGTTTGTCTAGATTGACGTACACGTTATACAAAGCAGATTCAAAGTGAGGATGTAAATTTTTACCTCATTGTACCAAAGGTTCACATAAACTCCAAATTCCAACCAAGTAGGCACAGTCAAATGTTCAATTGTTGATTGACTTGAATGTTGATCTAATGTCACATCAATTGAAAGGAATTAGAAATGGTAAATAGGATTTTCGATGACTCTTACCTAATATGTGGAGGAGCCTTCAAAAGCAAAGTGATGAAGTAAGTGATAATGTATACAAATTAAAGGAACATGGCAATATGATGTATTTCTTTGGGTTTAGTTCTCAACGTTTCAAATTGTGATGTGTTTTATAATTTGATCACTTTTTCGGATTACATTTTCGCAAATTAGCAAGGAGTTAAACATTGGAAGTATTTGACAATCTCTGATGAATAGGTTGAGGAAGAAACACCATCTCAATGTTGATGAAAAAATAAAGGCTCTATTTTTGCAAAGTGTATTGTGTGCAAGTCACTAAAAGATTCAATATCAAAATTGGGAAGGAATATCAATGATGTGAGAGAATATGAATTAAAGTTGAAAAAACACCACTTACATCAAAACACATTCAAAAGCTTGTACCATACTTGGAGGTTCAAGTTTGTGCGTTCCAAAGATGAGTTCTTGTGCATTATCCATGACAAAATGGATCAGGTGAAAATTGCACTCTCGAGGTTGCAAGTGGTGAACAAAATGATTTATGGGCTTAGACAATTGCCCATTACATTGATGGGTATGATAGCTCGTGGTCATGGCGATGAAAGATATGTACAATATTCCAATGAGTTATGGCCTAATATTCCCAATTTTATGGATTGAGTCATTATTGTGGCACTTTTGAACTTTGGAAAAAGTTCCAACTTGTGAATCTTAAATGTTGTTTGGGTACCCTCTTCAAAACACGTTCTTCACATGTCTTTTGCAAGGAAAATCTTGTTGTACAAGTGAATTAAAGACACCAAGTGAAAGTGTGGGCCCCAAATCATTGCCAAAAAAAATTTCTAGCTTCAAATGGATAATTGTGTGAAAGACAATAAAAATAGGTATTGTTAACATTTCTATCAATGTTGACGGCAAAGGAAGTGTTTGAGGAGGTTAAATTGGGATTCCTTGTGGTTGGTCATACACATGAAAATATTGATGGATGTTTTGGATATTTGTCCAAAAAGTTGAGAAAGCAGAACAATTATACTTTAGCAGATTTGAGGAAGGCTTTCATGGTTTCATAGGAGAGACCTTTCATTCTATAGTTGATTCAAGAAATTCTAGATTTTAAAACCTGAATCCTTGGTTGTTAAAACCTTGGTGGGGCATATTGATATGCATATTTTTAATTTTTTGTGGATTCCTCTGGTTGGCCTATGTTGCAATACAAAGTTTCACTAATTGATAGCATTTGGAGTCCCAATTGGAAAGCTAATGCCAATGGATCTCCAAAGCTGCCAACTAGGGTCCCTAGTCCTGTTCCACATCACCCAATTTGGGGCCATGATGCAATGAGGTCGGTGGAAAGGGAAAAGTTTATCAATGCTGGATTATCCAAATATGTGGAATTTTGGAAACAAGGCATGGAACAAAGCGCAGCTTATGCAATGAAGATGA
This sequence comes from Sphagnum contortum, assembly GCA_963920785.1. NCBI lineage: Eukaryota > Viridiplantae > Streptophyta > Sphagnopsida > Sphagnales > Sphagnaceae > Sphagnum > Sphagnum contortum. The sequence continues at coordinate 18,991,302 of OY987280.1, forward strand.
ATTTGTATGTGGATTACTAAAAGGATATTTTATTACATCTGTCAAAACCTTTGCCTATTCAAAGGTCCACTCTTTTGGAAAGCTTTTGGCCTTCAAGTAATTGGAAGTTGAATTATGCAAAAGATGAATTGTCATCCACAATGTGAATTGTTGATTTGGAAGATCCGGTCATTTTTCCTTATTGTGGGCTTAAGAACTTGAAGCTAGTTCTTGCATACACCCCATTTAAAGATCTCAACAATGGAGATTTTTTTTTCATGAGGCCTCATGATCCTCTACTTGTCCATGTTTGGTTGGGAAGAACACACAATGATGTTGTCAAGGATGATCAAAAGGAATTCTTCAAAATGGTGAGGGTGCAATGGTGGGTGCTAATGAAGAAAGACATTTGTATGAAGATTGTTGGAACGGCAAGTGGAAATGTAATTTGGTAGATCCATAACAATGGCTCGAGATTACAACTATTCTTTTCTATTTTCCTTCACGAAAAAATACAACAAACAAAAGTCAAATTACTATTCCTAATAGTTGTTCTTCTAGAAGAGGCTATTTATTGCATCCAATAATTTATGAAGTATGTTGGTGACCTCGATAAAATATTTATTTTATCTTTTTGTGTTTTTTAATTTAGATCGTGATTGCACTTTTGTTCTTTTCTTAATTATTATAATTATTATGTTTTGTGTTATTTAATGAATTTAGTTATACATCAAATTATTCATAATTTTTTTAGAATATCCATAATTAATAATAATTGTTTGATTCTTATTCATTGTTGGCATTAGTGTCTTTTAATGTGTGAATCTTTCAACAATTGTGTTTGTAAGTGAGGTTAAAAATTGGACCTCTAATTCTTTGCTTTCCAAACCAGTAATCTACTTGTTGCACCTGGTGGCCACAAGGACAAATGGTATATAAAATTTTGGATTCCATGCTAAACAATGTTTCACTATTAGCACAATTTTTGGATTTGTAGATAGGCATGGTAGATAGGCATGGATTTATGGATAGGCACAATTGCCTTTATTTGAAACTCAATGTATTGAACTTTTCTTTGTGATTATTGGTTATATTATCAATACATTTTTACTATTTTTATTTGATGTATCATTTAGCAATGGAATAATATATTGTTGTGTTTGTGTATTTGACAAGCTTGGTGTATTTTTCACTATAGATAATTTCGTGTCCAATGTTTTTCATAGTCACGATAAGTGATATTTGTTGTTGCACCTAAACCCTAATCCCTAGTGGCCACTAGGTGTTTATTTTTCCATTTCATGGCATTGATTCCAAATTTATTATGACTTATTTTATTTTTGGGCTTTTTTGTGTTGGATGTGGCATATTTTTAAACAATGTTTTGATCATTATAAATTATGTGTGGGATTAATATGGTATTAAGGAAAATGTTTATTGGAGAAATTTTTGTGTGTATTTTTGTTAGATACTAGCTATTGATATTTTTTTTGAGATGTTAACCCTAATCCCTATTGGCCACCAAGTGTCTACTTTTTTCTTTCATGGCATAGAGCTACCAAATATAATAATTGATTTTATTATAATATGATCAACAACTTTGGATCTATAAACATTATTGTAATTGATGAATTGGCACATGTTGGGCTTAATTTTTTTAAGTAAATAGATTTTTTGTTTCTCATGAATAGGAACATAATTTGACTTCCAACCTTGATAATGAATACCCAATAATTTTCACTTGGTGGGCACTAGGCAAAATACTCTTTTCATCATATTAATATATTCGTTTTGAAACTAACATATTATATTTATTTTTCATTTTGTGTCCCTTAATGCATTAAAAAATGATTGAAAATGTTGTAAAAAAAATTGGTATGAATTATTTTCAGACTCAATGTATACATGGGTGCAATATTGTTGTTTTTATTTGAATGTAAGGTTACATTTCTTAAATCTATTAGCTACTAGATGGACTTTATACCATTCATTTGGTTGGATGAAGTCCTAAATTAACAATTTACTCGTAAATTAATTAAATATGTGTTTTATATTATCCAAAAATATCACCATAATCATTTTATGGGGTGTTGGTGTAATGATTAAAGACGTGACTCTTCAATGTGGAGGTGAGGAGTTCAAATCCCCACACTTGCAACCTAGGTTACCTTGGCTACTTGGGTGACCTCATTAGGTGGCCTATGTTACAAAGCCTATTAGACCACCTTGCCTAAGGGGCTTGGTTTAACCTAAATTGTTTGGTCTAACCTAAGCTTAGGACATAGGGTTGGTAGGTAAATAAATACATATTTCTTGGCATTAATTATTAGGTTTATTGATTAGGTAGGTATGTAGGTAAGGTAAGGTAGGGTAGGGTAGGGTAGGGTAGGGTAGGGTAGGTAGGGTAATTAATTAAGTAATTAATTTTTCATATCAATTTTAAATAAAATAATTTTAAATATATATATTTGGTCACTACCCAAATTATATTATCGTCATGGCGATTCAATAAAAAAAACTTGGAAGACAAAACCAATCTAAAAAAAAAAACCAAAAAGACCTAATCAAAATGGTTAGGTCCAAACCGACTTGTCCAAAATGCACTTTGGTCAAGTTGGACATGGGGGCAAAAAACCCTATACATTGTGTTACCACTTAGTAGAATCCTCAATAGGGGGACCCTTTTTTTAATTGGAATTCCTGATCAAAAAAGTTGTGATTTCTTATAGTGTGTAATCCCATTGGTGAAAGCATAGGAATGGTCCCAAGGTAAAAATTAGACTTAGTCTAGCACAAATTTGAATCAAATTATCAAATGGCATAATTAGGCAGCCACATGGGTTGCAAAAAATAAATAACAAGAGTTAGAAGTGTGAAGAACCTATGTTTAGGCTAGATTACAAAACAATTCATTTCATATTATTTTCTATCATTTCCCCTTATTTGGGGGTGCACAAGTGAGCCACACACCATCGCATAACAGAAGATGAAAGCCAACAATACCATAGATTGGAATATATTGAAGATTACGACAATCTAAAATGCGAGAGGTAGAAAATGTTAATGTTATCTAGGAGCAAAAGTTTGTGCAATCAAAAATCAACAAGGAGAAAAAAGGATATGGAAGGAATGAATAATCCAACTAGTCCTTCTAAAATGTCGTATCAAATCAAGCAAACAACAAAATTCCATGTAGGCAATTAGATTCTGGTGGCATGGGGTTCATAGGTTGGTCAACATTCAACCCAATTAATGATATAACAACACTGCCAACTCATTTTAGCAAACATGAGCTGTTAGGTTGAACATGCATTTATTCTTCAGGGAACAATCAACTATAACCAATCAAGACCTCACAAATACTTAGGAATATGTTCACAAATTTCTAACAATTATTCTTAACATTAAACCGAATGGGTGAAAATCCTTTAAGGTGTACCACATAGAACGAAAAGGGTCTAGTTTTTACTACAATCATTTTTTACCTTATATTTTAATCCCCATAAAAAATAATGAATCAAAAGTTGTCAAAAATTTTAAAAGGATTATATTTTAAACTATTACATTTTTAGATTCCATCATAATCATCCATAAATATATCTTTACATGATAAAAAAGGATTAGGTAAAAAAGACAAAAAAAAAAGGTGACATTGTGACAAGATTTTGGTACACCTTAAAGAATTTGCACCCAAATAGTTGAAAGTTTGTATATAAATTTCTCACACATTGTAAAAAAAATGTTTGTTAGGTCAATAGTTAATAACATTTGATCATCTTAATAGTGTAAGCTAACAAATTATAATTATTCACAATTGTTATTTTAGTGAGTTAGATGGAAGTGTAATTTATTGATTTTAGGAATTTCATCTTTATTGTCTGAAACATCCATCACCACCACATCTGTCATGTAATTGAATGGCACCAAAGTAACATTCAATTGTTAGAATTATAGCACAAGACACATTTTGCTATAATTAAGGATGTTAACAAACTATCATTAGCTCTTATTTAATCCATTTAATGATTGGCATTAGACCCAACTGACACATTAAATAATGAATTATCCTAACACATTAAAAAAAAAATTGAAATTATAATCATTAAGTATATTATCCTTGAATGGTAATGGTTACAACAGGAATGTTGGTATGTGACAGAAAATGATGGCATCCTTTAGAAAAGAAAGTATAAAAGCCATAGAATGGACATAGATGAAACATTTTTTAGATGCAAAAGGTTCACAAACTTTCAACCATAGCCCAACACAGGAGTAGAAGAAGGCATAATAACAATTGGACTCATATTAATCTAAGACAATGAAACTTAATAATGGCACTGAAGAAAACAGGGAAATGCACCTTGCAAGTTCATGGATAAGAAGGGCTATGTCTTTTTTTGAAATGGAATGGAGATGTTTTGTGTTGTAGTTTAACAACTCTCATAGCTTTTAATACATTTTTTGCACAACTATGAAAGAGATAGAAGTATCAATAAATAAAAAGGAGCTTGATTTCTTTCAAGGGAAAGAGGAATCTTTCAACGTAAGATTTTTTACACTATAGGTCAAGATGCATTGCACTATGAATGAAAGTATATTAATTGAAAAGATTTCACAAGATCTAACCAGAAAAGTGAAGGTGCAAAAAAATAATTAGAGTTAAGTTCTAACTTGGCTCCTTGAGTTCTTATCAAACTTCTTTCGACACCAAGAGAAGTTTGGCTATAGTTTTCTTTTTTTAAAAGTTGAACTCTAACTCAACTCCACTTTAGAGCCAAACTAAAGCTCGACACTTTCTTTTTGTTGTAGTTGAGCATTTCTTGGTGCCGAAAGAAGTTCGACTGTAACAAACTTTTAATAGTTGAACTCTAGCATGTTTTTTTTTTTACTACAACCTAACTTTTATCGGTGCCGAGAGAAGTTCGGTTGTAGTAAACCAAGAGGGAGCCAAACTTGGGTTAAACTACATATTTGAAGTTAGGCCCAAACTCGGTTCTTAAAAGTTTGTTGTAGTTGAGTTTCTATTGGTGCTAAGAAAGGTTTGACTACAACAAAAAGCAAGAGCCAAGCTCAAGCTTGATTCCAAAAGTGGAGCCAAGCTAGAGCTCGGTTCTTGTTTTTTTTTTTTTTTTTGTTGCAATCGAGCTTCAAGAGCTTAAAAAGTCGAACTTTAGTTTAGCTCCAAATGTTTTTTGTAGCCAAGCTTTTTTTGGTCCTAAAAGAAACTCAACTACCAAAAAAATGGCCAAGATTTAACATGGCTCCAAAAGTGGAGCCAAGCTAAAACTCGGTCAAAAAACTTAAACCAACTGAACTTTGATTCGTCTCTAATTTTGGAACCAAACTAAAGCTTGGCTCATTTTTTTGTTGCAACTAAACTTTTCTTAGTGCTAAGAGGAGTTGAATTCTAGCAAAACATGATGGGCCGAACTAGAGCATGGCTCTTTTCTTTTGTTGTAGCCGAAGTTCTCTTAATGCTTAAAGAACCTTGGATGCATCAAAAAAAGTGAGGAGCTGAAGTTTAATTTGGTTCTAAAATCTAGCTGAGTTAGAGCTTGGTTTTTTTTTTAAAATTAAACTTCTCTTGTCAAGCTCAAGTCTCTTTTTATATAGAAAGAATCCTAACCTTTGTTATGTCTACTTTTGCAAGACATATCTTACAAAAATATCTCCATCGCAAGGGTTATGGAATTGCTTGAGGTATTGCATTGGGATCGACTTTTGTTTTCAAAATTTTGGATTGTTTCATAATGTTCTTTATGCATTTGTAAGATTTTGAATTTCTTTGTAGAGTTTTTAAGTGGTGGGTACATGAAGACTCTTTGTCCTTCAATATGACTATACAAGCCATTTAGAGCCAGACAAAGTTTAACAATTTTGAAATCCTTAATAAGCACAAGATGGTGCTGAGGAACAAAACCCAAATGGTTATTCCCCTATGTTGAATGATATCAATGCTAGTTGTTCATCTTGTTATCAAAATTGACCTCCTCAAGATCAAATAGGTGTTCTAAATTGGCTATCGAAAGGGGGACAAAAAAATTTATGTTTCACCTCTCGACTTGAAGGGGCAAGAAGAATTCCAAAAGCAACACATGGCTTCTTAGAGTCAACATTGGATGTTTAAGGATGAAAGATTTGAAACTACCTTACTTGTTGATCCTGACCTCAATTTTTTCCCTAGGTGCATGTTTTTTTGTTTAGGATGGTAATCACAGGCTTGGCTACGATATATTAACCGTTTACACGATGATGAGCCCTCCTAACACATCTCTATTGATTCCATTGTCCTTGATACCTCTTATGGGCTTATTGAGCTCCTCAATACCATGATGAAATTCAACAAGTATATTATTGACTCTTGTTTTTTACATCAAGTTAAATTCAAAGGATTTTGTTCTCATTCCTTTTAGTATCTCTATAGGTCAGTGGAGCTAAACCACATGAAACCCAGTCTTGTCCATAAATTAATTTTCAAAATCCAATCATTAAGATTATCCCCTTAGAGTAGCTCAAGGAGGTGTTGCCAACTAAAATTTACAAGAAATATTAGTCCAAGTTTTGCAAGACATGGCATTTTCTTACCTTAGAAGCTTTTTTAGAATATATGTATAAAATATGGAATATTTTAAACTCCCTTGAAGACTTTTTTTTTACCTTTATATTCAACTTGTTCATGCTTGTTTTTCTTTGTTCTTACAATGAAAGATTTGTGCAACTAGGGGCATTGTGGTCAAGTTGTATTATGAAAAATTCTTCGACACTTGAGACCACTCACCATAGAAGGTCCAAGAGTGAATGGAAAGAGCCATGGAGCAAGTTAGGAAGGATCACTACTCGATCTTTTGCAAACATTTGCCAATATGTGATCCTTATTTGGGTCCATCTTTCTTGAGAAAGATATAGGTTCATTGTGACATGAACTTGGAGCCAAAGATACTAAACAAAAAGCTTTAGATGAACTCACCTATTCCTACATTTTATTGAGCAGAAGTTGTCTTAGTTCAAGATGTAAAATGAATTTGTTGTTCTAAAGGAAGCCAAATCATTCCCCAAGGCCAACTATTTTGATTCCCAATTTGACAAGTGGTTGCTTAAGGCAACATTTTGGCATCAAATATCCTATTTCTAGATGTTACACTTTTATTTTATTTCCAACACTCTCCTTATTGTGATCTTGTTCTTGTTTGAAATTGAGGGGCTCAAGTTGTTTAATGGAATTGCCTTTAATTTTTTTTTGGTTGTGAGGTAGGTCTTGAATATGATCTCTTTCTTCTCATATATATAGTAGTGGAGGTTAGCGGTATGGGAGACTTGCTTTTTCTGTGAGTTTAAACCTAAGGATGGGATTTGGAGAAATAAATTTTAAGAGTAGCAATCTGGGAGTAAAGAGGTTGTCAAGCGGGTTTTGTATAAATATTCCAACCTATATGGTTTTCTATTCATTCATAAAACTTCATTCCATCCTCAATTTGTGACAAATTGTTTTTGAATGTGTGTTGGTCCACATACCTTTTTCTGGATCACCACAAAGTTTCCTTTAATCTTGGCACCAAAGGTAGGAAAATTGGTAACCATTCTTGTAGATTTCATTGTGAAGGTGTTGTTCATTCCCTTGTAGGTACATTTCTATCATGTCTTGTTATTCCATGATGCCATTGATCAATTCCCCAATCTCCTAGAGATCTAGCATGGCCTCAAGGTTGATAACACTATGTTTTAGAAGGACCTACTCAAGGATTGGCCTACTTCCCATCTTCTCTAATGTGGTTGGTACCTTGACTATCCAAAAGATAGCACCCCCACCCTGGAGATTATGTTGAGGGAGAACATTGAGTTGTCTTTCATGAAGACTCTTGCAAGTTTTGTAGAACACATGTTGAGGGTGGGAGGCAAAAAATTGTTTCTAAGGGAAAGGGAAAGTTAAAAGAGAAAATGACCAAACCTCCTTCCTCCGATGTAGATCAAGACACCTTTGTTGAGGTTCCTTTGAACCAAACTATAGGTTTATAGATAATAAAGGATATGAAGAGAGACAAAAGGGCTCCTACCCCACCAATTCTTCCCATCCCTCCTCTTGGTGGAATCCAAAGCACTCAACAAGGATCATTCCAATTTTCTCCATCCCACTCAAGTTTGATTTGTCTTACCTCTAGTAGGCTTCCTAGCTTTCACCATAGGGTCCTCCATTGTGGCAACCAAAATGTCATCTCAGACCTAGCTTTCAGAATATGAAACAATCTCCAAGTTCATTCACAAAGTAGCTACTTACATATAGGCTTATATTATTTTTTCTTTCACTTTACAACATAATTCAAGCAATTTGTCCTAGATGCACTAACTTTTTTACTCATTTTGTGTAGATAAATCATCTTGGCAAGGTTTAGCTTATCATGGCTGACGTTCTTGGAAACCTCCTTGTTCTTTTCGTATCAAGGAACCCTTTTGATATTCTTGCTTGGAATTGGAAGGTTGATGAATACATTATTGTAGTCAAGTTGATTTTGTTGAGAAGTTTTTGGCTTCTAATGGGGTTGTCTTGTTATTTCACCCGGATGACCTTAAAGTTTTAAAGGAGGTCAAATCTTATATGGAGAGCTATGGTTTCTAGATTCAAATGAAGTGGGCTATTGTGAACTCATTACCATTCACAAGCAATGAGGACCCATCTTTCAAGGTTCCATCATAATCCCTTAAGTTTTCATTGTATTTTTTTCCCTTCTTTCCTTTAACTAAAATTTATTTTTTTATTTTGCAGACTTTCTTCAACCATGCAACTTTTTTTATTAAGGTCCCTAATGGGAGCTCCTTGGGCATGGGATATTCATCTTCTCCTCACCATCCAATGAGTTTGTGAACTTTTTTTGATGTTTGGAATGAGGACGTGTTGTATAATTGGATGGATAAGGCTTCTATGTCTATATCCAAGGCTAGCATGCCCTTTAGGGTCACAAAGGAAATGCATCTTGTTAATGTTCAGGCTTGGATTAATGTATGCTCCAGGACAAGATAATTTGTTGTGGATTTATCTACATCCATAGGTATGTGCCTTTCTTCAAAAAAATCATTATCAATCTTCGTATCAAAAATTGTGTCTAACGATCTTTCACCATGCAAGGTGAAAACATGGTATTTTATACAAAAAAAAGTTGATGAAAAAATATTAAGTTAAAAAAGAAATAGTTTTTCATGAAAACACAAAAAAATAGATTTAATGTTTACTTCAATTTCATTTTGAAACCATGGTGCTTTCCATTGGGTTTGTCTTAAGTTGAATACAAAATTTGAATTTTTTTGGAATAATTAAAATAAGGAACAAGTACTTTTGAATTTGATTGGCCAATATGGTATTCAAAAGTATTTTTTCATGTTAGAAATTATTTTTGTGTGAAGTTATAACATAAAGATCATTGTATATTCAAAAGAAGGAAAATAAGTAATTTTACTTTCTCTTTAGTAGAATATACTTGACACATACTTGAAATAAATGTTACATTGCAAAAAGTAGGCTGCAAAAGCTACTTAAAATTTTTAAAATCTATTTGAAACCTTTCTTTACAATGTAAAATTTTAAAATTAATTCATAATATTGAAGAAGTATTTTTTTTCATCATTTAAGTACAAATATTAAATGTATAATAATTTTATAATGGGTTTTAATCCTACTTCTTGTTAGCTTGACAAATAGATTGCCGAAGTGATTGAATTGTATACTTTACCATGCTTTCACTTTGCATGCAACACAATCAAGGCATGCCAAAGCCATGGGTGCCACATCCTAGCTTTGGAGTTAGATATGGAAGTTTTCACAAAGGTTGAACCTTTCGTTGAAATAGCCACACCCAAGTCTAACACCAAGCATGTTCATAGCTTTGATATTGATTATCTTATCAAGAAACATTTGAAGAGGTTGTTTCACTACGAGTAAGTTATCCACTTGCATCAATATTATGGATTCTTTCAATTCTTTCTTATATATGTTTCACATTTTCCTCTCATTTTATTTTTTAGAATGTTGTCTCCACTGAGGAATTTCCTCTCATTTAAGGAGGATGAGATGCTCCAAGATCCTTCCATTTCTTTTCTACTACCATCATATGCTGAAGCTCAAGCTTAGGTTCTAGCATCTTTAATTTCACCTTCTTCAAGTATAGTTTCCCAAGGTTATGATCCATGAGTTAGAAATCACATCAATGATGAAACATTAAAAGATGTTTAGAATCTGTTTTTGAACATTGTGTTTATGAACCCATTGGGTGGTCTTAAGGTTGGGTGGAAAGCCCTAATGATGTTTTTATATGTTACGCCAAACTTTGTTTTTATTTCAATTTTCACACAAGGCTCCTTTTAATTCATCTTCCTAAAACTTTTGTAGTATATGTGTCAAAACTTGTACATACCACAATGTTGGAGTAACCATTGTCAAACAAAAGTGACAATATAATGTCATTTGTTGGAATGCTTGCTTCAATTTTAAGCCTAGTTTTGGGATCAGTTGTATATTCCATGGTCCATGCAATTCCATGTTCTTTGGGTGTTCTTTGTTTTTGCATAGGTTTTCACATTAAATAATTTGGGTTGTAAGAATGACCTTTACCTTGTAATGATTGAATCACACATCAAGGAAAATCTAAATTTTCATAAATTTTCCTCACAAAAAACCATTACTTCTTTTGGAAGAAAATTTAAAAACTATTGTTTCTTTGAAAAAAATCTAGTATATCATTGCTTCCAAAATAATCTCAAACTTTAAATTATTCTTTAAAACTTTAAGCAATCCATCTTTTACATATGTATAGTTTTGTGAGAGAATTGTGTTTTTTGCAGCTGGAAAACCATATTGCCTTATAGACATTATATGGATGCCAAATAGACATTATATGTTCCCTTTTTTTTCAACATTACATTTATTTTTGAGAATATCTCTATCCAAAGTTCCAATGTACATGTTTTTTGGATACATATTCCAAATTATAAAATTGGATTTTTTTTTTAATAACTTATGCTGATGTCGCAAATATCAAAATGGTTGTGTTGATATCATATCAAACCTTTCAATTTTATCAGTTTAACAACTTGACACACAAATGTATATAATTATCTATATTGTCAATTATTCTAACAATTGTTGTGCCCTACAATTGGGAATTATTTTAAACAATACTTAAACAATACCTAAACAATATATAATAGTACATAACAATTTCCAATAAAGTTTGTGGCTACTTGATAACAAATTTCAAATTTAAATATTGAATAACCACATCAAGAGATGAATTTCATAAATTATATATTTATTGCAAGTTAGATCAATCTCGTGTGGAGTGTGTTTTCCAATTATGAATATTATTTTCAGTATTTTTGAAGCCAATTCCTAATTGTCTTGTTTTTAAATGGCCAAAAATAAATTGTCCTTTTGTATCCTACATTATGTGTATGTTCAACATATCTATATGCAGTCAAGTGTTGGTTGTTATATCTAAAGTGTTTTTTACATTGTGAATAGAATTTCCATCCTAGTTCAATCCAGATACAAATTTCCAAGATTATAGTGAGCAAAAAAAATTCAATTTCTAGTTGGATTTGTTAGTTCGTTTGATGGTCTTGCAAATGACATTCCTATGGTTTTCATTTGAATGCAGTTGTTCAAGCAAATCAAGACTTTCATTTGTCAACTCCTAAAAACATTTAGTGATTTAGCTAATCATAAATCTTTAAATGCATTACTCCTCAAGTGGCCATGATCAAAGAACCAAACACATACAAACAAATACACATCATGCATGAGTTCAACTCCTCCATCTCAATAATGTTGGTTCATTTCATGGTCTTGCAAATGGCATTCCTATAAGTTTTTACTACTTTCTCATGGTTCTAAAACGTCATTGATGTTAATGGCCTTGTTTATGGTAGTATTGTGGGGAGCTTTTGATGTTTGGACCTAGTTTAACATCCATTCCTTTGGATGATGTAACCATAGCTTCTAACATTCTAGCATTGTTGTTGCTCCAAGATCCTTACATTTTAGGTGGAATTTGAAGGCCAATTCTCACCAACGGCACCATTGCATTTATCTCCCTGAAATAATTAAGTGTTGGTGATTTGTATTCATCTTCCTTTGGGTCGTTTTGGTTCTTTGCCCATTTTTTGTTGATTGCAATTTTTAAAGAATATTGATTTAAAAACACAAATCCTAATAAACAATTAGATTACCTCCAAAGTCGAGTTTTGTAGTTCTAATTTGTCAAGTGTACTGGTCATGGATTGTCTCCTAGAGGTTATAATAAACTATTGACAAATTCCTCATTAAACATATAAATCACTATTGCATACAATTTAGTATTACAAATGGTTCCTTATTGCACAATATTGAACTTGTACTTGGTATTTTGCATTGATGGATTTGATCTCATTCTTCTTAACAATAGTTCATACAAGTCTAAGTCTTGAGGAGTTTGACAAGTCTTTAACTTGTCATCTTTTTCAAAATGCAGCAAAGGTTGCAAATTGGATAACATGAGCCACACCAGCCTACTTTTTTACTACTTTAATGACTAATTTTTGGGAAATATTTTTAGAATGTTCTTGGAATATTCTTGAAAAAACTTTTCGAAATTCTATATTTTTTTAAAGAAAATTCATACTATTTTATTAAGGTTTATGTTAAAAATTGGCAAAAAATGTCATTTAAAAAAACAAATCAAATCCATTTACAAGTCCTTTTACTACTTAAAAGCAAAAATTACAATGTTTGATGAGTGTTTTTGTTAATTTTTACTCCTTGGATTAATTTCAAATTAATTCACATGTTCCCATGATATATCAAAAATACAACTATACAAACAAATTTTACAATTTCAATATCAAATTAAATTATGACTTTTAAACATGGAAAAAAAACAAACATTACATTTACTATGGTAAATGTTATTATGACTACACCCCAAAGCAATTGAAAGCAAAGAACTTGTGCAAACAATTCATGACATGGCAAAATAATAAGTTGTCACTGACAATGTGTACCTAAAGACTCACAAATTAAATACCCACTTTTCAAATAATTATAACGTGGTTTGCACTGGATTATAATTATTTTTTAATATGTGTAACAAGGGCCATAAACCTATTGGATCTTATGACAATTAAATTTTTATATGGAAAGTGCCATTGCTAAGTTGCAAATAGATATTCATAACAACGTACTTATCAATCTTTCACATTCTCTACTTACATTCCTATAGTGATGGCTTTAATTACCTAACCTTTCGTAGGATACATCTACAAACTATGCATCAAATTTTTAGTGTGTTTTTAAAATAATTGTTTCACAATAATGTTGTTAGAACAATTGAAATATCTTTTGTTAGAAGATTTTTGTATTGTATATAGATAATTATTATATTTGACCACCTTTGTTTTGCTAACAAGTTCATGTTACAACTATGTTTCATTTATCTCCCATAACAACTACCAAAATGATAATGACCACAAATGACATGGCAATGAAAAATATGCTTTTACTATAAATAATATTTTGCCATGTAGGACATGTTTGAAACCAAGGGGCGGGATTCTTAATATATGTGCCAAAAACTTTTTTTGGTTTCAACACATGGGGCATTGTTAACTAGAACCGATACTTTAACCGATAGTAACTGAACTAGTGACACTTGTTGAACAGGTAGCACCTATTTATGTACCTACCTAAATACCTACCAACCTAATATTAATATTTTTACTATTTTTTTTTTAATGCCACATGGCATATTTACATTGGGCCACATGTCATAATATAACGTCATCCAAGTATTTGAATTGAACGTTTTAGATTATTTCAAAATAATAATAATAATAATAAATTAAATATTAAGACACATGGTAACACATCATTTGTCATCAATTGTGATCAAAATAGTTGCATTTTAATCACATGTGACAATACATATACAATGTAGTCAAAGGATGAAATGTATTTGTTGACTTTTCTTTCATACAATACCCTTTGTCATTTGCGACTAGTTTATCATATGTGACTTGTCTTAAGCGACTAAAAGGATTTTAGTTGTAAAATATCTCTTGCGACTAAAATTTAGTCGCAAAGACTAGTCGCAAATACATGTTTTTCTTCTAGTGACCACAAGCATTGGTTTTGTCTAGATGACTTGAATCGTTGTGTCGATGGAACATTGTAAAAAATTGTAATTATTAGGCATATAATTCCAATTGTATGGCCCATCCAAGAAGGTACTAACTTAACTCAAAATGAGTTTATAACTTTAGCAAAAGTAAGGTTTCCCTTTGACCACCTTCGTAAAAGCAATGCTCGAAGTTTATTTGGTTCCCAATCTTCATGTTCAAGTAATTCCCATGTGCCTATTTTAGTGAGTTGCCCCAATGTTGTGAGGCCCTCTAATGTTAATCGTTGACCTACAACTTGTGGTGGCAAAAAGGTGAAACAACCATTAGTTGACACAACAACACACTAACAATTGGAAGACTGGCATCTTGCTTCTCTAGTGCACTATTTTCCCCGTTGTTGATGTCCCCTTGCTTGGGTATGGACGAATTTATAGTATTCTTTTAAATGACAAACAATACAATGTGACTATTGGAAATTTCCCTAGATGTTCATGTGTCTATTTTGTGACAATGTTGGTAGGTTCTTTAGGTGGCCTTGGGACATATGTGCAATGTAAACATGTGTATCATGTTTTGTAATCGATTATGTTTTATGGGCTCACAAAGGACTTCATTCATTACTATACATAGAGTTGGGATGAAGTCCAATGTTCGATACAATGTTTTAAGTCTTGGGACTCCAATCATAGTACATCACAATTGTATCTAATTCAAACCAATTGTGGTTTTCTCATTCATGAAACTTGCAATAAAACTTTTGACAATCATAATGTGCTTCCTTGTATATTATTTCTTTGTGTATAATATTATAATACCTTGACCATTTCACAAATATTTCTCAACCATACAATTTCCACCCATTTTAGCAGTTTTAAAAATCAAATATTTTTTTATCCCTAGACATTTTGAATATTGGTTGCACCAAGGATTATGAATGCATATTTTTATTTTATTTTTTCTTGAAGCCTTCACATGAGGCTGCACTCAAGAGCTCTATTTGCCAAGCCCATGTTCAGAGTTAAGAAACCTTTGTTGAAAACCCTTATTGAAAACCTTTAGTGACGTGGAAAAATATTCCAAGACATGTCATCAAATATTTTTCCACGTCACTTCAAGTTTTCCAAGTGGAAAATGAATATACCAAGAGTATTCCATGACATGGCATGGAATATTTTCAAAAAAATTGTCATGTGAACTTGTTCACCTATTCACCTGCTAATGTTGTTGATCATGCAACTAACAAAAATGACTAGAAAAACAATTACAATCACATAGGACCAATCATTCTACTAGCCAAGTTTAGTTGAAATAATCTAGTTTACAATTTTATCACAATTTAGTTGAATATAATTTATAATTTATAATTTAGTTTAATTTATCATTGTTTAACCATGTTTAGCTTAAATCATTATTTTAAATATAAATTATATTAATGTAGTTATACATTAACAATTTTCAACCATGTTTAGTTTAAATAATTGTGTTAAAAAAATGTTTAACCATGTTTAACCATGTTTAGCCAAAATAATTACGTTTAGTTTCATTTATGTGATTTAACAATGTTTAATTTAAGTAATTGTGTTTTAAATGGTTTAACCATATTTAGCCATGTTTAGATTAATTTAGTCTATGTCTAACTTATATTAGTTTCGTTTAATTTCGGTCTAACCTAGCTAAGTTTACCTTAGTTTAATCTAAGTCTAGCCTAAAACCTAAGTAGTCCTAATTAGGGTAAACTAGGTTAATTTACTTTTAACATAGGGAGGCCTAGGTTAACCTAGGCTAGGTTGGTAGGTAGTAAGTAGGGTAACCTATGTAAACCTAGGTTGGCTTAATTTAATTTTAGGCAAAAAAATTCAATCTTTATAACTTTGTGTTTAATAGTCTTAGTATAAAAAAATGTGGTAGTGTAATGGATGAAGATATGAATTCCAAAGTGGAGGTGAGGGGTTCAAGTCCTTGTTATTGCAACTTATGATACATAGGCCACTTACCTAGGTTAAGTAGCCTAGTTTAGGCTTACCTAGGTTAAGAAGTCGAGGTTTTCTTTTAACCTAGGCTAGGTTGACTTTTGCTCATGTGTGATGACTCATAATTGAACATGTGATTATAAATTTTCAACACATGTCATCCATCTATAAAGGTGTCTTTTAAAAATCTTAGTTGGATAAAATGACTAGGTTGACATGGCATGCACTTTACTTGTTAGACCAAGGCCAATGATGACATGAAATTTCAACATTATAAGAAAATAAAAATATCCTAGTTGATAAGACGATTGGGCTTTACAACAATATGTCCTTTGCGATTAAATGGATGAAATGACATAGGTTTAAGAACTCAATAGTCATTAATTGCAAATGACCTTTCTAACTAATACATAATCATAAAGGCTAGTTGCAAAACCCAATGTGTTGTTGTGTACCAAACACTTCCACATTTGGGACAATTAACATTATCTCTATGATCCCCTCAAAACAAAATGCACCCTTTAACACATGCATGAATTTTTTCATAATCTAATCCAAGTTTTTGTGTCAAAGCCTTTACAACATAATAATTGACTACTAGACAATTCAATTTAGGAAATAAATGATGGGATTAGAGTGCAAAGAGCTCATTTGCAAATTTATTGTTAACTTTTTGTATTATGCATAGGTTCATAAAAAGTATTGTTGCCACCAATTTTTTGCATTTGGAACATGCATACAATTCTTTCATTACATCTTCCAAAGCCATTAGATCGAAATTGTGTTCCTAGTTGTTGAGAACCCTACTCCTTTTCCAACTTAAATGAGAAGTGGACATGAGTCTAATAATTTAAGGCATTTGATTTTACAATGGTGTTTATCTTTCAAGATGTTTTGGATGGCGTAAGGAGATTGCCTCTTTGGCATGTAACAAGACAACAACATTGAGATGATAGGCTTTGGATTAGGAAGAACATCAAGCTAGTTTGTACTAGTTGAAACATCCACATTGTCCTTGCAAAGGATGCTTCTTATACAACATTACAAATGTGAGGGAACACTTGATCCATAATGGAAGGGTTCCAAAGTATAGAGTTAGGAGGACCAAGCAACATGGTAAAAACACATTACACTATCTAGACCAAGATTGGCAACTCAAAGTCCATTTTGGAGTCCACTTTCGTAATGATGTTAAAAGTTTTCATTTTAAATCTTAAATTTTTTTATACATTTTTTCTTGCTTGATTTTTTCATCTTAAGTGTTATGATACTTCAATGTGTGGTGGTAAAAAGTTATAAGCTTAATTTCCAACTCCATTAGAAGAAAAAAAGTCCACACAATGATGGTTTTTTGGGGTTGTTTGGATTGTGACATTAGATGTACCAATCTATTATAATGGGATGAACATTTATCCTTCTAGTAAATGTTTTTTTTGGGGTTTGAAAGATTAGAATGTAAGTTTTAATTTTTCATCTCATTTTTGCCAAGTTTCTCGAATATACTTGAATACAATGCAACAATACTTGACTCACCCAAAAAAAACTACCATTGTGACATCCAAAAAAGTCCATCGTGGTGTGCTTTTACCCAACAAAAACTCATAGGATGAAGAGTGGCTAGAGGAATTTAAGGTTCCAACAAGACAAACAAGCCCAAGAGCTTGATTATGTTATTGATATGCAAGTTATGGTAGTTGATGCATTCTAGCACGTAAATGATCTAGTGGCATTGGAAACTACAACTTTAGATGTTGTGGAGAAGGCTTTTAAGGTAGTTAATGAATTATAAGAAGGAACGAATGAGGGAGATAAAAATGGTGATGCTAAGTCTCCTTTTGATAGTAAGGGCCAACAACCTCCGAGAGATGTTGAACATCTTAGTGAACGTGCATGAACATTCATTTTCTAGCATCATTTCAAAGTTGTTTTCAAATTGTCATCGCATTTGGCTAAGATCTTATATAGGCTTAGGCTCGAATGTTTAGCTTTTGCCCACCCAGTCATCCCATCTTTTAGGATGGCCTTTGACATTTTCTCTTCAACACTATACACTAGATTGGGCCTCCCCCATCCCATAGTTTATGGTCTTTTTCGATGCATATGTGGCTAGGCCATAGATTCGATAGGGATACACCTATTTTGTTGTGTTCACGGGGGAAAACACATGGCGACACATGATGTAGTTTGAAAAAAATTCGCTTCCATTGTTAAGGACATCAGGTTCCATGCTTTGCGTGAGTAAACACATGTTCTTTCAATGCCATCTCTCCAATCATCACGGCAATGAATGGAATTTTTTTTAACGACAAATGTTAGTCACACTTTGGTCAACATAATCATTGCTTACTCAACTTGTTTCTTTGGGAATGATTTTAATGATTGCAACTAAAGGAAAGGTTGTGTCAAATCATGACCAACACCTTGAAGATGATTTCATCCTTTTAGCAGTAGAAATATTTGGATGTTTACATTAGCAAGCAGATGATTTCCTTTCATTGATGTGCCAACATGACATGGTCAATGAAGGGCTTTGGAGGTCCTCCTCTTTTGATTATATGTTCATTTTATAGGCAAAAGGTGTAAATGGCTCTTTAGAGAGTTCAAGCCACCATTATCTTGCGTTGGGCAGTTGTGGCAATAGGAAAAGCCTTTTCTAAGCTTAGTTTTTCACCCATCTCCTTGCAAGACATGCTACTGGTGATGGATTTAGGTCCTAGGTTTTTTGTTTTCTCCTGTTAGGGCTCCCCATTATGCGTTTTGCACTTTTGGGTGTGGTCTTTTGATTAGACTTCAATCTTTTTTTTTTCTTCTCGTGTTCCCTTGTCGGGTGTTTTTCCTTTATTTAATTATTTACTTATTTAAAAATTTTAACATGATATATATGATGAAATACGTTCATTTATTTCCTCCTCAAGAAAACCCAACAAAGTCTCAGACAACAAGTATAATTTTTTCTCTAGACACAGAGAACAAGTATTGATTTTTTCCTCCAAGTTTTCATTGTTTGTTTTGATATGGCCAAATTGAACTGTAAAACCCAGTAGCTACAGGCTCAGCAGAACAAAGTATTATATACCCTCAAGGGTCAAAAAATAGTTACATAGCAGTTAGACAATTTGGTACCTATCATACCAACAGGACCCAAATCACTAGGTAAATAGGCAGCCACAACAAAGTCCTTACATACCACCAGGCCCAAAAAACAGTTGCATAGTAGAGACAGAATACTGAGTCTGACAATTGCCGAAACCAAAGCTACACAGTAGGTACGTACTACTACCCTCTAGTCCCAAAATAATAGTAAGAAAATATTGTAACAGGAGTGGTACCTTATGTGTCCGCAAAACACAGAGCAAAGTATAGAAACAATTTGTCCTGTGAGCCTTGAGTATGAGGCCTTGAGAAACAGCCTCGGAGCTAATGGACCAATGCATGGATGGATACATTCACAGAAAGGACTTTGGAACAAGAACAGCAAAGTACGGCCTCATGTCTTTTGCATGTTTCCTAAGGTGGAGTAAAGTCAGATGATGTCTTTGGAAAAAAATAAAATTGGCACGAGGATTCATGGCTAAGAAGAAGAAGAACAATGACGACAACAAAAAAATTGAAAAAAAAAGCCTTCTGACCCACAACCAGCTCGTGGTACCCAACTGGCCGCTTCATGCAGATACCAACATCAGAATGATGGATTGGAAGGTCCAGGGTATGGTTGTGAGGGTTGTGTGCGCACGATCAGATGCCTACATCAGAATGCTCGATTAGCATGTCCAGGGGTATGGTTGTTAGGAACTTTCTAACGGCGCCACCAAATGAACACAAGTTCACTCATACGCCAGAAAAGTTGAGGTCCCAGCAGTTTCAAGAGTTGGCTGGGCCCATTTCAGTTCCCTCGGTAGTCGAGGTGAAGGGATAATAAAGTATCAAAAGGACTTTTTAGGTTGCAGTTCTCAATGCACTGCCATCCACAAAGCCAATCCAAAAAGGTTGAGGTTAACACTTCTAAAACTAAAATACAAAATGCATAGTTGTAAATCTCACTTCCCCCATGCATCCAGAATCAATGTTTTTCTCCTTTTCTTTTTTTCAATTTTGTGAGGTAGGTGTCTGGCTATCCTCCACAAGAGGACTTAAGCCAAATTTGGCTACAAATGACAGCCGGTAAATAGAAAAAGTTTATGAATCTCGCTATATTTTTGCCACATCCTAGACTTATTGTCTAAATCTAAAAACTTCAAAAACAAGTCCTCATCTTTGGGGCATTCCTTTCCAAAAATAAGTCTTTGTTTGAGTAGGGCATAAGGATGCAAGAATCCCCCAGCCCCCAGCCCAAAAAAGGCAGACCCATATGTCCATATTTATACATGCCTAATGTCAATGCCATTATGTATCCAGTGTCTTTTTGGAGTTGAAATTTCACACCGTGACAACCAACAAAATCTAGTGCGGTGTACAAAGGGATCTTTAGGAAAAAATGTGCAAAAGGTTTTGCATATTTAGACATCACAGTTCCTAGAGATAGCCAAAACAAAGCAGGATTCTAAAAAAATTATATTTTCCTGTCTGATCTCTAGCCAAATTTGGCTCATTCCTCAATCCACCTACTTGACAAAATTGGGGGGGAAAAAAAAACCCTGATACTATCTGTTCTAAGATTATTCATTTGTTTTAGCTGTTCATAATGATTGGAGAACCTAGCCATAGGTCATTCACTTGCAGTTATGTTAAGATTCTAGACATCATAGCATGTTGGAAGGACATGGCATTAGGCATTGGCATTTACTAGTGTGGAGAAAGTTTGGAAAATGTGTTTTGCAAGCTAATGACATGCAATTACGTGAATGTAAGTAAAATGAACTAAGAAGTGTCGCCCTTTCAATATTTTTTGTCTAACGGCACGGAAACCTTGTTTGTTTCTGTGAGAGGCTCAAAACTGAAGTGGGGCCAGATAAGGGCAAGGGCAAACATGAGTTGGGAAACCTTGCTCCATTATGATAAGGTAGGGTTAAGTTTTGTAGATAATGAGGTTCATGATCATTCATCCCTGAATCCCCTACCTGACTAGGGATGGAGGACTTGAGTATATTGAGATGAGGTTTCATCCGCATCTATGAGTCAAATTCAAGTAAGATGGCTGAGAGGGATAGACTATTTAGTCTTTCAAATCGATAAGGTCAATTTACCCATACTTTAATATCTTATCTAGTTCTGCATCTAGTTCACGTGCTGAATATTTTTTATTTTTTTTAACATCGATTTTGTAAATTAAAAGCGTAACCTATGAAAGTTTTGGCCTAATAAAAAGCTGAAATAAAAATATTCAGCAACAATGACCCAGCATTCAAGCTAATGTTCCATGAAAGTATCTCATTCAAAGAGAAGTTTTGGACGATATATTCTCCTTATCACAATTCTTGGTTGCAAGGTAGGAACTCCACTTTATCCACCAACTTAAGTGAAGTTTTTAGTAGAAATTGTCACATTGTAGGTGTTGCTAAGCATACAACTAGTAAATCACCTACCTAATAGATAGAAGATTACAAATTTTTTTTAAAACCCAAGCAACTATTTCAAGTTCTCAAAACTTTGACATTGATAGGCATGTAATTTCCAATGTTGGATGGGTATCACAAAACCTTCAGATAATTGATTGGTTTCACATGGAGAACCAAAGGGTATCATATTGTGTGATACCCTGTCATCAATTTGATAATCAATCCATCATTCACTCGAGCGAGAACTGAACCTAGAGAACCAGTTACAATTATACAATTTTTAAATAACAAGACCTGATTACCATCAATGGCTTAACTTGAGTCTGTTTTTCAAGTGATAGACAACCCAAAAACAAGCTAGTGAACAGGCGTCAGATTACAAGCTAAAACCTCTGATAACTATCCTTAAAATTGGGTATTAGTTTGGTGTAATTTTAGTCTTGATGAAAATAAATGTAATTTGATGGACACTACTCTCTAGCTAATGAAATAAATGTAATTTAATGGACATTGTGCTCTAAGTATGTTATTGATTTTTCTATTTTGAAATGTTCACTCCAACCTTCAATTAATTTTTCTAGAGCCCTTAATTGAAATCAACTAGCCTAGCAATGGTAATTTAGTTGAAAACTTCACATCCAAAGTTTATGCCATATGTAAGAATTTTCATACACATCCAATAGAGCACTTGGAAATCATTGTCTATACTTGAATAGGCTAGAATACCTCATCGTCGATCATTACCCTATCACCAAACATTTATTTAGATGTTTGTCATTTGTGCTCTATTTTGAGTGATTTAAAATGTTATGGTAATGGTACCTCAAGCTTTAGAAATCATCTTTGAACGCAAAGGAAAAGAAATAATGAAAGAATAGCAAGACAAAAAAAAGCTTTTCAACTCACAAAATGTGTTTGTTTTCTTTTTTCTTCTCTTTGAACCTCTCCTACTTTGAAAGCTTTTAACTTTCTCATTTCATGTTCATTTTAAACAATTTAAAATGCTATAGGAATGCCACCTTCAATCTACAAATCATCTTGGAACTTTAATAACAATAGAGCAACATACAAATAATTTTTGAGGTGTTCAGGAACCAACTTTGTAATGTTCTATGGTTTGTTTTTTTATTCTTGACCCTCTCTACTTTGGGGGCCTTAACTTTCTCATTTCTAATTCATTTTTGACACTTTTTAGTGAATCAAATGTGCCAAGAGGAGGGGTTCAAGTTTTGTTTGGACATTAGAAAAAAGGGAGCTCTCCCCTTGGATCTAGCCTACCCTGAACACTTAAATGTTCGTTCATCAACCATTTTACCTTACCCTCTTTTA
This sequence comes from Sphagnum contortum, assembly GCA_963920785.1. Lineage (NCBI taxonomy): Eukaryota > Viridiplantae > Streptophyta > Sphagnopsida > Sphagnales > Sphagnaceae > Sphagnum > Sphagnum contortum. The sequence continues at coordinate 19,014,214 of OY987280.1, forward strand.
GAAAAGAGGAGTGATCTTACACCTCTTACTTAAAAGTGTACAAAAATTATGATTTTTACAAAGGTGGAAGAACCTTCCCACTTTGAAGGAACATAATATGTAAAAAAAAAAAATTGATAATCAATTTGTGAAAACTAGTCAAAGAACTAATTGTTTTTAGGTTTGTGATAACTGACACTTTGAGAACTCGTTGATTAGGAAAAAAACAAATTCTTGATATCCTAATTGGTTTTCACTTGTCATATATATAATATATATGTTAAGAACTGGTTCATATAGTTGATTCACTAGTCAACTGTTACTTACCTACATTTTTTTAATTGTTTATTTGTTTGAAAGTATTTCGTTAGGTGGAGAATGTTTTTGCACATGACTATATTTCTAGAGTGAATGGAAGGAATTGGAAAAAAACACAAGAAAATGCCATACATGTATAACTTGCCATAAAAAATATTCTTTCAAAGGGAGGGAGGTATTGAAGACATTTGAATCACAATTTAAAAATTAAGTGAAGAATAAAACAACCTTCACTTGTGAAATTGTGCAAGAAGAGGAAGCTAAATTAAAGATGTGCACCAAGTGCAAATCCAAGCTCAATTTTGTATTAGGGGATTGAATCCAACAATCAAACAAGCAAGGGCTAATCATAAGTAATAATCACAATTGATCCAATAGGAAACTAACATGTGAGGGCCAAAAAAGAAGGGAAGAAAGGACAAAACCCAATTCAATGTATAATTTATTTAATATTTTTATTGAACTTTTATTTCCATTGCTTTTGAAACTAACATTCAAGGAATTGAGTTTGGATTTTTTTTTAATTATAATTTATAGCATTTCTTTTAATCCTCATTTTTGGAAAGTTTTAATCCTATTTTACAATCACGAAGGTGATAGGTCCCATTAAAAGGAATTTCATTATAAGGTTTCTTTATCCACATTTTTTTCACGGCCTTCCTATCATCTAGTTTGGAGGACCCTAACACCACTTATTTGCAAATTGATTTCCAGAAATTCCTATGTTTGTAGACAATTTTTACATCAATGATATCATTAGAAGGAAATTGAATAGTAAAAATCCTTTGATATTAACAATTTGTAAATTTTCACCAGGAATATCTGACAATTTGCAAAATTATTTACAAATATGAAATCTTAAATAAATCAAGACACACAAGCTTGCAATCCCACAAAATGGTATCCAATTGAAACATAAACATTATTGTGTGGCTTAAAATCCCCTTTAGACAACAGTTCAATACCTTGGCAGCTTTAGCACAAATTAATATTTTTAAATTTTGTCAATTTTTTGAAAAACTAAAAACTTATTATGTTAGGCCCTTTCCAATATAGTATAAGTCCATGAGGACAGTCCAAACATGAAGACAACTAACTTTTGATAACGAAAGTATTTTTATTATATTTATTTTATACCAATCAAATCTTCAAAATCAAAACAAAGGTATCGAATTAAAATTTTAAAAATATGAATTATTCGATAGGTTCCTACCAAACCTGCAAAGGTACTATGATAATAAATGTAGATCACAAGTGGGTTTAGGATCGAAACTATATATGTTTATTACATAGTTATGGAAATCTATGTTTTTATTTACATAAATATTTTATCACCTTTCTATTGTCTATGTATAACTAGCATGCCACACCATTTTCCTACCAAAGATTTCACATAAATCACATCAAAACCTTTCAAAACTATAATCTCGATTCCTTTCACAATTTATTCTATGAAACTTTACATTCATACAACAACTTATTTCTATCCAATGAAAGTGTTTCCAAAGGTCATAAACACCCACTTATATACTAACCAAAAGGAAATTAAACAAAAAAATTTCTAAAGTTTACACATCACATGGCTTCCCATGTGATTTCACATGCATAGTAACATTTCCTTGTGGATAATATGTAGTAGAACTAACATATTTCATCAATCTAAAACCTCTAAATCTAAATGATCCTTAGTGGCGCCTAATCCCCTTATCGTATATCTTATCGTATCATTTGATGCAAGTGCCCATGATGATGAAGTAGATATTGAACGTGATTTTCCTAGCATGTTTGAAAATGTGCAAATAAACCAAGATAGCTTCAATGATGCCCTTATAAATGCCATTAATAGGTGGGGGTTTCAACTAGAGGTAGAACATCAAACATATGCACAAGTTGCAGAATTAGGGGCTAGGAAAAATTCGCGAAAAAACAAGTTGCGAAATTATGGGGACATTTGTTAAATATGTAATCACAAACTAAAAAGGTTAAATGTGAAGTTCATGAATCTTGAAAACAATTGAATGTGAGAATTCAAACCTTGTAGTGTGGAAAACAACTTGTAGGTCAACCTAAGGCATTGCCATCCAAGGACCCATTCAAGGGAGATGGAATAGCTTCAACAAACGCTACTAAAAACCATACAAAAGTAAGATCAACAACATGTGATCGGTTACAAAAGGAAGTGTGGCATTGACCTTGTATAGAAATGGTGACATGTTGTGCATGCGTTATACTTTGTGGCAACCTTTGTCAATTTTGAAAAAGACACCACCATGGTCACTACAACTTGCCATGCTTTGTACCCAAACCCAAATGATGGACATCAAGATTATTTTTCCAAAGTGGCAAAGGGATATTGGGATACTGTGCAAGAATAATTCCACTTTGGAACATATCCTAATGACAATTGGTTCAACTTGCAATTAGCAAGTTTATTAGTGTCACATCACATCAAGTCAGTTATGATGCCCATGTAGCCCAACATCACATTAGTTTAAAGTCAATTTAGGTCAAAATAATAATTTTTCATGTAGGGGTAAAAAATTTACCCCAATGGCAGTCGACAATTATGATTGCCAAAAAAAAAATCAAACCATTAAATCCAATCCTAAAAAGTAAAAATTATTTTTAAAAAAATCTTAACCATTGAAAAATGGTAATTAGATTTTAGTCATTATTTCAATGGCAAATATTTTTTTTGTAATCAATCCACACCCCAATTGAAGTCTAGCAACTTGAATCTAGTCCCAAGAACCAAAAACAAATCTAAAAAAAATATTGATTGTGAAAAAATGTCGAGTTGATTTCGGTCACCATTTCAATGGCCAAGATTTTCAATCACAAATAGTCCACACCCCAGTCACAATCTAATGACCTAATTTTGATAACAAAAAAATTGAAAAAAATCTTGACCATCGATAAATGTATAAATAAACAAAAAAAACAATTGAAAAAAAATTTAATCTTCAAAATATGTTGACCAAATTTTGATCACCATTTTAGTTGCCAAGATTTTCAATTATAATTGGTTCACACCATAGTCATAGTACGGTGATCGAAATCTTGTCTTGAAAGCCAAAAAATATTGAAAAAAATCTTAACAATTGAAAAGTGTTGACTAGATTTCAATTGCTCAATGATCCTATCACAGATCAATGTGGAAGGGTTTAAACCCTAAACCCTAAACCCGTTGCTTTTTACAAAAGGAGTTAACTTCTAGCGTTGAATCCCTAGCCAAAATGATAACCTTTCCTGAATAGGTAATATAATGTCGCTTGCTTGAAAGTTCAAACATAGTCATCAATCGTCACATCATACAAACAAGATCCTTTTTTTCCTAACTATTGTAGTAGCCAAACGATATGAATGATTTTTGATAGGTTGCAGGTAGGCATGTCTACAACCGTTTCTAGAATGAATTTATGCAAACCAACATGTATTTATGTCAACCTCCTTTTTAAATATGTTATAATGTTTTGTGAAAATATAACTAAGAAATGATGAATTGGGGGATGCAATAGAGTGTTTAAGACTTGACATGTTTCATAAACCCTCCCCATTGCCATACACAAAAGTGCCAAAACTAAGCTAATTTTCCAACTCTTGAAGTCCAATTTCATCAACAACCTTTAAAGAATACAAACAACAACAAATGGTTGCATATCAAACATCAACCTCTTGCAATGATGTGGCATTCTTGCACTCATAGCACAATGTTTTATGTTGTTCATGCAACTTCGGCTTAATTTGTTGCTTTGTGTGTCTATCCATGGATTGAGTCCAATGAAAATAACAAGTACATTCCTTGTCAACCATAGGTTCATTTGGGTCACCGAAATTGTACATAATGTGCAAAACATTCCAATTGGCCTAAACATTATTTGCCATGAAACCTTTGAAGTTTAGATGAGGAACACCATTTTTCACCATCACCTTAGTTAATTTTTGCCACATCCCATTGGACATCCATGCTTTCTAATTACATGTCGTAGACAACAATAACCATCACTTTACAATAAACTAAATCATATACATCACAAGCCAAGGTGTCCATCCATTGACAAACATCAACTGATCCAACATGATCCAACATGTTTGAAGGTCAACCTTAGGCTGCATCTATTACACCAAATCAAATCCACCAGCATTTCCATGTGTGGAAATCTTGAAAAGGAAATTTTTTCTCTAGATTATTGAATTGGAAAACAACTATTTGGAATGTAATTGTAACCACTTCTATATTTGAGGGCCAAAATGATGGAAAAGTAGTCTTGGTTCCACAAATAATGTTTAAAGGATGAAACTAAATTCTTAACATTGAGAGAATAGAACTTTGCAAGCTTATCCATTATTTGATTTAGTTTATCACCTTGAAGAAGTTTTAGGGGTCGTTATCATCTTTGTTCAACAATTGCAAAAATAGAAATGTTTCGCTTATAGTCAAAGCAATTATAAAATTTGATGTAGATGGTGTGCATGAAACCTCCTCCTTGAACAAAAGTTTGACCTACGCAACAACCTCTTTACACCTCCCATCAACCATTGGATGGTAATGTGGACTATGATGGATCGTTAATCAAGTCAAATTGCACTTCTTGTGTACAACATAATACATGCTTGTGGCACATGTGTCAACAGAAAAGGGAGGGGTGGAGCAAACTTTGAAAATGGTGGCCGGGACTAGGTGTTTGCTTACTAATATGAAAGAAAATGTTACTAGTCCAAATTATTTTGTTGCTACTACTATTAAAAAGGAAACATTTGCATTTGTCATGTTGCAACATACCAAACAACCAAAACATTGTACCTTGTGAAAAACAAAATTGAAATCATTTTTTATGTTTGTTGTTTTCACGTTACACCAAGCATGACTATCATATTTTTTATCCATTCCTTGCATTTGGCCAAAATGGCATTTCAAGTTTTCAACTAAAGGAAGTTCAAAAAGGACATCACCATTGAATTTGATCGAAACAAATGGAACCTTTTGAATCAATAATCTATTTAGTAACTTGGAAAAACACAACTTAGAAGTAGTGTGTGGGGTCCGAAACATGGCCCAAAGGCAATCAACAACATTAGGACATAGGAAGTATTAGTAGACGCCAAAAATGGAATTGATTTCAAAGATTCATGCAAACCCAAATGATTCAAAGGTGAAGACGTTGAAAGGTAGGAAGAATGTTTTGTTGTCATTAGAGGAGTCACACAAGTCAATGAATGATGAATCGTGATTCAAATGAAACATTGAAGGTTTATTTCCAAAAATGGTTGATTATTGTTTAACTTCCACACCATGTTCTGTTTCATTAACCACATAAGTGAAAATCCCTAGCATGAACATATTGTTTTGTGAGGTTTTGGACATATTATTATTAATGATCCTGAATCTGTTGACATTGATCAACCATAACAAACCTTGCGAATTGAAGATTGGAATTGATAAAGAGATTTGGTGACATTGTTGTTGTCATTTATGCATCATCATTTGAAATGTGCATAGTTCCAGACTCGAAATTAAACATCACACACAAACATTTTTTAGTAACAAACAGAACTCTAGAAGCATTTGGAAGGATGGTGAGCTCATGTTTTCCTTGTGAATAGAATGTTGCCATTCTACACAAATGCAATGGAAGGACGAGAAGGAATTATCAAGCTAGTTATTTGAGAAGACAAAAAAAAAACAAGGACTACATTCGAAACAAGCAAAAACATCACACCCCCACAAACCAACCATGAAAAAAACTAATACAATATTAATTGACAAAATAAATCAATGGGCACCTTATGTAGATATTAAAAAATCCACATGAAAAATGAAAAAAACATGGAAACATGGAAACATGGATTTTTAACAAGTATATGAAGAGAAAGGATACCCAATCTTTTTCATACCCAATGAGGTGGGTGGGTTATAAGTGGGCTTCAATGTTTTCTTAGTTACATGATATCAAGATTGAGAAATGTGTAAAAGAGATGAGAAATAACAATTCACAAAAAAGGACAAGGTAGAACAATTATAATTAAATGTTAGATGCAATCAGGCAAAATGTACACGAATATCTGAAAATAAAAATATTGTTGAAAAACCAAAAATCATCTATTGAAAAGGGAGCATAATTCAGAAAATAATAGTAGGTGGCATAAGTGAACAATAATTAATTATTGTGGTTGATACATACAAAGTAACAATAGTTGAGAAATTTTTTATGACAATATATAAATGATAGAATGAGCTTCAAATCTATCACATATAATGATATTATTTTGGATGAATACAACAAACAATAATAATCAATTTAAATTGTTAAGTATAGTAATTCCAAGCCCAACAAATCTATATCAAAGTGAAAAGAGAAGGAAGTGTAGCGTCTTAGGCAATTTGAGTAAATGAAAAATGTTATTGAAATAGTGGTAGCTAACACAACACTATGAAAGGAATGTAATTCTAAAAAATGAATAATGCCAAAATCATAAAGGAAAAATTTGATATGAGGATGCTTCTAAGGACATACCTAAGATGAACATTTGGAATTGGAAATTGGAAATAATGCCAAGTACTTGCATTCTCATTAACTTAAAAGGAAGGAGAGATATTAATGGTCTCAAGCACATATATACAAAGGATAAATATAAGTTAGGGTAGGCTAGGTAGGTATGTAAGTGGGTAGGGTAGCTAGGTTAGAAAAAAATGTTCATAATAATATGATCACAAAACATATTACTTAATGAACAATTGCAATGGTGCCAGTAAGGAGTTCAAATCCACATACTTGCAACCTACATGTAACCTAGTTTAGGCTAGCTAGCCATGCTAGGCAATTTAACCTAAGCTAAATTACTTAGTTTGACCTAGGATTCGGAGCATTCTAGGATCATAGGAGGAGATCTAGACAATGAACCGAAAGCTAGCTTGGTTGCCTAAGGTAAGCAGAGGAGAAGCGTTAGGAGGAAGCCTTGACCTAGATGCCATCCTGTTTATGGTACAATGCATCCAAAGGACAAATATGAGATGTTCAAGCACATGCTGGTGATGATGCCTTGCCTTGTTTATTTAAGACTCAAGCTTTGCCCTTCAAGCATGTGCTACTGATTACACCTTGACTAGTTTAATATTTTAAGGTTCAAACTTTGGCTATTAAAAGAAATTAAACAATAATGGATAATAGTGGTTTTAAAGACGTATCTGTACTTTGTGAAGATAATGGATTTATAATGGACATCCAATGCATGTTTACAATGTATTTTGTGGAAGTGAAATATGACCTCTAAGCCCAAACTCAATTTTCCCTTTGCACTGTGCATGTTGGAATGTCCATACCTTCTTTGATTGACAATGGAATTCTATATTCTCAGTGCCAATATTTTTTTCAATTTTGTGATGTAGCCGTAGTGACAAATCATACATACAATGATTCAGCCAAATTTGGCTATAAACAAAAATATGAAAGTAAAGCAATTAAGCACACTTTTATATTCTTGGCTACCTATTGAAACCCGATGTAAGATACGGGAGATTAATCTTCTCAAAAATTTGGTGATCTGAAAGCCCACAATAACACACATTCTCCACAGTTTTGGAAAATAAAAATAAAAATCACCAAGTGACCAAAAATTTGCCCAAAAAAGAAGAACATTGATTTCTCACTTGCTTTATGATGTAGTGCTTGGCCTTTACTGCTGCAGGGTGGTTTTTGCAAGTGCTATCTATCATTGTGTATAAATGATGGTGTTAGGAGCATGAAAGCTGTAAGAGGGGTACTCGAACAAGGGCCCACTTACTGGCCCCTAGGAGCCATTAACCGGTCCTACCATCTGGGGGTCCACTTACCACACCTGAAGGAACGCCGTTGGGCCAGGGGGGCCCTTTCTTGCCATGCTTAAATCGAAGCCTCGTCTTCCTATATAGTAAGGTACCGTCCCAACACTCGTCTGTCTGTCTGATTGGGGGTTCGTCCATTCAGTAATGCAGACTGTCAGTTTTGCAGAGGAGCAGGGGGAGGAGTCTTGGTGGGTTGGCGTACCAGGACAGTTGGTCAGTGCGGCCGCTGTAGCAGCCGAGGAGGACTAACTTAGAGGCGGGGTTGTTGTGAGAGAGAGTAGGGCCCAGAAAAGAAGGAAGGACCCTTGGGGCTTGGGACCCGGACACACTTTTCAATTTGTTTAATAACATGTGTAAGTAACATTGTGGTGTAGAGTGAAGGAGGTTGAGAAGATACCAGGCGTGTCCAAGACAGGCATAGCAGAATCTGCTACTTACTTACCTTCCTGCCAGAGTGAACCAGCACCCATGAACACGTGGATGGATGGATGGTGTGTGGACTGAACACTTTTTTTCATTGGGTTCTTGCTCCCCAGCTAAACTCCCCATAGCTGAGGGTTCTAAATGTGTGCCAGGGGTTCTAAAACTAGATGGCCTCAAAACGGGAAAATGGTGTGGTGTGTAAGTGGGTGCTAGGTGACAACAGCCCACCCACCAACACACCATCCACTGGATGCCCATTGTGATTCAGTTGTGGATGAACCACACTAAGTTAATATCTACTTCACCTTGGTAACCCATTGTGTAAGAAGTAAGTCCTATATATAAATAGATAGGAAAGGAAATAGGTGACTGATAGGTAAGTAGATGGTTTACAGTCTACACATAGGTAAGGGCTGGATTTACTACCTACCTACTAAGAACTTGCAAATGAGTTGTTAGTAGTTAATATGGAGGAGGTAGTTAAACAAGCTAACTGAGCTAACAACGGTTAGCTAGGGGAAGGGAACTGTTTCCTGACCACTCACCATCCATCCTTCACGTTGCACTGGTGAGTGTGGACCTCATTTACGCTCATACCTTTCTTTCTCTTTCGTGTCCCTTCCTCTCACCGGTTGCACCTCCACGTCCAACTACCTGCCCATGACTCCAACCCCAGTCAAACTGTGAACCATCAACAGACATGATTGTACGCACATGGAGACTCACCGCCCCTGGTTGCAGGCTTTGCCACCTCCCCCAGTAATACTAACGTATCATGAGTTTGGGGGTGTCAGTCAGATCAGAAAAAAGGTAAAGAGAATAAGGTCTCTCTCATTAATTGCTTGCTGGGCTGGGCTATCCCAAAAGTGCAAATAGGAGCTCTTGTGAATCAAGAAGAAGAAGAAGAAGAAGAAGAAGATGATGATGCAGCATCATTTTCATTCTTCTTCCATGCTCAGACTCACTGAAGAAACTTTCACATGATCGAGTAACCACAAGAAGCGAACTTGCAGGCTTGCAGTAAGGTCACAATGTAAACTTTTCCCAGAGGGCACAGACATTTTTTGTTACCTTCAACTAGCAAGGAATTAGTTGTTGCTCCTGTTGTTGCCTCCTCTCCTCTCGTAATTTGTAAATGACTGCTCAGTAGTGTACTTTTAGACCATTTCCACCTGCACCCCTTATTTTGGGCCTCGGTCAATATTTGCCATATTCAACATACAGTGTTAATTGTTCCTGTACACTCACCCTTAAACATGACAAAGTGGGCAGTATAAAGTGAGATATATATAAATCTTTCAACTGGGTGAATTGTTTTTCAGCAAATGAAAGAAGAATGTTAAAAAAGTGATTTTAAAGGGATTTTTCGAAATAAAAACAATTGAATTAGTCACATCTAGACCTAAGCACTTCTTTGGTCATCACATCTAAGAGCACTTTTGTAGAAATACTACCGCCCACCTCGGACAGTCACCATTTAATGCTAATTAATGCTGGGGATCCTCAGTGGTGGACATATTTGAGGAATTTGAAAAAAAAACAACCCTGGTGAGAAATTATTTAAATGTCACTTTGTGACCCAATCATTATGACTGACCAATATAAAATACTCATGTCATTTTACTGATCCTCGTAGAGGGCACTGTATTTTGGTACTATTTGCCGGCCCACACTGGAGTTTCACACTACTTGACTACTATACTTCACCAAAAATAAAGTTTGTGGTCTGTTCTACTGCTCTCGCTGGGGATGCTCTAATTGAAATTGTGACGCTGCAGTTGGATTAAGGCAGAAAGTTTTTTCTAAAGGCCACACAAATGAAATCATAAAGAGAGATCCAGTAGTTCCACCTGCATGCGCCTGAAACCAAAATAAAACATTAAAAACTTAAAAAATCAAAAGAGCTCACAATTCTGCATTCAATCATGTCGTTTGTCTTCAATATGACAATTGGATATCCACACAAAAAAAACTTAAATAGATAATAGCCTTGGACCTTCATATCTGCCACACTGCAAAATGTTCAAGAAGTTGACTAGCAAGCAGGTACCCTGATGATGTAAAGTGTATTTTGAGATTTTGCAAATGGTGTTTATGATGGAGGACTTTTTGACAATTGTTGGTAAGTAGGGGATTTATTTGTTGTTGATTTGATAAGAGTTTCAAGAACTCAAAGTTCTGTATTACTTGCACAGCTATTTACAAACTCTAAGTGCCTTCATATTTCATTTTATTTGTGTACCCCAATCCAGCCTGCATGAAGTTTTAGAAAGTGGGTACAAATTAAACTAAGTCATACTGGTGGGTATAACATTCATAGAAAAAATCCAAATAAGCCAGTAGGTGTGCGAAAACCAAGTGAAGCTAGGGTTGGGCAACAACTAAAAAAATTTAGTCATTAAATCAATGGTGGAGATTGAACCATTGTCCATGGGACAATTGATTTTTTTTTAATAGTGCCCAAAAAATCAGTAGTTAAATTTTTGGTTGCCCGATTTGGCTATTGAAATTTTTTGATTACACAAATTGGCAACTGAAAATTTTCAGATGCTTAGTTTTGTAAGCAACAACCGAAATTTTTGGGTAGTGATAAAAAATTTCTTAGTTGCTACATCGATGGTGGAGATTGAGCCATTGTTAATTTGATGATTGAAAAATTTTAAGCAACACCCAAAAAACATCTATGTGACAATTGAAAATTTTCAATTGCCCAATTTATTGACTGAAAATTTCCAATCACTTTAACCAATCTAATTGAAAGTTTTCAATCACTTAAAAAAATAGTTGACATCCATTTTGATGGATGAAACTGACATGTTTAGGACACTAAAATGATGATAAATGCAAATTGGGCACTTCACATCCATTTTGACAATCTTGAATAAGGGTTGTAGGATCTCAAGAAAGATGTCATGGTCTAGTTCAATGAGTAGAACATGTCTTCCAAGGAACTCACATGTTATCAAATAGTTGTTCATAAGAAATGTAGATGCAATGAGAATATTGTGAAGGAGTTGGGAAATGGAATTTGAATGTGTGATTGGCATACAAATGCAACTAGGGAGCATTTATGCCCATGACCAAGCTCCATGAAGATGACAAAACTTGAATGAAGAGTTGGAACATGGATACATGGATCTTGTGCCCAGTTTTGAAGGGTGCCCCAGTCATGGATTTATATAGAGATTTGAAGGTTGTCTAGTAATAAAAAATTCATCCTCTTGGACACTTGGGCCATGAAAGTGGTTATGCATGAAACTCTTTGAAAAAAAAGTCCAACAACTTTTGAACAAGCAAAGTAGCCCAATTCAACAGAGTCTAGAAAAAAAAAGGATCTATGTTAATAGATTGACACAATTGGATATTTCAAAGAAAAAATCTAAAATAATATTTGGAAGACAAACCTTTCTTGATAAGAACTCAAGGTTGGTGCAGTGTAGAGAGTTGACAATAGCCCACTTGGAGTGAATCTTACAATCGTAGTTGTTGAAGCAAGATGATGTCCCTTAACCCATGATGGTTGTCATCATGAAATAAAAGAACATTACTTGTGCTTACCAAATATTTGTTTACAAAACCAAAAATGAACATAGTTGTGAACTTCGGTGTTCCGTGGGGGATGATGGAACTAGGATCTAACGCATGAAGAACTAACAACTTGCAAGGGATCTCCCCAATGATAATATATGTTTGTGTTTTTGAAGATCCTTGTGAAAATGACTTGGTTGAGGTCATGACATACAAAATGATCATATCTTTCATGACAAAGATAATGAAGGTTGACATATAATCATTTTTTTCCAAAATTGGATGATCTTTTCAAAACTTGGAGGCTAAGCTTTTATGGTCACCTTTGATTCCACAAGAGAAAGCCAATACAAGTTTTAAAACATTTTTCACCAATTTGGGTGTGGTCTGAATGGAAAAAATGATGGGGTTCTGATGAGGATGCACATGATGAACATGAGGCTTCAAATCTACACCAATATCATTAGATTGTTTATGCTTGCAAAAACAAGTGATGGGATTAGACCAAATAATTTTTATTTTCCTAAGAACATATGGTGATTCCTCTTGTGGTTGAAGGGGAGGAGGTGAAAATGCTTCCATTTGAATGGAGGTGGTTCAACTTCAACTATAATGGTAGGCTCCTCCATTGTAGATGGCTAAATTGAACCCCTAGGTGTGTTAGTTCAAGCACCATCCTTTTGCTTTTTCTTCCTCTTCTTCTTGGTATCTACCTTCTTATTCAAGGCAAAACCATGATAAAGTATGTTAAAATGAAGGATATTTGATTTTTTTGTGGAAAGTATCCATAAATTAAACTTTAATCTATTGAACTCATGAATGAGCCTTAATAAATTGTTGTTCCTTGATTGGAACTATCACCCAAAAAACATAGACTAATAAGCTTCTTTTGTTTGTTGCACATTTTCAATATTTTAATGATCAATGAGAGGGAGTTCTTTGACTTCATTGAATAATAGTAAAATATTGCATGTTTTAATACACATTTCAATACATTAAAATACAAGTACAAGAAAGTATGTGTTTCACTTTTCAACAAGCATATGAAAATATGATGAAAGTACCATTATGATTAGATTGTTTATACTTTCAAATGGATGAAGCACTAATATGTCTTAATGTGTTTTAATTTTTTTCATATTATAGCCATAATCTACTAAATTTTTCATATAAAAGTATGTTTGAAATTTAAAAATCTAACCAGTTTAGAACATGTTTTTCATCCTTTTTTTTTCAAAAATTCTTCACAATTTATGTGTAGTTAACTATAAACTCAATGGAATGCACTATTGCTTCATAATGAAAGTTAAGAAGTTTTGAATAAGTTTTTTCATGTATATGCCATAAAGTGACTATGAGTACACGATGGACATTTTTTTGGCATACTTTACCATGTTTTCACCCTTCACCTTAGAAAAGGCAAACTTCTCCACGAAATCATAGTCAAACTTTTTTCTAATAGTATCTTTTAAAGGTAAAAGTGGAGTCAAGTGGGCAATCCACATAACATTCGCATGTCTTGAGGTGTGTAAACAACCAATCTCTCAAGTGGTCCTTATTATACATAGTGCTCTTGAACTTTGGATCACACCAAATCTTGAAAAGCTATGGAATCTCTATAATGGCATTCTCCAAGAATAGTACATGGACAAAATACTTGCAAAGATCAATAAAAGAATGAGAGTGAGATTTCAAGATTTGAGATCTAGAAACCCGGTGCCAAAAAGTGGCCTTGTGAAGCCACTAGACAAAAATGGCATTCGAGAATCCTTGACTAGGAAACTTTTGGGCCTGGAAAAGGACTACAAACTAATTCCATTGTTGCAACTAGTACATTTGTTGGTCATTGTTGACAAAAGCTGAAATCAACATTTGCATTTTTTGGTGAACATTTTTAGTTTTAGATTCATATCATAGTGCAATTGGATTTGGTGTAAAAATTTGGTGCCCAATGTAGGATCACACATAGGCAAGCATTTGTGGAATGCAATCATGTGTTCCTTACAAGCAACCTCAATAACTTTGGTGCTCAAGGACTTAAGTTGATCTAAATCTCGTTGATTGGGATCAAGGACATCAACAAAAATACATTTGGTGGAGAGTGTCTATTGCCATTACAAGCTTGTGCTACACATTGTAAGATAGATTAATATTAAATGTTAGTTCATCACAGGTTGATATATTTTCTAAAACTTTAATGAGCAAATTTTACAAAATCAAAATTTCACCTTGTACATATAATAAAAAAACACCTCCTAGATGAGGCTATACCACATCTTCCTAGTCTTAATCTTGCATCTTTCGTATAATGCATCAAGTATCACATCCTTGAATTGTTAAAATGAAATCATTTCAATCCTTTGGATCTTGAAGAACTCATGCACTAAAGATGGCCTGATGTGATCCAACTCCATTATCTTGCATTGTTGAAATAACAAATGTGTGAATCAACAAATCTATTTAGTGGACACCTCAATCATGGCAATGAAGAGCTCAACTAGCTCACTACTCATGTCAAGAACAAAGTTGTTGACACAAATGTGTCAATCCTTCTAGTTAAGATGAACCTTATCAATGTAAGGGAACCATGTTTGAAGCCTATGGTTGCCATCCCAACATAGAACATCTTGCCAAACAATTTGTAGAGGTTTGGGTCCACCAAGAGAAACTTTCCAATCTTGGCATTCTTCTTCATCCATAATAGATCCCATGATCCTTCAAAATTCAACATGGATTCCTTTTGACCCTACCAATTTGTATGCAAAATGAAAAAGACATTCTCAACCTCCATGTAGCCCATTTGGAATGCTTGTTCCATCTTCAACACATCGGTTTAAAGAGTTGGCCAAACAATTGGCATCAAAATCATTCGACACAACAAAAGATTCACCTTCGATAAATTTTTCTTTAAATGAATTTTGAATTTCTCCAATGCCTCATTGGTGTTGAACTTGTTTTGTTTATGAATGCCCTTAATCTTGACATCACAATTAGCCATACCTTGCATAAATGAAAGAAAGATAAGTTTATGAACAAAGAAATGAGGTGCAAATAAGATATTAGATTAAGGAAACAAAATGAAAAGATCTTTTGGTTAAATTTCAACTTTTAATGAACCCTAAAACTCAAATTTTGAAATTTACATAATCAAGTGACGGTGAAAAAAACATCAACATGCACTTATAGAGGATTCAAGTGTAATGGGAATGTTTCTCAAAGGAAACTTATGTGACACTGATCTAATGGTGGTATCACAATCTACGAATTGGAAAGGATTTAATATGATCAAGGAATGGAACATAAAGCTACCAATATGGATTAACATTTCCAGAGATTCCAATCTTGCATAATTTGCCATGAGTATTGGGTGGAAAATATTGGGCCTCCCATGGAAGACTATTAACACAACAACAATTGCATAGAATAAGAAACCATGGTTGAATTGAATCAAAGCTTAAGGAGAACAATGTGCCACTTGTCCAATGGGTAGGCATTGATTAAGGGGAGGAAAGATCATCAAAAAATATTTTCACATATGGAAACTAATTCAAATTGAATTAAAGAGGATTTTAATTGGAGAAAAGACTTGAACATAGACCTAACAACATGAACTTAAATAATTTATTAGTTCAAAACATTTGAATGAGCTTCAATATCTTTCATGATTATTGGGAGGACTTGGAATTCCTTTTCACCCATCCCCCCGCCATGGAAGATTACTAACACATATGTCATTGCATCCATCATGAACCCATGGTTGAGCTGGTTCAAACCTTAAATAAATCAATTTCCAACTTGTGTAATAGTCGACACCAATTGAGGGGAGATCATTAAAAAAAAAATTCACATGTGGAATTTAATTCAAACAAAATTGGGGAAGATTTAATTGGATCAAGAGCATGAACATAAACCTATAAATATGGACTTAAATGATTTATTATTTCAAAAGATTCCAATCTTGCATAATCTACCATGAGTTTAGGAGAATTTCGGATTTTTTCTCACTCGTTTAAGCCTTAATGGAACCTAAACAATTGCATACATCAAGAACCCATAAGCAAATTAATTCAAACATAATGAATTCAAAGGTTAGCACAGATTGAGGGGAGGAGAGATCATCAAGAAACCTTTTCACACAAGGTGCAAATTGCTTAATAAAAGCCATCAAAGCAAATCACCTTGTCCTTCACATTGTCCTTAGGAAGGAAAATTTCCTATGAAAAGAGCCATGTGTCGGTGTGTTAGTAGCAAGGTCAAAGAATCTAATTTTAACCCATAAAAGTCAAAATTAGTCACGAGTTATAAGGTTTTTGTGTGTGAAGGGTCAATTATGCATAGATGGGTCAATCCAGGGTTGTTTTTTTCCATGACGGAGTGTGCAAGGTGAGAGGCACAATTGAATTATCGTATCTTGGATTGAACTTGTGTTTTTGTTATGTGTTTTATTTAATATCTAAACCTTCTTCCCTCTAGAATTGTTAACTTTTTTGAAAGGATAGATAGTTATTTTCATGTGTTCTTGTCAATTCTATCTAGGCATGACCTTCTTGCTTTAGGTTTTAAAAGCCATATTCACTTCAACAACATCGTGATTGATTGTTCTAGAGTCCAACAAAATGCCATGCGACTTAAAGATATTGGGAAAAGTTCAAACTTGGGAGAAAGTAGATTACAAACTCCAAATATATGAGTTTTTTTGCATTTGTCAGAAAGTTGAGCAACAAGGGTTTTAGCCCCAAAACTTAAATCACCAATGTCCATGTGACTGATGAGGACATTGTAAAGGTATTTGGAGAATCACGAGCCGTTAGAACCATACATCTCGATCTTGATCCCAACACTAGGTTGGAGTTACTTTGTTTATATTCACAGTGTTATGGCACTACCAATGTTACCAATAATGAGTTTTATCTTTGGTTTGTCAAAAGCTACATTGTTCATGAAAAAGGTATAGACGTAAATTGGGCAAAAACAACATCTTCTACCATAATAAAGAAGTTGGGAAGGGAGGAGATAACAAAGTGGAAACGAATTCATGGTTTGTCTATGAGTCACAACACAAGTGGTGATGTCAATTTGGCCTTTGGTATAGAAAATGTTGGTGTCACTTTATGTATGAAGGCTCATATGAAACAAGAGCTTGGCGTTCTATTTAAGTAAGACCTTGAAAATGGGAATTCGATTTCCCCCAAGTGTTGGCATCCAATGTCCTATTATTATTAAAATTAATAATAGGATCATATAAGTTGATTAATGCAATCATAATATCATTGACTCCTTTTGTGCCTTTTCCAATTTTTCAATTATCTCCTAGCATCTATTTATGGGTACCAAACCTTATTGCACATTCTTTTAAAGGTGACCAATTGCATAATCCACTAGCATCCTTCCCCATGTAGTCAATCCTCCTCCATGTGAGATAAATGTTATATAATCACCATTAATCATATCCATGTGGTTCACAATTCATGTTTGTACACTACTAGGAATATTTATTCCTCTTACCAACATTCCATTCCGTAATCATCCATATTATTACTTTTATTTCAACATATTTGTATGCAATTGGATTTGACATTTGGAATTAACCTTCCTTCTTTCACTATCCCTTCTTGTCATGTTTCCTTTGTTGTTTGGAACACTTTTGACATGTATAGACCTCAAAACATTCGTTACTTTTTTCAATTGGGGTAGGAAAAGTTCTACAATCTAATTTTCGCTTAGGCTTCAATAATACCCAAGTGCTTCCATACATAAGTTTCAAATAACTATTTTTGTTCCTTTTGTTCCATTGCTTCTAGTTGCATTCAATGGTTGGTTTTCATGCATAACAATTTAGTTAAATCATATAATAATTTTGTGTGATGAGTTCAAATCTATTTAGGTGATTGATAAATGTTTGTGTGCAATGTTTGGTTTTCTTCCATGTTCCATTCTTGTCTACATGGATGCCACATGTGATGGTAATAATAAAATCACAAATGGGATTTCTCAATTTTCTTTGTTTAAAAGTCCCAAATTTTATTGGTTGGTCATTACAAATACATATAGAATGATTGGGGACCAAACTTTTCAAAAACTCATAAGAGACCATTGTCACTCCAAGAATTACAACATATGTCATAAACAAGAGCCTCCTTCTCCTTGTCAAGAAAGAACCAGGATAAAATGCAAACAACACCCCTTAATTGACTTTGATGTTCATCAATTTGTGAGACTCTTTTAATGAGGATAGGGTGTTATGTCACAAATAAGAACCTCCTCCTTTTCCTTGTTACGAAAGAATTTGGATAAGATGCAAATGACATCCTTTATTGACTTGGACAAACTCATCAATTTGTGCAATGTACTCTTCTAATGAGAACATGACATTATGTCAAAAACAAGAGCCTCCTCCTTTTCCTTGTTAATAAAGATGCAAATGACATCCCTTTATTAACTTTTACATTCATCAATTTATGCGATTCTTCTAATGATGACATGATGTTACCTCCCTCCTTGAAACCTATCTCCATGCCCGTACTTTGCCACCTATTTCTTTTGTTTTGATCCTTGTTGATGATTCCACTACTTCTAATACTTCCAATTTGTCCATTGTTGTTAATTGCTTGAAGGCAATGCCTTTCACCCTTAATGTTTTAAACAATTTGAAAGCTTTGAATTATCACACAATCATCATTAAATGGTCCTTTGTCTTCTAACTAGATTCAATAGCGACATTCTCTTTGAACTCCCACCCCTATGATAGCCAATAGGACATTCAGACAAATGTAGGGCATGGATCAAAAGCATGATGACCATGTTTGGTGTTAGGTCAAGATAACAAACATAAAAACCAACTTTAGTTGCAATTTTCATAGTAGCAAATGTTTGAACCATCTTCAATGTCAAAATGACTCTTGTGCTAAGTTTGTTTACATTGGTCTCTAGAATAAAATCACATGGGTGGTGATTCCACACAAGTTCTTGTCGTAGGTCATTTCATCCTTGGTTTTCCTACATGCACATTTTTTTGTAAATTTTGTTCAAGTGTGCCTTTTTACATTGACATGTGCAAGTGCATAACATACTACATCCTCCATAAAATTATCGCCTTTGCAAGGGTAGTGATTCATTTCAAAAGGCATGTTCAACTTGTTCAAGATGGCATGTGTAGGGAATGACTAGAAGAGATCAAAACATTGGTTGAAAATGAAGTTTCTCGCACCCCTAATGTAAAGAATTCCACAATTAGTTTTTTTATGAGTAAGTCTTTCTTGTCCCAACACCTATTCAATGAGGATGGTAACAACCCTATTGAGCTTTTGAAAGGGGAACACTTGAACAAAGTGATGGACAATTTTAGCCCTTGTGTTTTCCCAACATTTGTAATGTTAACAATGTTGTTCATGCACCATCCTATCAATAGAGGATATATTGACAACATTTTTTTGTTCAAGTCTAAGAATCGTTACAACTACATTCAAGATAATTGTTTTTTAGACAACTTTCAAATCAAAAGGTGTTCTTCTTTGAGATGTCTATTGATGGTGTTGCCAATAGTGTTGATTTGGTCAGGCAAATGCAACTTGGTGGTGATTTGGAAAATGTTTGGATTATGTTTGATCATTTCAAGTGCATAGAAAGATGGAGCATTATGTATAGTGTGTCACAATTTACGACCTCATGTACTGTATTATCTTAACCATTTTTCTTTGCAACATACATTCAAAATCCACATAAGTTCAATGTGTCTTATGGAGAAAGATAGACACATTGATGCTAAAACATGACCTCTCCAACACCAACTTCAAAGGGTTCATGGTGCACATGTGAAATGGAATGTTATCAAAATTATTTATGGGTTAGGTAATCCCACCATATGTATGGTTCAGAAAGAACGTATTTACTTGTTTTGGATTGGATTCTATCCTTTAACTAACACGCCAAGTAGTTGATTACACCATAGTTCCAAGAACAACATAAGGAGCTTTGCCACAAGTATAAAAATTCCACTTCCTTAGAAGAAGTTCATGTATGTTATGATGCAATCTAATGCTAGTGGTATTCTTCAAGGGCAACAGTTGAAAATATGATCCTTGAAATAAGTAATTGGTTGGGGTTTTGGCATTTCCATGTGAAACAATGGGGAGGATTCATGCTACATGTAATTCTCCATTGCCTTTCATTTTAATTTTTTTTCATTTGTTTTTGTCATTTCCTTGGTCATGCTAACATTGTTGATTTTATTTGTTTGTAGAAATTCACAATGGAAGAGGTTGTTAACATGACAACATGTAATTGTTTAAGATGGTCCATAAAATCTGGTTCTAACAATTAAAAAAGAGAGGCACATGCCTTTTACTACAACTTTTGATGATTATGTGCAAACTTTTATGTAAATTACATTGTACCAGGCATATTTGAAAGGTGGTCCATTAGGAAATGGTTCAAATAGGGGTGAACTTTGTTTATGTAAAGTTAGTGAATCTAAAGACCTTTTGTTATTGATTGCAATTGTTGCAAAATACGCATCAGGTTGTTTTTATGCATCAAGGATGTCACACATGGAAGGCGAAGAGGTTTTTAAATCTTGCAAACAAGGCACAAATCTCCCCCCTAGGTCAAAGGGGGATTCACATAGACATGACCATGTTAACTTCTTTTGTCCTTGAATGGACACAACTTCCATTAGCATCACCATTAGCGTACTTGGTGGTGGTCCTATGCCCATTATTGGAGCCCATTGTGCGATTCTAGTCATCACTCACAATGGTGGCAAAATCTATCAAAGTACTTGTGGACATGGTGTGTGGCACATTGAATGTTGTCCCCATAGATCCAACTTTTAATGCAATGTCTTACAAAAGGACACATGAATGTAAGTTGAAAGTTGTATCTTTGAAAACTACTAGTGTTTTTGTTCCATGTTATGATGGTTAATAAAATAACTTCAGAAGTGGTTTTCGAAAGTCACACAAAATTTGGATTTGTCATGATGATTTGAATTGTTGTGTGGGAGGTTATGAAAAGAAGTATGTGGTTAATAGGCCCTTTGTGCCCATAGTCAAGCATGTCCAAGAAGGAACCAATCTCACACATGATGAAATAATAGCACTAAAAGAAATTGGTTTTGTTTTTTCTGAGGTTGTAAATTGTTTTCTTCGAAATCTATTTAGCAATAAAAAATTAGTCCCTATGCATAAACATTTAGATCCATATATTTGGCCCAAAACTTGAAATGACAAAGCTATCGAATGCCATGTTGCATTCAAGCTCTCCAAGGGGTGTTGGCAAGCTAAAGTAGACCAAAAAAGGTAATCCACCCTAAATCCACTTTTTAAATGATTTTTTTTTTTTTAATGAGGACATAAAAAAGTAAATTCAAAATATCTTGAAATAAAGTTATGAAAAAATAGGTCGTTGCATTTAGTTTATGGAAAGAATACAAAATCTAAACTTTGGTATCATAAAAGTAGGTTGAAAATATGTTTGAAATTGATTCAGTCAATATGGTGTTCAAACCTACTTCATATTAAAAATTTGATATATTATGATTATAAAATGGATAATTTGACAATACATAAGTAATTTTGAAAGGCCCCATTAACTCGAATTTATTTTTTAATCAATATTTCATTTACATGTAGTCTATTTTGTAAGATCATACATCTTGTGCAAGTATATGAATTTTAAATTATTTTACTTAATTCTACTTTCAAGATAAGGTTTTTCAAAAATTTAAATATAAAATGAAAGATTATTATCATGTTAATTATTTTACAAAATAATTTTTTTTACTTTCATGAAACTTTTTAATGGCTACTTGTAATTTTTTTGATGTAGAGTAGGGAGCCATTTACTTTACCTTGCTTGCACCCCAAGGAGCATGAAAAATACAATCATTTTAAAATTTCAAATGTTTTTCCATCAAGTTATGGATTCGTCTATAACATCACCTTTGGTGTAGGTCAAAATAAAAAATCATATCAAGTTATAACTGGAGATTACCCATCCTTCAATTGTTTAGATTTTGTCACAATGATGGCAAGTTTGTTAAGGGGGCAGGGAAATGGGTGCAATGTAAATACATTTACTACATTTTTCAACATGTAATGTATTGTGGGTAGGTGGAAGATTCATTCATTATTTCAATTGGAGTGGAAATGAAGTCCAACACTTAAATTAGTCATGTTAAGCAAATAAAATCTTTTTCCCTTTTAAAGTCTGAAGCATTTTTCAAAATGGCAAACTTGTTGTAATGCGTCTACATGAAGAATGCATTACATGTGAAGAAATTTGTGTTGTGTTCATGAATTTGGAGAGTAAGAAAGTGTTTTTCCTTTATATGGTTGATTTTTGAAAATCAAGCTTTTCAATCTTTAATAATTAACTTAAAATTATTTGATGCAAACTAAAGTTCATAAAATATTTTAAATTGGAAGTAAACATCCATTGACACCTACATACCTATTAATATCCCACAAGGCTTGAAATTTGTTGTTCGATTACAAATAAACAAATGTATGTACATATGCCACATAGCAAAATATTTTTCCTTGTCAAAAATATTCCAATGATGCGGCAAGAATTTTTTTAAATATTTTTATCTATGTGGCAAGGAATATTTCACAAAAGATTCCTCAAAGTTCACATGTTCATGTTCATACCCACATTCACATGCTCACAAATTAATGCCATTATTGATTCCACAATCCACCAATCAAACATTGTTTTCTTCAACTTGGAGGCAAATTGTTCTAGACTACTTAATTTGCTTGTAATTCAACCAAAATGCATTATGAGAATTATGTAACAAAACTTTGTGATTAGCACCTCTTATTTCACTTGTCAATAACAAGCAATCTTACAATTCCTCTTACACTGCTCACAACTTGTGAAACAGGAAGGCTGCGTACAATATCTCTAGCCATCACAACCTTGGATTCTTGTTGCCCCACCAAATGTGTGTTCATTCCTTATTTAATATTTTGAACAACCTCAAGATTCTGTTTTAAACTAAGAAGATCACTGAAATATGGTGGCAAGG
Source organism: Sphagnum contortum (assembly GCA_963920785.1). NCBI lineage: Eukaryota > Viridiplantae > Streptophyta > Sphagnopsida > Sphagnales > Sphagnaceae > Sphagnum > Sphagnum contortum. Next base: position 19,037,313 of record OY987280.1, read on the forward strand.
AATCTCTCACCAATGAATGAGACAACGTTTTCTCAATGGCTAACTATCAAATGGTTGCTCCAAAAATTTTGAAGTTGTTGATTGTGAAGGAGACAATTTTTTTGTTAGTGCAACATTGATTTTGTGCTCCCGCTTAATTGAACAATTCAAAATGTCAAAACCTAGAGATTCTAGGGAGTTGATCTTTTCCACAACACTTGAAACATCATTAGATCATCCTTCATTGAGACCTTTTACACATTTATGATATCTCCTTGTGTGCCCACATCTATCATGCCTCTTCTTCTTTGCATACCAAGTGTGATGAGTCAACTTGTTGTTTTCTCCCTCCTTTGAACAAGTTTTGATTACTTGTTTTGACTGCTTGAAGCCTTGGAACTTGACTTGTTTCAACTATTTGAAGCCCCAAAACCCTTTTCATTCTACCAGAGTTCATGAAGATCCTTGTAGATTTACAACAAAACCTACACCAACAAAAACAAGAAATCATATGGTTTAGTGAACTATGTGATGGATTCACCTAGCACATTCATAATTAGACATCAATGCAACATTTCAAGAGCTTAAGATGCATTAACCTAACATCATTTGAATGAAAGGACGTTCTAACATTTCTAGCATTTTATGTTTCTTCATATGTCCTCCACAATGCACACATATATTGAAAATTGCCAACTAGCTTCTTCAATTCTTCACACTTGTCTCAATGTAACTTTTTCACAACAATAATATACTTCCATGTAGTCCTCATGGTCTAGATTTTCAATAAAAAGCTATAGGATTCATGCTCACTAAACAAACTGGAATCAAAACTGTTGCAACAAATCCATGAATGCCCATTGCCACTCAGCAGATGGTGCTTGAATTCAATGCAACAGGTTAGATTCAAAATCCTTTGCATTGAATTCAAGCACCAGCTACGAAGATGGGTTTGCACTTGAAGGTTCTCTTAACTTTCATTTAACTCACAAGAATGTTAAGCTCTTGGGGAGAATTAACCATTTCCAAAGCTTGGGTGTTGTTTTTGCATTAAATGGACGAGTAGCAAGTTCGAAGCATGGGCTCACATGCAAAATTACATCTTGGGGTGGCTCCCTATATGCAGTTTGGACCCAGTATGTGGGCATCGTTATCTGTGGAATTCCTGTGCTTGAAGAACAAGGGAGTTTGTTTATGAAATTGGTTGCTAATTACCACTGTGCATATTGCGAAGTACTAGAGTTGCGAATCTCAGAAACATAACCCAAAAGTTTGAAAACTCATGCAATATAGCTCAGATGTTGTAGTACTCTGCTCCAATCAAAATCACCAATGTTTACTTGAAGCATGAGAACATTCAACAGAATTGAACTGGTTTTCAGAATTCATCCCATGACAGTACTACTTCTGGATTTCTGCATCTTGCCTGCTTGCTCTACAAGATTAACTGGAGCAACCTTACACCTTACTCTTAAGGACTTTGATGAATGTACAGGTGTCTTTTCTACCTGCTGTTTTTGATCTTGCTTCCGGACTCTGATAGCAGGGGATCTCAAGAACAAGGCTAACTTGTCAGCCTCAGCCATTTCTGCACTTATAACTGGAGTGTCTTGTCTCCTGAGCTGACTCCCATTGTTGTGAACCATGTGCTGTGATGGATGGCTGTGTGTCATGTGCTTCACTATCTCTTGAGGTCGTGTGATTCGTACACGAATAGCAGGTGATTTGAGCAATGAGTTGCAATGTCTCTCTGGTGGAAATTCAGCTTGGCAATGTTGGTGAACCACATCAACTGCAGGTTGCTGTGCATCATTGCAAACTACATGCACTGAAGAACTCTCACACAATGTTGGATGAGATGCAGGTGCAGAGAAAAGAGCCCTTGGAGTAATTGTCTCTTGTTCTGTGACAGGAACAATAGATTGCTTTGGTGTACACTCAGGACCAAATTGCAAGACTTTTGGAGTCTTCAATGTTTGCTGTGTGTTTGAGGTGACTGACACATTCCACACATGCCTCACCTGTAATATTCACACAGCCCCACAATAGAGGTTAGAGGAGCTTTGAAGAATGATTCTTCCTCCAAGTAATTGCTCAAAGAAAACTACTTGGACATAGGTCATAATGAACTGGTTATCAGGACCATCAAAGCTCAATCTGATACAAATGTCACATGATTGCTTCAAATGGTATCATATGCACCTATGACCTCACTGCTGTTTCATTAGTGATGACCTTGTCATAAAAGTCCTGAGAGTTCAACAACCCAAATCAATGAGCAATACATGACTTGGGGACTGTTCCTAGGTTAAAAAAACTGTTGAAAGAAGGGGATTTCAAGGACACACCATGTTCTGCTCTTGGCCACAGATTGGTATGCGCACTGCACTCCCTTTGAGAGCTCCAATCTTCTTTGCACTCTGGTAGAAACAAACATATTAGGAGAAGCTGAGAGAGGGAAACAGAGGCCTTTGGATTTCTCTTAATCATCATTATCCTGTGGCCTTCCACCCCAATATTATGTTCTTGCTTCTGGGGAAGTTACATGGAGTCTTTTACTGGGAGACATCAACAGATTGAGGAACTTGCACAAGCAATCAATATCCAATAGTGTCATGTTGCACAAGTAACTTGCCTGCACTTCCAGCGTCGTAGGCTGGTGATTTGTTTCTGGGATTGTACTACAATGTGAATGCTGTGGTGACGTCGCTGAAAAGAGACAATGCCTTGACTTTGGAGTCGCTCTTTTACTCACTGGGGTGAAACAAACTTGTTCTCCACTTGAATATAACGGCACCCGCATAGGCTGACAACCAAGTCCCCTCATCAGTACTCTGACAACGAAAGTGGGTCAATCCTCCTTAGTCGTTGTAACGCCGCATTAGCGACAACCTTACTGAAGTGAATGTTTTCCATCTTTGCTCTGAAGCCGTTCACTGATGACAATGCTTTTCCAATGCACAAAATCATCAAGCAAGATGAAGTAAGGAAAGGAAAAAAAAAAAACTAGATGCCGGTGGACAGTATCGTACCGATCCAAGATCACGCTTCGCAATCGGAATCCGAATAGCGCTGCCTCCATAGAGTGCCTTGTTGCAGCTCTGGGATCGGACCTGCAAGAAGCGAGCCGACTGTTTAGATCCTTCGATTTGGCCTCTTCTCTTTCGCCTGTCTCTCTTCTAGGACCTCCAGTACGATTCGAAGATCGGCAATAGAATTGTAGCACAAGATTCGATGAATAGAAAACAGGACTTATCAACATTATAATCAAACATGACATCGTCTTTCTCTTCTATCGTCCTCTGCCAATTTTTGTCAAGAACCCTTTCAAACATGACATCATCTCTCACTTCTGTCGTTCTCTGCCAATTCTTACTTACCATAGATGACACGACACTTGAAATTTTCCTTTCCCTAATAATCACGACAGTAAGTATCCTGCCGAACGAAAACTCAAGGAAAAGAAAAGAAAAGAAAAGAAAAGAAAAGAGAAGAGAAGCGACAATGGATAATAGAAAGGTTCGATTAACGAACCGGGTTTGTGGCAGCTGTGAGATCCTGCATTTGTGACGGTTTTGGTGCGTCGACTGCAGTTTTGGCGGACGATGTTTCAACTTCAAGAAAGCGATTCTTGCTTGTCGCACCAGACGCAACTTCTCTTCTTCTTCTTCTTCTTCGGAGTTGGATCACTCGCTTTGTTATGTGTGCGTGTGTCTCTCTCCACGAAACGCAACTCGCGCGCGCTGCAAAAGAAGCTAGAAAACACAACACGTTCCTTCCAACCCGCACACACAACGGCTACTTTCTCCACGGCTACGAGACGGTTGTGTCCCTTTAAGATGAAGTCCCAGTGTTTATGTTTCGCCAAATTTCGACCTGAAAAATATATATTTCGACCTATACAAAGACCCAAAATCGCCAAATTTCCAAGAAAAAAATTCAAATCGCCAGATTATTTTAATCGTAAGTTGCAGTAGGTAGCCAAGAAATATAAAAGGATTCTGGTTTTTCCCAACTTTCATATTATTGTGTGTAGACAAATCTGGCTAAATCATCTTATGGATGATCGCCACTTCAGCTACATCACAATTTTTTTGGTAAACCCTGGTCTCTTCTGTGGTGATCCTGTGAGTGGCCACTTTAGTGGCTTATTAGTGTCAAGGCCCCTCGACTGTTTGTATAGAAACAGGGGCCACTAATGGTGAGACTAGTGCCTTTGTCTTCTTTTTTTTTTTTAATTCTTTTCTTTCTGTTAAAAACTTTGGGGGGAAGGGGTTGGGAAAAATGGAGGAATTTCTTTTTCTTTTTAAAAAAATGCAATTGAAGTGGTGATCCTCCATGTGAGATAGTTTAGCCAAATTAGCCCCCTTAAACTAATAAACAAGATATGAAAGTAGAAGAGTTCAACCATCCTTCACATTTTTGCCTACCATGCTAGAGCCAATTTTTTATTTAATTTTTTTTTTTTTGGGCCAATTCTCTACGCAAAGTGGTGAGCATCCCTAGGCAGGATTTCACTTAACTAGTGATTCTTTTATGTAGAGAACTTTTAGATGTGCCCTTGGATGTGATTTTGATCACACCCAACATTTTCATTTTTGGCAAAATTTCACATATGTGTGAGCTACGTTTAGGGTGAACAACCCAAATAACAATTGGTAACTAATTGTGCTACCATCTTTGTGATTCCCTAATCTTGATGCTACAATTGTTAAAAGGTTGACAAAAATCCACAACAAAAGGATGGAGGGTAAAAAATTTTGTAACCAACTTTGAGGTATGTTCAAATTTGAAATACTTGTGTGTTAGAAACTTTCTTACTAGGAAATAAAAACAATGAAACGAGTTACAGATGTTAGTTCCATGGATTGAGCCATTGCTCAGACACAAGCTCATTAGTCTTGAAGATTTCAAATCAAAACAAGGTTTTTTCCTTTGCCTACTTAGAGAAAAAACACTTGAAGGCAAATTTGTGTTAAGTCCCACAATAGAGGTCATGGGTTATTCTAGCCTGGAAAAAAGATACAACAAGGAAAAATGAAAAAGCAATAGAGGAGTGGGAAAAACATTCCAAAGGAAAAAAAATGTAAAGGCAAAATAAGTATTTTAGAATAAGTAATATTTTTAAATATTGAAAGTTATAACTTATTTTGAAGTTGGAATTATGTTAAAATCTTTTTTTTGTGGAAAATTTTGATTGAATATGTAATTTGATGATTCAATAACTTGTTTTGAAAAACTTGACAAACAAATAATCTATAGAATTAAACTTCTAAAGATAATATTTGAACTCTTTAAGTAACATTAAAAGAGAAAACTTGAACTAAAATTGGGAAAAATGTCCATAAATAAATAAATAAATAATCTAATTACCAGAACCAAAAATAAAATAAAATAATTGAAATTAAATTTAAAAATTGATTTGACATACATAAAAATTTTTAAGCAACTTTAAAAGTTCAAGTGAAGATTTTAATATTTTGAACTTAATTTTATTTTTTTATTTCAAAAAAGAATTTAATTGAAAAAATTAAAGCAAAATTAGGTCAACTTTTAATTGATTTTTTAGGACAATTCAAATTGATTTCAATTTTCATTTGGTTTCAAGCGTAATCCAATTTGTTGATTTCAATATCCAAAACCACCAATGAAACATACAAAAATATTATTGCCTTTTGATGAACAAGATCGTATGCAAAACCATGGTGAAATTAATATTCAAATTTATGAAAAATTTATTGGCATGGGATTAGGTGAAGATATTTCTTTTGAAACTTTTTTATTAGATTTAAAAATAGATGAATAAACATATTTTTTGGATTACGTTACACAATTAAAAACCAACTTTACTTTTAAAATGAAAACCAAATGATATGCATACAAATGTATATGGCATACATCATATTGTACTTCTTATTTGACAAAAATAGATAAATATGTAATCCAAGAAATGAAAATCATATTAAATAAATGTAAGCATGAACAAACATAAGCATATGAAAGCATTAAAAATTTAGGAAATTCATTTTTAAATGCACAACAAATGTCCATACAATAAGCTATACATATAACAATATGCATACCTTATACCATTCAACAATATCATTTCAATTTATAAACACATGTCAACAACAAGATAAAACATTTGTATTATTACCACAAAAAATAATACAAGGTTTATCACCAAATTCTACAAAAACTCATTGTAAATCATTAGTTGATAAGTACATCAATCCAAATGAAAGATTAAATGATTTGTGTCTAGCTGGATTTGTAGTTAATTATGATATAAAAGTAAATAAAAGACACTGTAAAAGTAAAATAATTCATTGGGTTTCATTCAATCAACATAAAAATCCGGAAAATCGTTATAAAGAATGTTCATATTGAAACATGCCTTTTTCATTTTAAATTATAAAATTTTACCATTCCAAACGATTGGTTTATATTATGATATTTTGGTTAAGAAAAAAAGTTACTGGAATTATGTGCAAGGAATTATGGAACATTTGATGGTTTTGTGGATAGTGTTGATGGGATTTTTGAAGATTTTACAACAACTGTTTCAAAATCTTTGTTTAAATATATTTTCATAATCCTCAGATTAGACATAATACATGAATTAAAAATTTACAAATCTATGATGAATTCCCAAGGCTTGACAAACAATGGACACCAATTGAATGTACAATTGTTGAAATACAAATAGGTAATAATCCTTCCCACACTATCACAATAATCCAATTCCCAACTCAATTAGTTGCAACACAAACTATACATCGTTCACAAGGGTTGACTCTTGATTGTTTAACATTTGATATGACCAGTGTGACATATACTGCATTATCCAGGGTTTTTTCAAAAAAAAATTGTATTTACTTTCTTTGTTATTGAATTTTTTTTTTCAAGTGGATCATCTTGTTCAAGAAGAAATGTTTCAATTAAGAACAAATGCACAATATAAAGTTGATATTGTTTATTTAAAGTCTTATTGTTCAAAAAAATTAATTGTAAAATCTTTTAATACTTGCTTTTTAACACTACATTTTGAAGATGTCCTTACAAATCAAAATTTATTAGCATCACATATTCTTTGTTTAAATGAAAAAAGAATAAGAAATGTTCATTTAAACTCAAAAATTTACAATGCTTTATCACAAGGTTGCATATATTATATGATATGATGAACATGGCACTATGGTATTTTATGATGACAATGTGTCATTGACAAAAAACACAACAATCACAAATTATGATATTAAATTTATCACTGCACTTTTTAATGACAACACATGAGAACCATTCTACATAATTGCAATATATAAACCTCTCAAAATGTAAGTGTCACATTTTAATTCTATCCTAGAAAGCATTGTACCAAAAATGCCTTCACATTGTCCAAGTGTAAAAATTGGAAATTTCAATATAATTTTTTTTAACAAAAACAAATCAATCATCAACATTACAAGCATTCATGAATAAATATAATTTAAAACTCACTTTTATAGAAAGCACGACTATTAATGATACACAAATAGATCACATATGGACAAATGCACCAATACAACAATGTCACTTTAAAACAACACGAGCATATTGGATAGATCATAAACCCATTTATTTTGCTTTCAAATTTGTATTACCACACAATACCACAAAATGACTTGATAACACATAAATGCATGTACACACAAACACATACAAATAAATCACAAAATAATATATGTATTTATATACATACATAAAAAATGCACATGTACAACATCTTATCCATTGGCCGGGCCAGCGTGTTTGTGACACATTGTCTAGTCCCTTTTCTTAAGAAACAATATATATTCAATAGTTGTCTCAAGTTTACAAATTTGGTTTTGGCATGTGACAAAATATGCAACCAAAATGGCAATAACTACATTTTCTGAAAAAAGTGAAAATACTGAGTGTTCAAAATGAAGAAATGGAGATATTTTGAATCATGATTCCAACCATTGATGAACGAAAATAATATCAAATTGTGATATTCGATAATATAATCAATATTAATATGCTTATGAAGCCTGGTACATCCTTATTTGCAAACATTCATTTGTATTGCAGGATGGGCCAAGTGAGGCTACATAAGTTACATGAAACAAGTTTCAGCACAATATTAGGAGACTCATTTCCTCAACACATGGCTCTTCACCCTTTTGTTTTGAACTTAGATCCATGGGCTTTTGCTACTGTTGTCTCCAAAGCACAGAAATGCCAGACAAAGACAACTGAAGAGAAAGACAAAAAAGAGTAACACTGGTTGTATGTACTGCAGGAAAGATTGCAACCTGGACATGGTAAATAAAATCTTGCTGCTAGATCATCAAGGGCCTAGAGAAGGCATCATAAATTCACTAAAACAAAGAAAAGTTTCGCCACCAAACCAGTACTTAGATCTACATTGCCTGACATCAGATTAGTAATTTTCAGAGAAATAAAATTAGTGCATTCAAATACCAGAAAAACTGCCAATCTTATCTATACTTCCAAAAACACTCTGTCTGCTTATATTTCACAACAGAAAAGGGCTCTTTCTCTTCATCCTACCTAAAGTGCCCTCATCTCTCTTGCTTGCTGGTATTACCCATTTCAAAACTCTTACCTGAATTGCACTCATCTCTCTTGCTTTGCTGATATTACCCACTTCAAAACTGCAGAAAAAACCCTACTCCAAGCCCTGGCTGGCTGCAGGGATTGCATCCAGTCTGCTGTCCTGAAACATTTCACTGAGAGTAAATGGGGGTCACAGAGGTGCAAAATTCATTCATTCAAGACGACACAAGTAGAGCAATTGAAGGACACAGTGAGTCTCCTCCATCTGTGTGAGAGCCAATTGCTGAGGGTGACAGACACAGACAGATGACAACATCCAAATAAGGACTCTGGCCTGCCATCTAGAGAACATGACTACCTGATAAATAGGCATAGATTACAGGAACTTACACAACCTAAGTATGAGATTTTGTGTCAAGTTAGAGAGTTCAGAAACACTCACCATGATGTTGGCAACACCACCAATGAAACCAGTAGGAGGGCAACATGCATAAATGAGAAGAAGGAACCAGAACGAAGGAAATGGCAAGGGTACTGAGGAAGAGAATGGAGGAGAAAAGTCTAAAAAGCATCAAGAACTACCCACAAGTTTGATTTGATTTAGAGGGGAAGAAACAGTAGCAGCTCAAAGCAAAGTACCCCAAGTTTGGTGTTGTCTAACCAGATCATTCTGCCAGGGGGTTCATGAAACCCCCAAGAACTATTCTTCTTCACTCTGAAGATCTCTATAACAGAGAATTAATTTTGCGGTGAGTAACCAAAAATATTTCAATATGCAGATGGATTAAAAGGAATCAATGCAGGGTATGAAAAAAATATTAATGTCCAGGTATATCAGAAAAAGAAGGAGATTGCAAGAAACACCAGTGTGTACAAGAAGGAACACAACTTCAGGTGTCTGCTGCCACCAACAGAGTCTGTTCCACATACATGAAATTCAATAATTTAGGAATATCCAGCATGAAAAAGCTCATCTACAATCAGCCTAATCAAAGTGCCCTGAATAGAGTCAAAAAGAAAAAGAAAAAGTGAGATTTTTGAGCATAATACTGCAACAGATACTTGCAAAGGATTTTAAGACATTAACTAACCTACTGGAGACTGAAAGCACAACCTGACTTAAGAAAAGAAACTGGGTGCCTATCTGGAACCCTAATCCTTGGGGTAGAGGGGGTGGAAACAAAAGCTGCAAACAAATGAAGGCATCGATCAACTGCAAGCTCTGAAACAGAACCCCCTTAGGATGTCTGCCTTCTGGATTCCCATCAATATGTCCTTGAATCGAGATATATAGAAATCAGTCTCGTTTGCAGCTCCAACGCATCAAAGTATGGACAAAGAGTTTGAAGAACTGATACTACACCTCAGCAGCCGCTTTCGACTCCGAGAACTCTCCGTCATCATCGCTTTCATCCTCGCCTCCCGCATTGAAGCCTGAGAAGTCCATACCCCCCATTCCTGGAATGCTATCCAAGCCAGCCATATCTCCTCCTAATCCTCCCAAGGATCCCATTCCGCCCATTCCGCCCATTCCTCCCATATCGAAGTCGCTCATGGGCCTGGCAGCAGCAGCAGCCGCAGCAGCATCCTCCTCCTCGTCCTCATCGACCCATTTATCCCAGTCCGCCTTCACATATGGAGGAGCTTTCCCCTCCGCCTTGAGCAGCCGCTTCCACCATCCCTTCTCCGTCTTCTCCAGCTCACAAACCGTATGCCGCAGCCCCGTTGCGATCTTGCTCGCATCCACGTTCAACTTCCCGAAAAGCTCCAAGTCGGCGATATACTCCTGGTTGCCGGAGCCTTCCGTAGCCGAGAACGTGAACCTGCCATCGGGCTCCAGCTTCACTTGCGGATTCTTGGCGTCCGGCAGAGACACGGTGATAAACACCTTGTCCGAGCGCTGAGCCCACAGAATTTCTGGATGGCGACTCATTTCTTCTCTACTCGCGTCTCTCTTCTCTACAAATCCGAGCAAAGTCCTTTACAGAGAGACTGGAGCTTGAATTTCAAGCTCCCCAGCTAAAAAAAACCTCCAAGTCTCGAACAAGAAGGCACAACCTCAAATTCTATGACGATGCTCTTTATAATGCAGGAGGGAGGGCTTATGTGCGTGCGCAAACACAACAAAACTCGAGATTTTGCCGACAACCAAACCCTCGCCTCTTCCCGTCACACAACGACAAGAGGAGTGGAGACTGGAAAGGAAAACCCTAGAATTCCACAAGTAGACAATGGCAAGAGGGGTTCTGGTTCTTATTTGTCTGAAGAGATGGCCAAGATCTCCCAATGGCATACAGCCACGTGACGATTTGGGGACTTTTCTCTTCACCGGGTGTGAATGGGGCATGGCTATTTGGGTACCTTGTCAGTAGTGGTAATTCAACCTAATTTTTGCCCTTGGAATGACCTCACACTGTGTAATGTTCCCTAGCAATTCCTCTCACAGCATCTCCAGCGGTGCTCGGTATGTGATCCTGGACAGTAAAATTGGATGAAGAAAAAAATCCAACATATGCTGGTTTGGCTCAGGAAATTGGTTTTTGGCTCCGCATAATTGCACATGTTGCCACGGTTGGTAAAAAGCGCAGCAGCTCTCTGCACCTGCAGAAAAGAAAGAGTGTAACAAATATGATCTAACTGCTGCTCAGTGTTTCTGATTGGCCCATCATAATGATTTGTCCAGGTGGTTTGCTATTAGTCATCCTCCACCAATTTGCTGTCCCAGTTTCAGTTTTAGGGGTGGGGTTACAAAAGAGTACATGAACGTGAAAAATCTTTTTACAGGGTCTAATACTGAGAACCGCTGGAGAGGCTCTCAGCCTCCCTATCTGGGAGGTTTAAGAAGGGCTAGGCATTTACCAATGTTGCAGGTTTTAGGGTTTTACCCTAGGGAGATTCGAGTCCACCTTATAGTTAAAGTTCCAGGGTATCCACATCAGGGGTTGCGAGTTTTGTTGGAACCTGACAATTTAAGTAGCCTCTTTGTCAAAATTGAATTAGATCTTGAACTGTTGGTGCTATCATGTTTTGAGTAGGTTTAGGTTTTCTAGGTGGATAAGGATAGAGGCTTTTTTAAATATATAAACTTGGCCCTACATTTGAGGCAAGTTATTGATTTTGATTCAAGGAAGAGAAGCTTCAATATTTGTGTTAACTATGTTTTGCAAACTCCAAAGGTGTTATAAGAGTTTATGGTCTTTTTGAAATAGGATTGAACATTATAATTTAAAATGTTGACTATTTTTTTCAAAAAATTATTTCTTTTTTCACGAATGATGTTCTAAATTGGGTTGAAATGCCTTTTTTTTTTTTTTTTAATTCGTAGATTTTTTGCTTTTGGTTTTTTAATTTGAATGTACAATAATGGTTAATTAAACTAAGGTTTGATCATTTTTTATTTTGAAGATATATTCAACATGGATAACATTTGTTGAAGTGAAAAATTCTTATTCGTCGAACTTGTACAGAACACAAGGATGCAAAGATTGTGCAAGTGAATTAATTTTGGGCACCATGGAGGTTGTTGTACAATACCATATTAACACTTACATCTATTATTGTCCACACCATACAAAAATAACATAAAAACATTTTAAATAGTGCATCATATTTAAATTCAATATCTTATTATCTTATAATAAGCAGGAATTCAAGCAAAACATATAATGAAAAATCACTACACACAAACTATGGACAAATGTTTTTTTGCATAACATATAAAATTTGCAAAGGAAAGAAAAACCATATATTTTGAAATCCCAAATCACCAAAAATGAGTTGAAAACTCACAACTTGGAATTATATCCCAAACATTAAATAACTTGAATCTTGTTCACACATGAAATATTATAAATTAAAACATAATTGATTACATTAGCCCAATTTATCATGAACTTGATTATAATTTAACTAAGTAGTTGTTAATGTCCTCGTAGCAAAAATAAACACACAATGAAAAGTGAGATTTGCAACATTTTAAACAAAACAACAATTTTGGGTGCCTTGTCATTGAACATTTTTCTACTCAATCAAGGTGTGGTTGAGAATAATCACGTTCAAAAGTCACAAATGAATAAGGTGTATAATTATCATCAAATAACTTTTGAAAGTTCTTAAAACATTTTGTGTAGACACATCAAAAAAAAAATTGTACAATACACATCAACTCATGAAATTACATCAATGAAAAAACATGTTGAATAAGTTCATGGATGGATTTTGAAACACAACATTCAAAGTTACTGCAAAAACTATTGAATTTGGGCAACAAAAGAACAAAAGGAACAAGATAAGAAACCCTATGAACATCATTGAACTTTTTGGTTAAAGGAAGCTTCACAAAAATATTGATCTTGCAAAATAATAGTTTAAAAAAATCAATGTAGGTATTTGCATTCATTTGTTTATGTGTGGTAGTTCTTGACTTTGATGTTTGGCGTTGCAACATGACTCTAAGGTCAACTTCCTTTAATGTAAAAATTTGATGAAACAACATATACAATTAACAATGCTTAAAAAACTATGAAACTTTATGTCTTACCAATCTTTACATTTTATACCATGTGATAAGTATCACATTTAGCCTCTAGATGTATAGGGCTAGGTTCAATACTTTTGCAATGATGTTAACTAAAAATGAATGATTCTTGCGATTTAAGGTTGATTGAACTCCTAATATTTTAGGAGTGGCAATTATAGAGATTATTCAACCTTTACTTGCATTAAAATTTCAATTTAATGACATGAGTATCATGTATATGAAAGACAAAGGGAGTAATTTAAGCACTCTTGAGGCCCCTTTTTCTACTATGAAAAGTTGCAAGAGTTGGGAATTAGATTTGTTATTTGTAAATACTTGCTTTGGTCACATGATGTAAAAAGTGTGTTACTAAATGAAGGAAATGTCCATCAAAATTGCATAGGTTGTGTTGCAAAAGATGATCACATGGACTAAAAAGTCCAGGAAAGGCTCCCAAGAATAGCATAAGGTATGTGTAAAAAGCAAGTTTCCCAAGCAAGAAGATCAAACTCCATTCAAGACACATTTTGCTTTTAGGGTTGTATTTTTTCAAAAAAAATTGGAACATGCATGTGACATCAATATTTGTTTTTGGCATTAGAGTCTTTGGTTATATGCCAAGGTATCTAACAAGCTCCCATGAGCAATTGTGAATGCAATAACCGAGACCTTCAATCTTGTTTTGAAACATGGCATTTTGAACCAAATTAAAAGATGATGGTTTTTGCTAGATGCTTTGGTTACAATGATGTCCATTTTTGTGATGTGAAGTTGCATGAAGATTATTAGCAAAAGTTATTTTAATACCACATTTGTTGTGTGGAGATTTTGGTTCAAAGTTGGAAATTATGTATGATCCTATGGTGAATAAAACAATGGACATTTGAACTTTTCATTTTTTGATGTTTGAAACATTTTTCTCTCAATTCAAAGCACACAACATGATTGCCCTCATGTTGGACCTTTAATACAAAAGGTTCCATTCCTTCCAAAAATATGTTGTTTAGGATGTAGACCACATTATAACATGGAATTATGACAAAGATGGCATTTTTCCTTGTTTGATGAAAGTATTTATGTGTCTTAATCTCACCTAATCAAATAGGACTCGTTGCTTATGCCATGTAGTTGTATGTTCATGCATAATAAATTTTCATTTTTGGTGTAGTGTGACGTTGGATAGTGTTAAACATTTTGGAAATCTAAAGGTGATAAGACTTGGTTGTTAATATGTTTTTCATTTGTTTTGTTGTCATTATTGTGCATGCTTCGCTTGGCCAATAACCATGGCCTCAAGCTTTGGTGGAGAATGGGATATTGTGAGAGGAAATGTTTGGTGGATATCATTATATAAATATTAAAATTTGGGACAAGATTGTTTTGTAAACACATTTCACCAAAAATCAATATTATTTTAGTTCTTACCCGTCATCAATAACACAATCCTCCCCCCACATCTTAATGCAATCCACTATATTTTAAAATCTATAGAGATGAATTGAAGCATGACAATTACAAATTAAAAACCATAAAGGCAAATGTAAAAAAAAAAAATTTAAATGTACATATGGATGTTATGTATCAAAATGGATGAAAATTTATTGACATTCTCATTCATGCTGAAAATATTTTACATATTTAAAAAATACCATGCGAAAACCTTGAAAATGATTACACAATACCTATGTGAATACTTTTTCAATAAATAAATAAAAATTTCAACACTGGGGTGCCAAATCCATTAAAGTACTATTCTATATGTGATGGAGGGGAATGTAATGTGTTACATGGCATATAATGAGACCCATTAATTCCCCTAGAGTGAATCGGCAGTGCACCATCCATTGGATGCCTCTAATCCATCAACAATTGATGATGAAAACCTGCCAAGCATCAATAAAAACAAAGCTCTCCAAAAACATAAGAGAAGGTCTTGTTATGGAGGCCTTTTGGATTTGAGATCCTCGATTTGTGAGTAGATCAAGTGAGGTCCAAAATTTTGAAAAGCAGCTCCATAGTCGAACCTTCCCTTATGTAAAGCAACAATACTTTTTTCTTGTTTTTTTGAAATGACTTAATCACAAAACTGAATCTTCTTGTTAAATTCAAAAGGCTCAAATTTTGGAAGATCCAGTAAAATGAGAGTAAATCTTAGGTAATGCAAATAACACAGATCTAAGGAACAACCTAAAAATACAAAAGGAAAAAAAAGTGCCCAGGAAAGGCGAGAACTGCGGAGAAATACAGTTATTATGCGGGAGTAGGCTCTGAAGCGGGACAAGGAGGAGACCCTGCGCTTGATTGCCATGAAGAAGGAGGAGGAAGCCGAAAGGAGGGCTAAAGAGGAATCCACAGTGCCTACCAAAGCTCAGCTTCCGGGTGCATCTGTAGCAGCAGCTGTTGCTGCTACCCAGAGTGCGGGGTCGAAGAGACGCAACAGCTGGGATCAGAACGGTGAGCTGGAAGACGCAAAGAAGGCAAAGGCAGGTTTTGAGTGGGATAATCCTGATGCCACCCCAGGGCCCAGTCGGTGGGATGCCACTCCCACGCCTGGACATGCCTCTATGGATGCCACTCCTGTCTCTGCCAGTTGAAGAAATCGGTGGGATGAAACTCCTACCCCTCGACGGGCCTCTGATGCTGATGCCACCCACCCCTGCTGGAGGAGCCACTCCTGGTGCCACCCCTGCAGGCATGACCTGGGATGCCCCTCCCAAGCTTGCAGGTCTTGCCACTCCTACGCCAAAGAAGTAGAGATCACGCAGGGATGAAACCCCTGCCACCATGGGCAGTGCCACCCCTATGCAAGGTGCTGTCACGCAATCTGTGTTCACTCCTGGGATTACCCCCATGGGAGGCATTGAGCTTGCTACTCCTACCCCTGGCCATAATGCAATGTCGGCACCCATGACTCCAGAGCAGTACAACATGCTGCGGTGGGAGAAGGACATTGAGGACAGGAACAGGCCTCTGTCTGATGAGGAATTAGAGAGCATGTTTCCTATGGAAGGTTACAAAATTCTGGATCTGCCTGCCTCTTATGTTCCAATCAGAACACCTGCTTGCGAGCTTCTGGCAACCCCCACACCACTGGGTGGCACTCCATTGTACACAACCCCTGAGGAGGATCGCAATGAGCAATATGATGTTCCAAAAGAAGCAGCTGGGGGCCTGCCAGCAATGAAGCCAGAGGATTATCAATACTGCTCTGTTGACCAAGAAGGAAGAGGAGGAGATCACAGCTGAAGAGAGCAAGGAGTGCAAGATCATGAAGCTGCTGCTCAAGGTGAAGAATGGCACACCTCCACAGCAGAAAACTGCACTCCGACAGCTGATGGACAAGGCCAGAGAACTTGGTGCAGGGTCATTGTTCAATCAGATTCTTCCATTGCTCATGTCCCAGACACTGAAAGATCAAGAGCAGCATCTGCTGGTAAAGGTAATTGACAGAGTGCTGTACAAATTGGATGAATTGGTGAGGCCCTTTGTACACAAAATTCTTGTGGTGATTGAACCTCTGTTGATTGATGAAGATTACTATGCCTGTGTGGAAGGTCGTGAGATTATCTCCAATTTGAGTAAGGCTGTGGGATTGGCAACCATGATTGCTGCAATGAGGCCCAATATTGAAAATGTTGATGAGTACATGAGGAACACTGACAGGGCTTTCAGTGTGGGGGCCTCAGCGTTGAGCATTCCTGCACTCTTGCCAATTTTGAAGGCTGTCTGTCAAAGCAAGAAGTCATGGCAAGCAAGGCAAACAGGTATCAAAATTGTGCAGCAGATTGCCATTTTGATGGGGTGTGCTGTGCTTCCTCACTTGAAATTCCTGGTAGAAATCAGCATGGTCCCAATGATGAGAACCAGAAGGTGAGAACCATCACAGCACTGTCGCTGGCAGCCCTGGCTGAGGCTGCAGTCCCCTATGGTATTGAGAGTTTTGACTGTGTTGAAGCCTCTCTGGAAGGGTATTAGATCACACAGAGGCAAAGTGTTGGCTGCCTTCTTGAAAGCTATTGGGTTCATCATTCCTCTCATGAGTGCTATGTATGCAAGCTACTACACCAAGGAATTGATGGTTATCCTGATCAGGGAGTTCCAGTCCCCTGATGAGGAGATGAAGAAGGTGCTTAAGGTGGTCAAGCAATGTGCAGGCACAGAGGGCGTGGAAGCAAGCTATGTCAGGCAGGAAATTCTTTCATAACTTCTGGGTCTGGAGGATGGCCCTTGATCGCAGGAATTACCGGCAGCTGGTGGACACAACAGTTGAAGTTGCAAACAAAGTGGGTGTGGCAGACATTTTTGGCAGAGTGGTGGAGGACTTGAAAGATGAAAGTGAACCTTACCAGCGGATGGTGATGGAGACCATTGAGAAAGTGGTAGCCGGCTTGGGAGCTTCTGATATTGATGCCTGTCTGGAGGAGCTTCTCATTGATGGCATTCTATATGCCTCTCAAGAGCAAACAAGTGATGATGCAAATGTGATGCTCAATGGTTTTGGCACAGTGGTGAATGCATTAGGGCAGAGAGTCAAGCCTTATCTCCTTCAAATTTGTGGAACAATAAAGTGGCAGCTCAACAACAAGAGTGCCAAGGTCCAGCAGCAAGCGCTGATCTCATATCCCGCATTGCAGTGGTGATGAAACAGTGCCATGAGGAGCAGCTGATGGGGCATCTTGGGGTTGTCTTGTATGGATACCTGGGAGAGGAGTATCCAGAGGTTCTTGGTTCCATCCTGGGAGCCTTGAAGGCAATTGTGATGTCATTGGTATGACAAAGATGACACCCCCAATCAAGGATTTGCGTCCTCACCTGACACCTATCCTCAAGAACAGGCATGAGAAGGTGCAGGAGAACTGCATTGATCTTGTGGGTCGAATAGCTGACAGGGGAGCAGAGTTTGTCCCAACACGGGAGTGAACGAGGATCTGCTTTGAGCTCCTGGAGATGCTGAAAGCCCACATGAAGGAAATTCGGTGTGCAACAGTCAACACATTTGGCTACATTCCCAAAGCCATTGGGCCCCAGGATGTGTTGGCCATGCTATTGAACAACCTGAAGGTCCAGGAAAGACAAAACCATGTGTGCACCACTGTGGCTATAGCCATTGTGGCTGAAACATGCTTTCCCTTCAAAGTGCTTCCAGCCCTGATGATTGAGTATCATGTGCCAGAACATAATGTGCAAAATGGAGTGCTGAAATCACTGTCCTTGTTTGAGTACATTGGAGAGATGGGAAAGGATTACATCTACGCAGTCACCCCACTTCTAGAAGATGCATTAATGAACCATGGCCTTGTCCACAGACAAACAGCTGCATCAGCATTGAAACATATGGTGTTGGGTGTTGCAGGATTGGGGTGTGAAGATGCTCTTATCCACTTGCTCAACTTTGTTTGGCCCAACATTTTTGAGACATCTCCCCATGTAATCAATGCAGTCATGGAGGCAATCGAGGGCATGAGGGTGGCACTTGGGCCTGCCATTCTGCTGAGCTACTGCTTGCAGGGTCTGTTCCATCCTGTGAGGAAAGTGCGAGAAGTTTACTGGAGGATTTACAACTCACTGTACATTGGTGCACAAGATGGTTTAGTAGCGGCATACCCAGTGTTGGAAGATTATGGCCAGAACTGCTACAGTCAACCAGAGCTCATGATGTTTGTATGATTTTCTAATCACATTTAGTTAATGTCATTTAAGTAATGCTGAGTGCTTTCTCAGCTTTAAAGACTGGATTAGTAAAATTGCAAAGATCACAACTAGGCAGTTTTATTGAGCCCCCCTTCCTGGTGACCCAAGTCCCAAGGAGATGTATGATACCTATCATGCTGATGTACAGACAGAAGCTTCTTGCACTCAAAGATTTGCACATACTCTTAAGCTCAGTATTGCATCAGAGCGATTTGCAACAACTGTCTGTCAATGTGCTTTACTAGTTAGGGCAATGCTTTTTGGTTTCATGATATTACTTGAGATTGTCTGTGAATCTTTATGGCAAGTAATTATGCATATCCTCAACCACCAACAGAAGAAGGGCCAGTTTCATGAAAGGAATGCTCCAATAGTATTGATCAAAATTTCTTCTTGTGGCTCTGGATGTCAATTGCAAAATTTGGAGGTTCTGATGATCAGTTTGGGTATTCAGGTCTTTAGGTGGAGATGATGGGAGTTTGCCTATATCCTTTCTTGCAAAAAGCATTCTATAATGTTTTAGGTTTAGATGCAGTAGCAGAAGGCTTAGGTATCTCTTAACCTGTTGAAATTGTTCAAACATGTTGATTTTGCAATAGTGTCTTCAAGAGTGTCCTGTGGTGTTTTTTCTAGCAGCAATTCTTATTTCCTTACCCATGGCCATATGAGAACCTCAAGTAGAAGGTGGCTGCTCCTTCTTCACTTGACTGACATACAGGGCAGATTGATAGCAAGAGTGAAAGTCTGGTGAGTAGCAGCACTTGGATGTTACACCACAATAGTCGTACATAGCTTTTCTCCTTCTTGAAGGAACTCCACAAAAATAAAACAGAAAAAGAAAACTTCTCATGTTGACAGGACTGCTGAGTATATGCATGCTGCAGTGGTGTGGGCAGCAACAGTCTGGTTCTTGTAGCGCAAAACAATACTCCTTGTTTCAAACACTTTAATTGCATCAAGAGAACAAGCTTAGTTTTTGTGTTACATTGATGACTGTCCAAAGGTAGATGAAATTATACTGATGAGCTTGTCTCCAGTGTTGCAGATGATGCGAGGTAGGTCCTCAGCAGGATCTGCCAATACTGATAAGCTTGTCTCCAGTGCAGCAGTTGATGATGTCTACGGCATGATCTGTGTGCACATCTGAAACATTGAAAGAATACTGCAATGACATAAAGGAGTGTAGTAGCCATGATGTGCATAAGGAACTGAGTTTCCTCCCTAGGTTTCACAGGAATCAACTGTCCAATCCCACCACCTTCAGGCATGTTGTTCACATGACTCAAAACAGTAGTAGATTTGCTCATATTAAAGAGAAAGAGAGTGAGATTTGAGATTAAATCAATCTGAAATTCTCCTGTCTGTGGATATCTTTGCCCACCTCATGTTTGCCTTGATTTGCTTCCTTACTAGCATTGGTGCATCATGGATCCTTGGGTAAACAATCCACTGCACAGAAGTACCTACTTTCCAGAGAGACAACACATGCATACACAAACACAAAAGCCCTAATTGCAGAAGGCAAGGTGGAGGAGGCAGGGGGAGGGCTGGCTATGGACAAGTTGGAAATCATTTTGCAGGATAGGTCAGTTCTCCAAAACCCATTGTGTGCAAGTACATA
This sequence comes from Sphagnum contortum, assembly GCA_963920785.1. Lineage (NCBI taxonomy): Eukaryota > Viridiplantae > Streptophyta > Sphagnopsida > Sphagnales > Sphagnaceae > Sphagnum > Sphagnum contortum. The sequence continues at coordinate 19,057,706 of OY987280.1, forward strand.
ATTCTTCAATCAACTGATGCAAAAATGCACTACTGTAGCTGATGAGGGCTCAGACACCCAAAAAATTGCCAAAACAGATGCTATCATAGTTGTTGTCCAAAAAAGCATCTGGGTCAAATGGATATGCTTGTAGTCCTCACCACATGGTCAACCGGTTTCACCATCTGCTCTACAACAACTCTGTGTGTGGCTGGGACTTCTTTCAGTTATAGAAGCACATCCATGGAGAGAAATATTTGACATCATAGCCCTAGTCTTGATATGTAAGACATTCAAGAACAGACAACAAAGCTTTGTTTATTGCTCCTTTTACTGTACCAGTGCATCAGATAGACCTGCTCAAATGGTGGAATTTCATCTCAGGAATTTATGAACTTGGCAGGTACTTCACCACACTTAGCTAGCAACACATTGCATTATACAGAAGGTCACAGTGACCCATTCTTCAAAATGTAGACATGTGGTTGAGCAGATAAATGAGACAAGTGCTTGATCATGTTCAAAGTATGTTAAGCATGAACCTGGATGCTTCACATCCTGTAAACACTGAACAGCAATATCAACTAGCTTGTGTTATTAGCATGGGTTGTGGATGTCATGTGAAAATCACCGCAATTTCTTTGGTATCACCCCTCAGCTAAGGAGTAAACCTGGAAACCTCAACTTAGAAGTTTAGCAAGGCAGGTAGTGATCTCACTTGTATTACCCAGAACAGGGCATCATCATATTATCATAACAAAGATTCAGAGGAGTGAGGAGAACATAGAATTATTATATTCTCTAGAGCTAAGTAGCTGTAAAACAGAAGTAGAATGCTGTTGCTTTACAGAAGAATTAAGATTATTATACATACATGAAATCTAAAGTTACAAACAGAATAAATAGGAGCAGTTTCCAAAGTGTGAAGCTTACATGCCTGGCCTCATGCAGCTGGAGGGATTGGCTCTCTCACCTGCATTGTCTTTCCCTGCCTAACTTTGTTGTCCAGTGGTGTTGTTGCTACTGCTCATTGCAGATTTGCCCTTACCTGCTCTTGCAACAGGCTGGCTATTACTTACTATCTGCGGACCTCGATTGAGTTCAATGCGAAGGGAACCTTGCCTGCAGATCACAGTAATAAACAGAGCACACAATTATAAAAGCACAAGTTAATCCAGAGTGGAGTTTCAGCAGCCAGGCTGTACCATTACCAGCAATGCAGACTCCCAGACAAACTGGTTTACTGGTGAGTACCTAAAACCTCAAACCCAAACCTCTTTCTTGACACTGTTTGACTGACTCAAGTGGGATCCAAGCTGAACTGTTTTTTGTAAGGAGCATGCCTGATTGTCATCTTCCTTTGCCGTTTCGCCGGTGGATCATCCACCATCTGCTCATTATATGTTGCTCCCACACCATTTGCTAAGGTTAAAGCATTCTGCATCTCTTGCCCAGGTTCCCAGGAAATGTCTGACTCAGTTGAACCCCTTGTAGGAAGACACTCCAGAATTTGGCAATCTGGGTCTTCTCCCTGATCTTCAATGGATCTCTCAACACTCCTTGTTTCATATGGTAAACTATCCAGAGAAGCCCCTGATGCATCATCTGCCCTTGATATTGTGCAAGGAAAGAACTGTATCTCTCTTGGGGCCTGCAGAGATCAAAGTTGGACAGCATCTGAAAATAAATCTTCAGTTGAACAGACCAGTTATAGCAGGTTCGCTGATGTTAAGGGCCATCAAATTCCATGAGACAAATTTCCTAGAAGACATATGGACAGAAGAGAACTGGCAAAAGCAGAAAATTTAGAGAAGACAAAAATTGTGCCCATACCAGGACACCTGACGAGGCTGGCAGTGGTTGAACTTGAGGGGGCACCATCTTAGGCATACTGTTCAACATTGACTTTCTCATATGATTTTGCAGTTGCTGCTGTTCCACTTCTCTTTGCAAAAGTAGCTCTAGTTTGTGCTTCCCACCATCTACTTGCGTTGTCGACATCTCCAGTTCTCTCTGCATGGGTATAAAAGATGGCATGACAGCACAGAAAATACCACCACCACAGAAACTCTCTCATTCTTGATCTGGTAACTACATAAAACAAGAGAGAGAGAGAGTGAGGACAGAATGAGTGAACTGAAAGAGAAGAAGAAACCCACCTCCAGCAGTCCAAGTGCAACAGCAGGCTCACTGATCTTCCAGACAGGATGGTCAGGCAGCACTAATGGTGCTCTTCCCACTGAAGTAATTGATGGCACATCATGTGATACTTTCATGCCCTTGAACTGCATGCAAGTTTCTCACTGTATTTAGATAATGTGCATTTATCTGTGGCCGAAATGCAATGATAGAGTATACCAAAGGTCCTGTTTCAGTATCTTCACTGGAGACTGTTGCTCAGGCGCTACATTCATATGTACCCACATTGAGTTTTGAGTATGTAGGGTGGTGAATTGGCTTGTGAGTGGGTATCAGGATTGAGACTCATTTGAGTCAAAATGATTAGGGACCAGACCCATCAACTCAATTTAGGCACCATAAAATGGAAAAAGAGTCACTTACATAAGTGTGTAAGAGGGCCTCATCAGCTGTGCATCGACGTGCTGGGTCGAATGCTAGCATTCGTTGTAACAGATCAATGGCATCATCAGAGGCATGTCCTGACAACCGTTTCACTACATTTCCAGCCTGCATTTTCAATAGCATAGATGAGTGGGGGTCTCCTGTTGTAGAAATTACTGGAAATCCATTGCTCCTGAATGAGGTAAAACAAAAGTTTTCAGAAAGATGAGTGGAATATAAGAGTGCTCACTCTTCCGGGAACTTTCTTGAGGTACGCACGCCAGTGGTCACTAGGCACACTCTCAATGTCTTTCCAGCAGGGCGTGCCGATTACATCAAAGGTCACATCCAGCTGCAGTTAACCATAAAATGCAGGACACAGAAATTATGTAAAATGTGACCAGCTTGCCTGTTATTGTGCATCAGCAATGGCAAAGATGGTCGCCTGGTTTCCTGCTGTGAGGTACTTGAGGTTCAGGAAACATTTACAGGCACCACATGTTCTTCAGGTCAACATGAAACCTCCACTGCTATGGATCAAACTAAGGACTTGAGAAGAAGGAAGGGTGCACCTGTTCATGCAATTCTGAGGTAGCATCATCAGTATAAGCTTCTCCTACCAATGGTGTATTTGGCTCCCCTCTATACCCAAAGACACAATCAAACATGTACACAAGATTATAGTAGCCTTTTTCTGGTCAAATTGAGGTTCATGTCTTCTGTTCAAAAGAAATTTGTTGCAAAGAAAGGAAGCAACGTACCGCACTCCAAAAAGTGGCTTCGCCCGAGATCCTTGCCCTTGAAGGTAACTTTGTCTCATAAGAAGCTCCTGTGCAGACCCAATGATGAATAAAAATCAGGCACAGAGTTCTTACCAAATTAGCTGAAATTTGGTAATCCATCAAACATCATCATGCCAGCCAACCAACACACTTGCACCTTTTCAGTTTTTTACTTCTACATCAAGTGTTTGATAGCCAGGAGCTGTGAAAGAACATTTTACTAGCTGAATTCAATCATTTCCCTGGCTTCCTGTGTTGATATAACTGCTTGACTAGATATGCCAACATGTACAAAGTCTTACCCCAAAAATGCAGCCAACCGACCACCTGCCATGTGCCAAATGATGATAAAAGGTTTATATCACAGAGGGGGAGCCTTAATTTCATGCCTCCATGTCAGTTTTCTATAGCAAGAAGGGGAGCAACCATGCAGTTGCTTGAAGTCTAGGAACTCATAAATGGGTGTGCTGCTTTGCTTGCTTACAAGACATGCTTCTCGATCTTACTACGTATGCAGAGTAAATCAACTGCTTCCTAGATTGAGAATTGCAGTCACTCTTTCCACACATCAAAAATAAATCACTGCAGCTTACATGTCAATGGCAGACGTGTACTGGCCTTGAGACATCACCACCTCTGGTGCTCGGTGGCTTGGTGTGACCACCTGTACAACAAGAGAATAGTTTGATTCGCTTGCAGAAAATCAGCAGAAACAGAGATCATGGGTGTTGACATTTTCACTTGATTGATGCAATCCCAAGCCAACAACTTGGTTTTCTGTTTGCAGTAACTTCCTAAATAGACCATGCAATGGAATGGTTTTCATGAAGGCCTATTTCTGGAGTAATGATCGTGTTTCTGGAGTGATGATCATTACTCCAGAAAACTGCACAAGTGCTTCCTTTGCTTCCAGACCCAACAAACTAGTAGATAATTGTTTGGCATCATTCTGCTGATCTGAATCCTAACAAGTATCACTACAGCGGGGGTGCCAGCATCACAAAATCTCAAACAAACCTCACAAAAGCACTCACCATCTTTGTGTACTGCCGAACCAACATGGGTTTTTTGGCTGTTCCTGGCCTTCTGCCAGTTGGCTTGGGTTCCAATGCAGTTGAAGCCTGCATTAAATGGCAAAAGAAGGACCAACTTTAGCCTTGTGAAACAGCATTTGTACTCTCATTTCATCCTCCAATAAACAGAGCAAGGTAGCCTCTTTTGCGAATTCAGAAGCAGAACAATTGCTTAGTCTTTATTATAAGTCACCAAAACACTGCCATTGCTAAACTATATGAGAATCTCCTCACCTCAAGAGCTGAACGGGCAAGTCCAAAATCACACAACTTTACACACATTTTTGCTGTTAGAAGCAGATTCTCGGACTTGATGTCCCTGCCACAGAAAGCACAATCACTAAAAATCCTTCAACTATAATAGTCAACAACCAGTGCCCCGTATGGGGTGGGATTCTTCTCTCTAAAAAGTGGCAATTATCCTCGCAAGAATCCATTCACATGTCAAGGAGGATAAAAGAAAAAACCAACCATACATGTTCTCGGTTGTTATCACTAGTTATGGATGGATGATAGCACAAAAGAAAGGTTACAATATCAACCATTGCATGGAAATTGCCCTACGAGAGAAAAATCTCCACAACAGTGATTTGAAGGTAAACATGAAGAATGAGTGCAGTCACAAACTTATAAGATCACAAACAACAAATTTACCTGTGCCACACATGACATGAGTGCATGTACTGGACAGCCACAAGCAGTTGCCAGATTAAGAGCCTTAGAGCCACAGGTGTCAGTGGCTCATTCTGGTGGTACAAATCACCTCTGCATAGGAGAAATTCATGCTTCCAAGAGTTTAGCATTGGACTTCATGATTTCCAAAACCTGTATGATGCCCTAGTATGTACACCTTGACCTAAACCCTCTTCTATGTAGACTAACTGACTGTAATGTCTTCCTGAACAAACAATAGATCTCAAACACAGAGAAAAAAGACTGTTGCCCAATAAGAATATTAAGCTCTTGGAACTGGTTATAAGAGTTCCACCTCTCAGCAAATTCAGTGGCGATATACAGATCTGTCGTATCTGATGATTCCAAATTTTGTGTTGTGAACACATTTGTCACTGCATACATTTAGCATATATGGAAAAACGACATCAATTCTTAAACACAGAAGAAACCCATAAAATCTATGAAAGAAAGTTTCATCAATCAGCTCTCCCACTCATGGGTACCCACTACCTACTTGACAGCACAGATTTTTTTAGGTTTATGCTGCTTGATTTTGCGCTATTGGCTCATTTATTCAATCCAATCCATGGGGTTTGCATGATGTCCAGTATTTGTACATTTTGACTGCAATTTATTGCCACACCACCTGGGCAGACCATTTGACTTACATGATATTATGTAGGGGTGACAAAGGCGCCGCATTATGCAAACTTCCCGCAGCACCCGTTTGGCCAGCATGTGGCAGTAAAAAATATCTGGCACCCTCTGGCAGCCAGCAACCCAGAAACCCATCAGCCTCTATGCACTAAATAGAAGAATTTTTTGGTTTCGGTAAGAAGCAAGCCAGTGCTGGCAAATGCCTTCTTCCCCATCCAAAAACCAGGCATGACCATGTAGACATTTCTTTTTTTTTGCATCTAAAAATCCCCAGCTCAAAGAGGAGGCAAGAGAGGATGATTTGCACCTTGAGAGCAATAATCTGGTTGAACTCCAGGTCAATTGCCTTACACACATCACCATATGTACCTGACCCTATGTGTCCTTGCAATTTGTACCTGGGTCCAACTGCAACAAATAAAACTGGAACACTAAATGAAAAAAAAAACAAAGGAGCTGAATCTAAACCCCAAGAAATCAATAGACAAAAGCAAAATTCTAGTCACGAATCTCTAATCTTCAAATCACAAAAACCCCACACAAAACAAAGTGCTAAACCCAACAAAAAAAACAAAAGGAGTTTCACAAAACCCCAGAACCCTAAAATTCAGGGTCCAGAATCTCAATCCCACCCACAACTAATTATGTTGTTGTTGACACAACAACCCATACTTAAAACGAGTCCTTTTGTAAGCACCTAATCCAAGACAAAATAGTGTGCATGTTATTTTTTTGTTTTGTTTTCCTTCCTGGTGGGGGGGAGGTAGGGGAGGGGAGGGAGTTTTAGTTTACATACCGAGCCATAGTTTGCCACAAACTGTGTAAATTCCTTTGGAAGCATCCACTTCATTGACTTCATTCCATGCCATGATTCCCTTCTTCTGCTGCTGCTGCTGCTGCTTCTTCTTCTTTCTTCTTCTACCCCCAGCAGCACTACTGCTAGAAGCAGCCAGCAGTGCACATAGGCTACTCAACAGCTCAAGGAGCTCATCACCACCATTCTATGAGCATGACTACTACTACTACCACTACTACTAGGAGGAGGACTGCATCCGTCGAGCACTTGCGTTGAAAGCAGGTTTGACTAGTTGCTTGAGGGATCTAGGTAGATCCCCTTAACTAGGTACCTATGTGGGGGAAAAAGTATATTCTAGCATACGGTACCCAGGAAAAGGTTTAGGTTTTTCCAGATTCGACGTAGCCCCCCCTCCGTCCCTCACCCCACCCCCGCCCTTCAAGTACCCATTACTGTTGCAACACTATTTTGTCTTGGATTAGGTGCTTACAAAAGAACCTCTTGTAACACTCTTACTACACTAGTTGATTGTGCATTGCAAAGCACAAGGATGAGGGGCATTACCAAAGCATGGACCTGCACTTGGTGTTGCACGATTTTGGTAAATGTCTCGACCCACGTGCTTTAACCAAGTGTAAAGAGCAATCTTGCATTTTGTTGGCAAGGATATTGTGTTGAGCTTCATACTAGAGTATAGTAGCTTAAGGGATTTTGGCCCCTACTAGGTAATAATAATAGGTCTATTTTTATACAAGGACTTTTGAAAGTTGATATCTGTATTTTGGCTTGTGTTGAAACTTGAGATTAGTTATAATAGAGTTATAATAATATCTTGAAAGATTTTTGACTCTTTTAGAGGACTCTTGGAAGATTGTATTTTCGCATGGTGAAATATTTGAGTTTCCATAATTCTTCTTTTGCCTTAAGATACTTTTTTTAATGTAAATGGCAAGGCCATAATGTGACACACCCCTTGTTCTTTTTTCCTTGTGATACCTGTTGAGTTTCATGGGGAAAAATAAGGCGTCGGGGTATGCATGGGCCATGCTTATTGTTTGGAAAAGAAATATAATAAAGAGGAACTCATGGCAATGAACTTTCAAGTTTTATCTTTTTTTTTAGGGTGGGGTTTTTGAGGTACCTGGCTACACACGTATTTGGTAGGGTAGATAGTGGGGTTAGTTGTAAGGTATAGTAGGGATTTGAGGGGTTTAAGGGTAGGGTGTTGAGTTTTAGATAGGGTTTTTGGATGTAATCACATTGTTCAAATTTGCAAGAAAACTTGTATGAGAATGTAGAAGGTTTAGACAATTTGTTGAACATAAGAACATGTTTTTGTTGGGCTTCATCTTGATGGTGGGAATTGTAGGCACCAATTTTCTGGCAATCTTCATAAAAACTAAAAACTTTATATGTATGTGGATATGTTTTATTTTTGGGTTGCGAGAATTTTTGTGTCATTTTCTGTTATAAGATAGAGTGCTCAAATGTATATTGAAGGTTTAATCGATAAAGTGTGTGTGTGTCCTTTTTTATACAATTATTTATAATTTTCAAAGAATTGAATTAATTTGTGGAGGAATAAATTTGGGAATAAAATGTGGTAATTTAAATGTGACATATATTGGTTTATGGTCTATCCAATATGCTTGTGTTGTGCCATAATGTGATTGTTGTGCGGGTGCATTAGTCCAAATATGGTCTTTATATTATATAGCAGGTTCTATAAATAATAGTTTTAAATTGTATTGGTTCATTAAATTTTATAATGCTAATGATTCAGACATTTTCATTAACATTTCCCATTACTATTGTTGGACAATTTTTTGGAATTTGTTGTAAGTTGGTTTGTAAAAAATTAATAAAATGATGTATTAATAGTGTCGTGGTTTATAAATTGTAATTATATGTATTGCTTGACATGTGTTCTCATTAAATGTTGTAGATATGAATTTAGTTTCAGAATGTGTCATAGTTATTGATTTTGATGAGATCATTGTTTTGTTGTAAAGAATCACAATGCCTGTTGATCATAACAAGAAATAATATGATTTTTTTAATATATTGTAGTATAAATATTTGGATCAATATGTATATTTTTAAATTTTGTTTCATATGAACAAAGTATATGAGATGCAAATATGTTCCGATTTGTTAAAAGATTCAAAAAATGTAATTTTAATGAATGAGTGCTTAAAGATTGTATAAAATTATAGTTTCTCTTTGAAACTTTTGAAACAAAATGAATGAAAATTCATACTTTGCATATGTGTTAAGATAAATCATTTCTTCATGCACAATTAAATCATAGCAATGACATTCATCATTTTTCATTTTAAAATTCGTGAATTTACGTGGTTAAAATTCGTTAATTTTTTTTTTTAATTTTTAAAAATTCGTTAAAATTGGTGCTTCTTTGGGCTTCCATAACATTCCCGCACTAAGAATGTCATAACTATGAATTAAATCTACATGAAAATTATTTTTGGATAATAGGGATAATAGATATATATTGTCCTTACATTTTATCCTATATAAAGTTATGTATGTTAAACCATGTTTTTTGACACCTAACGAGTCAAACACTATATGATCAAAAGTTAAACCTTGTGCACATTTTATCCTATATAAAGTTATGTATGTTAAACCATGTTTTTTGACACCTAACGAGTCAAACACTATATGATCAAAAGTTAAACCTTGTGCACAATGTATAGTTCATGTTACAATTAATTAAATTGGGAACTATATTCTTGTGATTATGTGTGAAAGATTACTAGCTATTTGTATTTTATTTATTTTTCATTCTATTGGTGTCCAACTTTTTTTTTTAATTTGAATTTTATCGTACATATGTGTATATTGTAGCTTTATGTCTAAACCAATACAAGGATTTTCAAAATTGATCCATAATAATTGTTTGTTGAAAACTTCTATATAATCTTGAAATGGGTTGTATTAATCAAAATGTCTTGTGTTAAGAATTTAAAAGTTTGACCAAATGTTATATCCAAAAAATTATTGTGCGTATTTTTTTTGCATTTGTATAAAATAAATACAATAAAATATCGTTTGATAGTGTTGGTTTTAAGCAAAAATTGTTTATATATGATATGTCTTTAGTAGTTTGCTCTATAGTTCAAAATCTATTAAGAACATGAATGAAATTGATATCATTTTGTTGCATAACTTGATACAATTCATAACATTTTACATGTAAATGCCAATAATTTGTGCCAAGGATATTTAACCCATATGTTTTTGGTTTGAAAATCCAAGAATCTCTAACTATAGGTGTTTAATAGAAATCAAATGTCATAATTATGTCAAGACCACCCATAAACTGATTATGAACATGTTTACATCTATTATCAATAAATAAAGTTGATTGTAATTTTTTATTAAACCATTTTTATTTTCATCAAAAAATGATTTTAGTTTGTTTATGCCTCTATTTAATGGGATTGCCAATGCAACATGTATTATTGTTCTATTAATGTTGAATGTTGCCTTTCTTGGATATGGTAATTTCATATTTTTTGGTTTTAAAGGATAAGGATTTATAAATTATTTTATGTAATATGATAACATGTATTGTATTACCTGGTGTTAACCACGTTTTGCAAAAACCCTTGCTCCTGATTGTCTTCATGTTTAGATGCCTATTTCATTAGAATTTTAAATATGGTTTGCAACATAGTTGTGTTTGTTGTATATGGACTACAAGATTATATTGTTAGCCCTTGTGTTTGGCTAATATCCAATCATTCATCTTGATGAATGCTAAGTTCAGGATGTCTCCTCTTGAACCAGTATCATCAAGAGCTCCTCGGTACCCCTCTTCAAAAAGGTGTTGACCTTGTTTGAATTAATTCTACCACTTTCAACTTGATTGTTGTAGGCTAACTGATAGCCCAACTTCCTACATGGAAAAAACCCAAGCAACCATAACATGATCTTCTTATTTTGTTAGCACACATGCTAGTCTAGGTTTCCTAAATCTTGTTCTCCCATACAAATGATCAGATAATGAGGTAAGAGCTATGTTTAAATGCCGACTTGCTTTCCTCCATGAAGTTGTCCCATTTTCAATTGCATTCATGGCTTCCAATGTTCATTGGTTCATTTGTCTTTAGTGATTAGAGGATCACATTTATTAACTCTCCTATGTTTTCTTGTTAGTTCTTATTCGTAAGATGGCAAGACATTATCCTTGTTTTCGCTTAGCTTTTCATGTAGTCCATTTCACTTCCTATGAGGTACATTGATCATCATGATTTAGATCCCCTTGGTCCCAACCTCCAACACGTTGGGGGTGTGTTATTTGGCCTTACAAGAAGTACAAATTTGAATATTTTACATTTACCCAACTCTCAAGGAAGTATGACAAGTCAAGGTATGTCTAAAATATATATGTTTCTAGTTGTTGGGAAGAAGTTATCAATGCATATAATTGTTTAAAGTCATCCCAAACTAAATCTTGGTTTGTTGTTTTTGCACAAGTAGTAGGTGTGTACAACAAACTATGATTTCTTGGAGTTAGATAAAATTTGCTTATCTTGTGACTACCTAGATATCTTCAAATTATGGAACTCTACACCCAACAATAACATAAAAATTTCTTGAACTTTTGGTTGTAAAATTGATCTATTGCAAGTTTTATTAGTTGTCCCTTTACATCCACGTCTGAATCCTAAATTCCTATTTTTTCTTTGATAACATTAGGATATGATCTTTGATGTTCAAGCTATTGTAGATCTTCAATGGCTACTTTACTATTTAGATTTGATCAATTTACCTTTAGTTTTTATAATATTTCTTTGGCTACTTTAATATGCCCTCCTTGCTTTGGTTAATATGCTAAAACTTTTGTTTTTGATCTAGAACTTTCTATAACTCTTATGTTACTTTCCTGTGGCTAGTCTAGCCCATATGCTCTCAAAATGTTGATGAAAGATTTCAAACTATTTCTTTCACAATTTGGAAGCTCTGACATGTTGAAAGAATTTTACTTGTGAATTTGAAAGATAGGATTATGAATCCAAACCTTCCTTTGTGAATTTGGCAAACTGGATGTGCTTGATTTTGGGGGGAAATTGGAAGTTTTAATTAATACATATTTATTATTCTTGCATTGGATTATTGTAAACCCTAATCCTTGTTTATGCTCAATTGTGTGCTATTTAACATGACCTTTACACCCCATCACCATGGTGATACTCATCTTAGTTTGCACTCCATTTGCCTATGACCACACTCATTCACATTCTAAACTTAGGGCTGGTATAAAATTGGACCATTTTTTTCCCATGACCAAACATTAAAAATACCCTTCATGTTCCCCCCTTGCATAATGAAAATCAACTCATCGTCCATCACTAAACTAATCCCTTGTAATATTATTCATTTTTTTTACAAATGTCCCCACATAAACCCTTAATTCCAAACACTAAACTTTGATGGCCAATCACCAATATGAAAAAATTAGAACAATTTTCTTTTGAACCAAACGTTTCGTAATGGGTTAAAAAGACAATGCCCATACGCATTTTTTTTCTCTTAACATAGGTTAATTCCTACATTACATGGGTGTTTGGTGATAGGCTTATGTTTGGTGATGGGCCAATTTACCTTAGTACAAATGTGATTTTAAAAAATGATCTTTGATAAAGCTAACAAACATATAACTTGAGTTCATAATAAAACATTAAATATAATATCTTATTTTCAAGACAAAACTTCTTGTGGTAGAGTTGCTTGTTTCTATGTGTATTTGAAATATCTCATTGAACAAAAGAACCTTAGGGTGTTATGCCAGGGGAACTCCTTCAATTTCATACATTTACATGTTCCCATGAAAATAAAATTTTCCTACGAAATAAGAAGGGAACAAGGAAATAAAGAGAGTTGTTTCCATAAGCAAAAGTTCCCATACTTATTTGTTCTCCTAAGGTTTGGGAACACCTTCAAGTTCATGCTCTAGGTGCCCTTCCTTCAAGAGAAGGCACTTGTACATTAACCTCCTTACAACAAAAATTTTGTACAAAAAAGTTAAGGTTGCTTAGGATATCATGATGCCCCCATGTTTTTGTGTTTTTCCCAATTTTGTGATGCCTCATTGGTAATTATTCAAAAGGAGATTTAGCCATGTTTGGCTATAGACCATGTATGACAATAGAAATTTATTAAAATCCATCTATATCTTGGTTACTTGCTTCAACAATGTGCAAAAACATTGCAATTTAAAATAAAAAAAATTCAAGTTTTGGCGATGTGTTTTAAAAATAAGGAATATTCGACAAAATATTAATCTTTTGAAAAAATAGTTCGTCACAGAAAAAAACATTGTGACCTAAAAATATTGTCAAGCGTTTTCTACGATGATAACAGAAACACTAATTTTGTTTTATTGTAGAGCTACCAAAGCCATGGTGTTTTGAAAATGTCGAAAAATTCAATTGTTTTCTTGTTTGTTTGTTGTTTTGCAGGTTATTGGGGGGCGGCCTTGGTGAGCTCGTTTCTATGATGGAGCGTGATCTTGGCTATTCAATGGATACTCTTTATGAACTATGTGAATCACGGTTCTAGTGGAGGATTGGTGTGGAGCTTTTTGGGGAACGAAAGGATGTGGAGAGGAGAAAGCTCAATGAAGCTGGTGGAAGTGAAGGAAAGACATGTTTTTGCAAGTGGGGAGAATCTAAGTTCATGTTTTTTGTTAACTAGGATGTGTGGAGTTTGTTTGGAATTTCATCGTAATCAATTCAAAATAGAAGTCCCTTTTAATTTCTTCTCCTCCTGAACCTAGCGCTTGATCTTCCGTTGTGCCAAGAGCATCAAGACGAAAATAACATGTCTAGTGTTTGCATCTTAGGGACTAGAACAAGGGAAATGATGAATGAGTCTAGGATTTCAGGAGTAGTTGTTCTAGCAACATCATCTTTGACAGTTTGGGGGTCTTAATGTGAATGTATAACGTTGTCACTTTGAGAAGAAAGTACCTGCTGGATAGTGGGAGCTCTGAGGTTTTTGGGAACAAGGGGATACTATGAAATATAAGATTACACTCACTTGTTTTGTTCTTAATCTCTATTCAATTTCTAAGAGAGATCATGTAATGATGTTGGGGTTGCACTTGTGAGATTTCTCTTGTTGAAGTATGAGTTGCCACACTCATTAAGCGGTTGGCTCTTTTAGAGGAAATAAAGAGAGGTCTAAATCCCTTGAAGTCCATAGAATTAGAATAACAAGATTTCCCTAGTTGGAAGGATTTAGGTTTAGAAACTATACCTATTGTAACATTCTTTCCGTTTATGAAGATTTCAGCTAATCTCATTGAGTTTATATTCACAATGTTAGGGATTTATACACCAGAAATCATCTTCCCCCTTTTCTGTTTCTTTTGGTGACAACGCTTTGTTGGCGCATCGTTCACACCAAGTTCCGACTGAAAACCGACAAGTTGATTCTGGTGCGGAATGACGGCTTTTCTCCAGAAGGCCACGGGTGGAAGTCTTATTACGAATTGGAATCTGTCATCGTCTCTGCCATTGCTGCTGCCCTCCGAGCACGTACGCACGCACGGCAGCGATGGCGGCATCTGCGCATCATGCCCAGGTTTTGCCCTCCTTCTGCATTCCTTCTTCTCCCCCTCCTCTTCCTCTCCGATCGTGGTTTCCTTCTCTGGTTCATGGCATGCGCTTCAGGCTTGCGGAGGAGTTCCATGTTTCAAACTTGTTTGATGATGATCTGTTGTCCTTGTTCCTGGTCTTTTTTCCTGAGCATCCTTGATCTGTTCTCGGCATGAAATTCCACCTGGTTTGTCCAGGCTAACTAATTCCTTGATTCCTCCATTTCTTTTTTCCTGCTTTGGAATGTTTCTTTGCGTGTCATTTTATAGCCGCTGTCTTGTTTTGCGTGGCACTCTCTCAGGGTGCGTGCACCAGCAGCCCTAAGTTACGCTGTCTCTGTGGTTCCATTTCTACGTTTTGGTGGTTCAAAGTTAGGAATTACAATTGCGAAGTACAAGAAACTACTGCATGGTCGATTTGGACAATAATTTAGTATAGTTCTTTTTATTGATCTTCACATGCCTTGCCAATGATCTAAGTAGATGGCTGTGAGGTCTGCAATTGCAGGATAGTGTGCTCAATTGTTCTCCAAAGGACTTGACTACTACTGTCCATGCTCAGACATTGAGTGGATGATGTTATACATGGAGTCCTGTGAACTAACAATCCCGCATTAGTATGTAACATGATGTAGTTATATCTGATCGAATTGTTTTACTCTCTTATCTGGAATGTGCAGTTTGTTCTGACTCTTGATAAAAAACTTCAAATTGAATCAGGTAAGAAAGGAAAAAGATGGGAAAGTATCTGCAAACATATGTACAACAACACAAGCTCATGAGGAGTCAGCAGGTATACCTATTATATCTTGGGCTTGACTGCAGTTTCTGTTCTGTTTTTTAAATGCATTTGTCTGAGTTTGAGTTTGAAGCTGCAGTATTGGAGTGCGTTTAGGGTTTCTGACCCTCCAATAGAATCAAATTGAGGTTGTGGCATTTATCAGAGAAAATAATCAATGATGCAAGGATAGTAGTGGAGTGCAAAGATTTTTGAGTCTGATTCCAAAGGGTGTGGTGTATTCATAGATCACAATCAGAGGGTCAAGGGGTCAGAGGTATTTGTGGGTGGGCTACCGCGTAGTACAAATGAGGAGCATCTTCAAGAGGATTGTAATCAATGTGTCAGAATTCATGTGATGAGTCTCTTTGTGGTGCTTCAGCATGTTTTTTCTATCTGGTCCTAATTACTGAAAAAAAAATTCTTCCCTCATGCCAGAAGTTCATGAAGAGAACCAGTTTCCATGCCTAGAAAGAAAATGTAGTGGAAGCTAATGGGTTAACAATAGTAACAAACCTCACCTATGTAGTGAAGTACAATAGAGCAATGTGGCAATGTCTCTGGATGTTTTCATCACAGTTATTTGCAAGTTGTGGGGACATTGTGGAGGTGCGCATCATGAAAGATCATGTGGGTGTCTCAAAGGTAATGTCCAACTTTCTCTAAGTTGTGCACATGAAATATGCAAATGTGAATCACCAGATGATGATTGTTGGAACCCATCTAGACTTAGGCAAGGAGGTATATGGTGTGTGACTAATCAAAGCTGAGAGCAACAAGGATTATCTTGAACAAACTTGTACTTCCTTGCAATCTGTGTAATCTTGCTCTCTTGATTAGGGACCCGCACTGCAGGAAAGTTTTGATCTGTTGACTTCTTCCCCAAGGTCCATTTCCCTTCTTCATCCAAGAAGTTGTGGACTTGCAACTGGTTGATTACCTGGAATCATGGGCTTTCTGGCTGTAGTCCCTGTGTTTCACTAGCAATTGGACTGCTTGTATTGTCTTACATCAGTATTTTCTTCTGTAGAGCGGACTTTGTAGCACCCTTCTTTTTTTTCCATTGGTTTCTCCCATATGGATTGACAGGGTTTTTTGTTGCAGGGGCATGGATTTGTGCAGTTCTCGAGTAAAAAGGCAGCTTTGAAAGCCCAGAAGGAGGAGAATGGAAAACTGTTGTGCATCCTTTCCCCAAATCCTTCTCTTCCCTTCATGGCCATTTAAACTTGAATGAAGGAACAAAAACTGAGTAACACTAATGGGCAATTTAAAATTAATACAATCTAAAATGTAATGTTGAAATCCATATTCTGTTAATATCAAACGTGAAATCATGAAGTACAAATAAATTATTAAGCTGAAAAATGACTTTACTACCTATTTGGTCTTCAACAAAAGTCGTTAAATCAGTTATGGGTCCTTATTGTAGGCAGTACTTTATCTTATTTTTTCCCTTTGTCTGCCCTTGGCCTGATTCATCTTTTTCTCAAAAGAGATGGATGATGCCCAGACACACTTTGGACCCATGTTATGCACGTTTGGAACTTGTAATGGACACCTAGTCATTACATCCATCATAACCCCACAACCTGCATAACAGAAACCAAAGTGTGTATGGGCAAAACCATGGTGTGTTTGGGACCACCAAACACGTCTTGGATGGGCAAAAGGCCAATTAGGGGAAAAAAAGAAGTAGGCAATACTTGGCTATTGACTTGTCCTAGGCTCCTTATTGTGGGAATGCCTTCACCTTGGGGATTTAGCTTACATGTAAAACATTTACTTAGGGGGTTGGATGTTTAGGGGTTAGAGAAGCCCACCCACACCCTTATTTGGGCCACGAAGTGTGCCTATCACATTGAATATAGAGTGTTAATTCTTTCGCCAGCTTCATGAAACAAACCTTAAATTAAACAATACTATTGTAGCATGCAACATTGGCCCAAGTGTGAACACATTCGTTGTTTTTCACATTTTCAGAATTGAAGTTTTTAAAAATTTGGCAATGTGAACACATTGAAGGCGCAACTGAGTTTTCCTTTCAAACCCAATTTTTGCAATTTGTTTGAGTTTCCAGCAACAAAATCCACTAAAAAATCATTATCTTCCACACCTTAGCTCTGAAAATTGTGAAATAAACTCTATTGAATCTGACTTGGGGAGGGCTTTCCAACAGCACCAACAACACCCCTAAATTCAAATTCAGTTTTGATTTTATTTAACTTTCATTAAGAAAATGGTTCAATAACCAATGACTTCCACACTACAACAGTTCCAAACAGTCTCAAACCAAGTCATTGTACCCTCTACTCATCCAAAGTTTTCCAGAAATACCAAAGCTCAACATGAAACGCTGTGGTTTGGGAGATCTGACCATGACAAACAAAACAAAACAAACTACCTTGCTTCATAGATAGATATGGTGAAAAACTATTGAAGGGCCACCACTTGGGCAAAATATTAAGGCTACCCAATCAGAAGCAATAATTTTATCTTATTGGGCCTTGTGCTATCTTGTAGGCCTTTACAGGTCCAACCCCTTTTGTCACTATTTGAAGGCAACATTTTGTCCAACCAATCTAAAGGCATTTTACTGACTGCATGTGGATGCCCTGATAGGTAAGAATTCTTATACCATACCTGGTACTTAGGTTCAACACTAATTAATTCCTAAGAAGGCCAGCCCAAAAAGGAAAACAAACTAAGGGCGACTCTAGATGAGGGTCCAAGGTCCACGGACAAATGAATTCAAGCAATCTTGTTGGTTGAAAGCTTTGAATTGGTCCCAAGGCCTTTTAACGACGGTCCAAGACCAAAAAGTGGCAAATTGAGGCTA
Organism: Sphagnum contortum; assembly: GCA_963920785.1. Classification (NCBI taxonomy): domain Eukaryota; kingdom Viridiplantae; phylum Streptophyta; class Sphagnopsida; order Sphagnales; family Sphagnaceae; genus Sphagnum; species Sphagnum contortum. Next base: position 19,075,471 of record OY987280.1, read on the forward strand.
AACCTACATGGCACCTGTTTTGGAGGGGAAATCAATTGGTTTGGACCAAAAAGCAGTGATTAAAGGAGAGCTCTTGATTTGGAGAACGAAGAATCACGCTAGGGACCAAGGTAGAGTCCAACTCAAGGATTCAATTTGATTCAAATCAGTCCAAACTGGTTCCTAGGAAATTGGACCCTGAACCCTTGTCTAAAGTGGGCCTAAGAGCAATAGAGATATCCATAAACTGCCGCCTTCTTTGCCACCCTCTTTCATCCTGATTTTCATATTTCCTGAAAAGTCCCATAAACTGGGACCCAAACTCAGAATACGAGGTGGAAACTGGGTCAGTTTTGGAGGGAGCACATATTTCGCCTACACACCTTCTCTACATACATAAAGGGGGTTCACTTAATTCAATTGAAATACATTTAAAATTATTGAATTGAATTTAAATAAATTTGAATGGAATTTAAATTCAAATAAATCCCATCCAATTCAAATTTAAAAAATTAACTTAAATTGAATGAAATTAAATTAAAATTCAGATGGAAAAAAAAAAGAGATGAAAATTGATGGAAAAGATACTTCAGTTTCGATTTCATTTAGTTCCATTGAGAAAAATGGTGCAATAATCAACAGCTTTCAAACACTGTAGCTTCAAACAGTCTCAAACCAAGTTTGAGAATGGTTTGAAACCCCTTACTCATGGAGAGCTTTCCAGAGATACCGAGAGCTTGGCATGAAATGCGTGGTTTGGGAGACCTCAACTTGACAAATCAAAACAAACTACCTTGCTTCATAGATAGATGGTTAGGTTTTTAATTTGTTGGGAGGGTGTATGCAAGGTTTTTTTTTCTTCAGTCGCATTGAGCCACTTTGATTGGCCAATATAGCAAAGAAATTTTGAAACATTGCGCACTTCCCAAACAGAAGGAAAAAGAGATGCTTTCCCTTAAGCCCAGCTTTAATGGTTATGAAAGTTCAACCTTGGGCGAAAAATATGTGATAAAATGTGATGCTATTGGGAACATTTTGAGGAACACATTGGGAACTTGGGAACATGTTTGAGAATCCACATTGGGAACATGGTGGGAATACCAAAATCCAAAGAACTCCAGCTTCCTTCCTCCCTTCCAAGCTTCATTTGATTTTCTTGGAATGTTTTCTAAATAAGAAGAGTGTCTTGTAAGTTATGACTTCTAGACCTTGTGGATTTTGTACATTGTAAGACTGAGATGCATTCAATTTGTTGCACTTACCTTGGCTAACTTCAACACTAATTATTTTATTTTCAAAAAGGGTTGAAAATTTCCTGAAAAAATACAAAATGAAAAAAAATTCTCAAGGAAAATATGGAATCGTCATGAATGTTTTAATTTGTGAGGATGAAATTTTCAAAATTAAATTAATTATTCAACAAACATGTGTTGAAGTTGCCAAGGTACTATGACATTTAGTCATTTGGCACCCATGGAATCAGAAAATATCCATAGTGTGGGTGTTTTGTTTGGGGTGATGGGCCAATCCAAAAGAGTTCAATCACAAAACTATTCCAAAAAAAAAAAATTTAATCACTTTGGACACACCCCCCATAACTAATTGATAAACCTAACAAAATAAGTACCCCCAGTTCTTAAGAATTGGCATTAGCATAGCCCAGGCAAAAAATTGGTGATGAACATTTTTGGAAAGAGAAATTTCATGCAGCGAATGAGAATGGTCCATTTTTTTTTGTCTTTTTGAGGGAGGGGGGGCAGGGCAAGACAAGGGATTTTTTGTTTTTTTGCCCTTGCTCCCAATGTGTTCCCATTATGTTCCCATCAAGTTCCCGAAATGTTCCCAAATAAGGGTTCCCTAGATGTCCCACCCTCTTAGGGGCAGGTTGCAAAAGAGATTGCAAATGATTCTTTTCCTGGCAAAAAGGTGAATTTTGATTCGCTAGAAAATGGCAATGAAGGTTCATGAAGCACAAAAAAATAATTTTTATTTATTTTGTGACTAAAGCTTCAAGGTGGGTGAGGTCTCCTTGGGTCCATGATATAAATAAATAAATAAATAATTCATCCAAAATAAATAAATAAATAATATTATTGGGATTCATTCAAATTACAAGCTAATTAATCTGTATAGTCCAGGATTTCAACAATTCCTTCTCTCATCTTCATCGTCTTTCATACTTAGAAGTTCAATACATTGAAGTGTGTGAAAGAAAGGTGAATTTCTCTTCTCTTTGGATCAGCTTCTCAAGGAGATACTACATTCTAGATGGTTGGATTGGTAGACAGTTCATGAAAGCACCCAAAAAAGAAAAGAAAACAGAGAGCTTGTTGTTTGCGGGTTGTGGGCAGATTATCAATGGTTAAGCACCAAGCATCAATGGTCTTGGGCATACCCAAGAGTTTTTGCAGATGCATCTAATATTATAACTTGTGTATGCTTAGGAAGGTGGATAATTTGTTCATGGATCTTGCAACTATCTGAGGATTAGAATACAAGAAGACCTAGTTGGTATTATATATAGTTCTTTTCAGATCCTTCTCATTGGAAATTAATCCTTAGATCAATGATGACAGAATAGTCACCAAAATGGAGGAGAGCCATGTTTTGGTGCTTGGAGCTACCGGATACATTGGGAAGTACATTGCAAAGGCAAGTGCTCAATTGGGTCATCCTGCTTTTATTCTAGTTTGACCAGCCACTTCGGACTCTTCCAAAAAGGAGCTACTCAACTCATTTACAGCAGCTGGGATCACAATCTTACATGTATGAGACACCTGGAATTACCTTTGTTTTTTTTTCCCCAAGATATGTATACACCAAGGCTATTCATATTTTTGAGGAATTTTTTTGTTCCTGAATCCTTTGTGGGTTTAGTCTTGTAAATTGTGTTGACGTCATTAGTTAACTTACATACTTATATGGAACATTGGAGTACAATATGTTATACTTACTCTGATGTTCCATAACATTGGGGCAAGACTAGGAGCTTCGTTTTCCATCTAAACCAATAGAAATTAGTTTTACTTTAGTTTTGGCAATGATAGGGGGACAATTGGAGACAAAGAGAGCATTGTTGCAGCACTGAAGCAAGTCGATGTGGTAATCTCTGCTCTTGGAATGTCACAATTGTTGGACCAACTCAATCTTATCAAAGCAATCAAGGAAGTGGGACGTATCAAGGTATGTCTACGAATCTCCATTTATGTATTTTCTTTCAAGGATAATGTTGGATGTAGATCAGTTTAATCGTAATTTTTGTAACTCAAAAAACCTATATCGGATAGTGCATAGAGTGTATTGTGAGTTTTTTTTCCAGCAGCAATATCATTGTGAGATATGATTTATCTCTTGTGAAAATGCAACTTTTTCATATATATGCAAACAAAGTGAAACACAACCCATTTCCAAGCAAAGCGAAATATATTGCAAACAAAGTGTGAACACAACACATTTCCAATATATTCCCAAAGCTACTTCTAAGAGCATTATATGTAATTTGTCTTGTGTGCATGGTGCGAATTTTGTAGAGATTTCTGCCTTCAGAATTTGGGACTGATGTTGAAAGAGTTGCAAAAATTAAAGCCATTCAATCTGTGTTTCATCCCAAGGTTGAGATTTGCAATGCTATAAGGGAGGCAGGGATTCCCTACACATGTGTGAACTGCAATGGCTTCATTGCCTATTGCGTGTCCTTTTTCCAAAGAGAATTTGCAAGTGCCGCCAAGTGACAAAGTCACCATATTTGGTGATGGGAATGTGAAAGGTAACAAAAATTATGTGGAATAGCACTAATTTTTGAGATATTTGAATCTTTCATTTATGTCTTCTAATTTCTTAAACTTTCTACTCTTGGCACAGCAATTTTCGTTGCTGAAGATGATGTTTGCAATGACTACTATCAAAGCGATTGATGATCCCCGGACTCTGAATAAACAACTTGTGATTTGTCCTTCTGTTGTAAATTTCATCTTCTTGTCACTTGAATTAAAAGTGGACCATCATTGAGAGTACTCACCTTTGAAAACAAAATGGGAAACTGAATGGGTTGCACAACATTAGATGGTTGTGAACTTTGCAGAGCTTCCATTTCCAGATGCTATTTTACCAGCTTTAGCATTCTCTACCTTTGTGAAGGGAGATAATCTTTTCGAGCTTGGACCAGAGGATGTACAAGCAACAGAATTGTACCCGGACCTTGCACTATGCTTGTCCAAAGTGTTCAACTGTTTTTATCGGATGCTCATTTATGTACATTATTGCTTGATTTTGCGATGTGAGATCACAAAGTTACTTGTTCATGCTAGATCATATGGTTTCTTTGAGCTCGTTTGATGTGTCAAGTTGTGATGGGCAATCCATCAAGAGGTTCCCCCAAAACCTAACAATCACTCATGTTATCACAATATTGACATTATTATTGCCATGCTATTGGTTATAGATCTTGATTACCCTAAACACTCAAAGAGAGAATAAATGATAAGTTCGCTCAAATTACCCTAACCAAATCTTTCCAACCCATCTTTGTTTATCCAATTTCAAAATTATTCACTTAATTTTGGTGAATGGATTCATAACAAGTGGTTATAATAATGTATAACATTGCATTTGAAATGTGTTAGAACCCATAATGTAAATTTGAAATTGTATTCTAAAAGTTGTAATTTCCCAATTCTCAACCTAAATGACAATTCTCATCCTAAAATACAACTAAATTCATAAACCATTTTTGGGTGTCAAATGCCCTTCCAAATTGGTTGTAGCTGATTATGTTATGGGATGGACATTCATAGGTTGCCTGATGTTAGTTAACACTCTTATCAAATGGTACCTTGGTTGGTGGCTTTGGCACAAATTATATTATTTTTTTAGAAATGTTGAAATTTTCAAAAAAAATAAATTCAGAGAGAATATTTGGTGAAAAAGGAAGAATATTTTGTGATATTATGGAATAGTCTTCTTTTCGAAATAGAAATTTCAAAATTAATTAATTATTCAACCAACATGTACAAAAGCCACCAAGGTATTACAAGGATTGCTTTTGTGTTATATTGTGCAATAAGTTTTCTTTTAATGTTTGAATGAGTTCAACAAGGGTTATTTTGGTGTTGAATTATTATATTTGAATAATCTATTCGTGAAGTTTTTTATTTTGTATTTATGTTGCATATTTTGTATTTTATTTTGTTCAGTAAGATGTTCAAGAATCACACATTGAATTTTGAATATATTTTAACGTTATGTTTTTGTAGGGATTGTTTTGTGATTGTGTAGCAAAGGTGATTTTTTTGGGGGGTGTTTTTTTGTGTGTTTAAGTGACTTAAATAAAGGTTTTTTTTGTGTCTTTACTATATATTGGTTTTGTATTTGGCTATTTTTGGATCCATCTACACAAAAATATATACTTGAGCATTTCTAGTGAGTTTTTTTTAGTGTTTTGGTTACATTTTAACAATGTGTTTCTATAGGAAGGTTTTCTTGTTTGTGAGATTTTTAAAGAGGATTTTTTGTGTTTAAATTATGTTTTGGCAATGTGCTTTCATATTTGGTTGCTCTAGCATTGTTCTCAAAATGTTTTTTGTGCCACAATTTGGTGTAATGGCTTAGTTCCAATCCATGTAAGGCCTTGGTTCCTCGTTATAATAAGAAAAGGTCAACACCTTTGAATGTTGTTTCTTCTATGATATAAAGGTTTACAAGAAGTCAAAATTAAAAAAGGTGAGGGTATAGAGTTTTACAAGAAGTTAAAATTGAAATTTGTGAGAGTATCAAATTTTACAAGTTAAAACTAAAATTTGTGAAGGTATCAAGTTTTACAAGTTAAAATTGAAAATTGTGAAAATATTGAGTCTTACAAGAAATTAAAATTGATAACCTGCCTACAAAATGTAGTTACTTGTTGACTTTTTAGAAAGCTTCAATGTGCTTACCTTACAAACCTAAATTTGCAAGGTTCTAATTTTAGCGAGAGAGAGAAAAAAAAAAAAAAAAAACACTAGTTCCACAATTTGGTCCTTGTGTTGATTCCACCAAAAAAGATGTTGGGTTAGGTTTGGGTTATAAGAACTAAACCCTTTAGTTTAGTTTAACCCTCCAAACTGAAGAACCCACCAACATTGTATGAAACCTTTTCCTTTTGATAATTTCACCACGATTTCTACTTGTAGAATAAATAGAAAATAGAAAATGATTGTTTCCTTTTCCCCCTTATTGTGTGAATAGAATGAATGTGGGTCATTTATATTCATATACATAACTTTACATATATTGATCCTTGTAAAAGCTATACACATTTGGCCTTATTTTAATTCGGAAGTTCAATGAAGCTCATACATTCTACTTTAACAAATATATATTAAAATCCATACACCCACCCAACATTAGTTTGCATATAGAAAAAAATAGCACATGTATAATATTAATGCTTTTGGATTTAAATATGATTCAAGGTTTTAGACATAAAAGTGATTTATAGCCAATAAATTGTACTTTCAAAATGTAATACCTTCATACATTACAATAATCATCATTATGGAAATATTTTTTTTTTATTGCAAATAATAGTTGGTATACACACATTTTATATTCAAATCAATATAATAATATGAATGGTGTAAGGCCCCAAACCTGGTAATTTGAGCAACCTCAAATGTGACCATTCTTTTTTAATATGTTTACAAGTTCCATAAATTCATTTTTAATGCTGAAAATGTGTATTGCATTTGTACAATGTCATTTTTAATGTATTAGTTTAGCATTTGGATAAGTATGAAAATGATTCAATGAATATAAAATATCTTCAACATGTTTTTAATAAAACTCAAAATTAGTGCTAAATGTGACATAATGAAATAGTGTAAAAACATTAATGGTTGCCATTTCATTTTAAAACATCCCCTCCCTTTGTGAAGGCAAATTTTTTAGATATAGTAAGGCCTCCATATATACAGATATCTAAGAATATTGCTTTGATTTGAAGGTAACTTTTGAACTAGCATGAAAGGCAAAATGCTGTTGCCCAACCCTTCCCCAAGCTTTGTATCAAACCTTTGTATAATTCACATGGTTTTTAGTGACAAGTTACCCTGGTGTCACTTAGTACAATTGGGTAGGCTGAAACAGGCTACATCTAGCATGACCTAATTGCATTCATGTGGACAGACATATTTAGTTTTGCATTAAATGGTGTATCAATTATAAGTGGGTGTGAAGAGACATCAAAGTATCCAAAGAAACTACCCCAATCCTCCGCATTCATTTCCTTAACCACCATGCTTAGGAAGTGTACAATCCGTCAGTGAATATAGGTCATCTGTTGTTGTCAACAAACCATCCACGACCCATGGTGGTGGGGTCATGCCTGAACTGGACTTGTTTCAATGCTCTTGAATGTCATAGAGGACTATGGAAGAGTTCAAAAATGAAGAAGAATTCTTCAAAAACCGAAAAAGCTGATGAAACTCTGGCAAAAAACTCCTTAAACCCAACACACTGGAATCAAATAACAAAATTGATCTCAATCCGATTCTGGTTCTCAAATGAGTTTGGTCAAGTTCCAGTTGCTTGCAATGCCATAACCAAGGGTGGTTCCACTTCAGTTCCAAAACCAGTCAGACCCCCAGTGATTATTTACCTGTAGCCAAATCTGGGTAATTCCTCTTGTGGACGATTGCCAGTGTGGCTACATCACAAAATTGGTAAAAAACCTCACTCCAGAAGAGCCCTGGCATCAGTATTAGAGCACATTGCTAGGTAGACAAGATACAGTGCTAGAGTTCCTATGAAACCAAAAAAACCAAACCAAAAATCATATCTAGAGAACAAATTTTTATGAGTATTTGGGCCAATAGATAAAATTCTCCAATCCTCGAAACTCCCAATAAGGTTTGTATACAAGTATTCCACAACTGTTCATTGCAACAAAAGAAATTGGGTTTTTCTTTTCCTCTTTCATATCTAATAAAACTTGGATTGTTAAGATCAAGTACCAGAACTATATTATTATGTCTAGTCTGTGCAGAGAGTTGTGATTTCCAACAAACAATTTCTTTGGCAGGCGGAGATGAATCTGCTCCGTGCAAGTGAATTGTGAACACAAAATCTACCGAATCCTAAATGGGTGATATTGCCCATGCGCTAATTTCAAATCACCAGTTAAATTATGGATCTGAAAGACTCCCCCAGTACTGTAGTATGAGTCATCATTCTAGAAACACTGCAGAGATGTAGACTGGACCCATTTTCTGTTTTGTGAAAGCTGCAATGGGAATTTGATGTGATCAGTTGGTGGTGCTGTCAGTGAAGTTGAGGGATATGGGATTGAGAGCTGGGTCAGCATTGTTTGAGTTTCGAACCCAACAGTGCTTGCGGATCTGTCCTTGTGTCCCTGTGAGAACACCGAACTTGCCCATCTTTCGCAACGACACACCAAATTGCTTGAAAAATGCATCCTGGTTGTTGGCATAGTGTTCTACCAGTTTGATCGTGCGTGGGTCGTGGAAGAGCGACTCATCCGACGTGAATAGACCCAGGTTGTTCTTCAGGTTCTTGAAGTACTGGTTGTCGAATTGGAGCGGTGTGATCGGGTCGTTGAAGAACTGTGTGTTGTTGTCGTAGTTGGGTAGCTTGATGGCGCCGTTGTCCGTGCAGTTGGCCACCAGCTGCTCACTGTAATACTTGGGGTATTGAGAGTCAACGTGCGGATATATGCGGTCGATGATGCTGTTGCAATGACCTTGCCCGATAGTGTGTGCGCCTGTGTGCGCATTTTGGAAATTCCTAAAGTTAGGGTAATCCAAGCTCATTTGATGCAAAAAAAATTATAAAACGTTTCGGGAAATCGTTTCCGGATTCAGCTGCGTCGCAAACTGCTGCTATACGTGTACATCATGGAATGGGTGAGAATTGAACGACTCACTGACCTGAGAGAACAACCAAATCGACGAGGTCCAGGCCAACAAGTTTGAAGTCTTCCAACAAGCCCGAAACCTTGAGACTGAAAGCGGGTAAAAGTGTTTCGGAGCTTGGGGCATAGGAAGTAAGGCTGTCCCTGCGTCCGAGCTCGATGTCATACAACGGTCCTCCCGCCTGTTACGTACACGGACGCAGTAACGATCAATATCCAGAGCGGCCAGAAAATGCAATGGAAAAACATGAGATGAAGGAGTTCTTCAGGCTGCAGAAGAATGTAAGTTATTCCAGCTATATGTTGCAAGATTCGATGACAGCATTCACGTACTTGTAAGCGTATGGGAAGAATCCAGTACCTGCTTGACGGAGTAGACAGCAACCAGAGCCAACACGTCCGCGCAAGAGACAACACCTGGGCACTCTCTCTCTAGTTGCTCTTTGATGTCGTCGATCACGAAAAAGTTTCCAAGACTAAAGTTGATAGCCGCGTCCTTCTCGGCCTGGTTCACGTTGGTGGAGTTGATCAGAACAGAAGCATCACACCCTTGCACGAAACAGTCATGAAAAAACAAACGCAACTGAGGACCGGCACTGGTAGGATCGAAAGCGAATTCAGCCGCCACAACTTTCTCCACAATCAGCGGCAGCTGAGGACACGTCTTCTTATAGAAATCGAATTCCAAAAGAGGTACATTAATATAGTACTCATGGGGAACAACATCTGCACTGTAAACCGCCTCAATATTTTCAGCTCCCAAATTGCCCGGCCGGGACCTTGGCACAACTCTAAGGTGAGCTTCCGCCACCTCAGAGAACATCAATAAAAGGACCACCAAAACAAAAACAACCGGAAGCACGACATTACTAGAAAAACAAAAACAAAATTTCCGGTAATAAGACAAAGGCCACCTCATGGCGCCCCGAACTCTTCTTCTATGTTTATGCACACTCAAGTAAGCAGCCTAAACCCTTGTAGAAAATTCCTTCTGGTTTCTTGTCTGTGCTTTTTGCAGCGGATAGCAGAGTTATTGCAGATACTACACAACCCTAAAATCACAAAACCACGTCATTGGGCTGGGTTGCTGGGTTGCTTCCGTCCTTCCTTCCTGTGCAGTTGCAGACAACTTGGCTTGGTAGTTGGTTCTAGTACTCACTGCGCTTCGAACTTCGAGGGTACAGAGCTTGGAAAGCATTCGAAATCGTGGAAAGCCGCGTTAGAAGCTCCGCACACTTGAAGCTTTGATGAGGAGCAATGAAGATGGATACGGCGTGCCTGCAGAAGCAGTTATAGCTCTCTGTTTTGTGAGGGTTTTCAATCGCCGAAAAATGAGAAAACAAAAAAATTTTAAAAAAAATTGCCAGATTTCTTTACTTGGTTTTTCAGATTGTGGCCAAAAAAAGAAAAGAAAAAAGAAGGATGATGATTCAGTATTTTTGCTCTGATTTCTAGTTATAGCCAGATTTGGCTAAAATATTCCTACGGATTAGGGGTGATCGCCACTTTTCTTTTCTTTTTTCCCACATCTTCTTCCTAAGAATGATAGAGCCACTTTGGCTACAAACAAAAACTCTTAAAAAGAAAATCCCACTGGCTCAACTTCCCATACTCGTGGAGGTTGAGGAGCACGTACATACGGTCAGATACATACGGTCTTGTCATACGATGGCAATTTTGGATACAATACGCATAGCAGTGGGAAATCGTATGCATATATGGTCCTTTTCAGACGGTGGGAAATCAGTTAATGAAAATTCATTTAGGTATTTATTTTCATAAATAGTGGGAAATATATATTCAAATGGTGTTTTCCAGTGATTTTCTTTTGGGTGGGAAAATTTTACCATTTTTCCAAAAAAAAATCTTTTGGAAAAACAATATTCTGTCACAAATTTCCTTTCTTTTTGGGAGAAAAAATCACCAAAAATAAGATTTTAAAAATTAATTTTTTTAAAATAACAATAATAATTTTATTTTTTTTTAAAATCATCACTTAGGATAGAATCCATCTTTTCATTTAGGGACTACTTACATATGTGGTTGTGGCTCTTGCTAATGATCGCAAAGCCAAGAACATTTGCTGATTATAAAGCCCTAATTGGGGGCATTCCTAGACTAAGGGGCAAAGGATTAGGCCATAGCCTATCTAGGTTTGGCTTCAACATATTTGGTACATCCTTCACTTGTGGGCTTGACACATTAGAAAAACCAAGACATGAACATTGTCACAAACCTAAACATAGATTCATCATGAAGTGTAGGAGAGGAAGGGTTTTTACACCTACTCAATTAGGAGTGATTGGGATCTTATGCCTACTTGTAGGTGAAAGATCAATGAAGAAAGAACCAACATCTTGCTTCTAATTAGTGTTGGCCAATTATTAGTATGAGTGAAGTCTAACTAGTAATTATTGTGGCTACATGATCTCCTAACAATTAGCATTGGTGACTAATGAAAGAATATGAATGTTCAAATCTTCATATGTCGCGATGTGTTGAAAGAATATCAACATTTCAAATCTTCATATTTTGCATGTGTTGAGTGCATATTTACAAGATTTGCACGAGTGTATTTACAAGACTTGGAAGACGTGATTGCTAGGTACAAGTCGGGGTTGGTCGAATATTCTAATTGTTGGGTATGAATCGACACTAAAAAAAAAACCACTTTTGAGCCCATAAGTGAATACACCCATGATCATATGAACCTCCACAATAATGGAACCTATTATTTTGGCCACCAATGTTAAATGCCAAGTATAGTACTGGGTAAAAATCATTTCTAATGTGAAACTCAAGTGAAGGGCAATCGTTCATTTCAATGTTCAACAACAATAGTGAACTAATAGAATCATCATACTTATAGAATGGATCAACATAAAATTAATACAATTCAACTTCTTTGATTTTAGTACATCAATGAATTCATTTACATAAAAACATCTCATCTTCAAGCAAGTTTTATCAAAGTGTCACCAACTTCCAACATAAGAAGGATGCATGGTAGTCAACCCATAACTAGTTCCAAATCACATATAAGATTTAGATTTTCCCAAACAAGCTTGCTTTTGGTGGATCTATATATGTTTTCACAATAAACAACTTGTATCCACTTAACACCCATTTCAAAAGGCTAAGCGTCAATATCCAATGAGTTTTCACAAGGTCCAACAAGGTTGATAGATTTGAATACCTTTTTTCAACTATGTGAAAAATGGCATGCAAGGATTGTAGCATACCTTCAATGCACATAACCAAGGATAACTTTCTCAAAACCAAGATAACAAGGTTGGTTTAATGTGCCATGTAATGCACTTCAATGAAGTAAAAGGCCAACAATTCCCTTGTTTGTGTGATCACCTTAGCCCAAATGCCTTGAAACATTGAATTGTCTTCATATCAAAAGTAATCTATTTGGAGGCCATGGCATCCAAAATAACACCTCTGATTTTGTCTAAGGTTACACCCAGTTCAACCCTTTGAAATGTCAACATAATTGTAATAAACTTCAAATTTTTCATCACATATATGTGGATATTGATCCATTTTATAGGATCAATAATTTCACCTCATTTTCACTAACAACAACATAATTAATCTTTGAGATATCCAAAATCGCCTTGGGGAGGACCACATTGTGCATGGCCTTTTGCAAATTGTTTGCCACTACTATCTGACAATGTTTTTATGAGGTATTTTTGACCTTTAACAACAAAAGTAACTCCCTCAATTATTCATACTCCAAGATAGGTATCCCATTTAACAGAATGTGCATGACAAAAAAATAAATCCAATATTTCATTTAAACCCCCAAATGAAACCCGAATTGCATTAAAGTCATGACAAATTTAAAAATTTCACACATAATGTCTTCTCGTTTTTGCAATGAGTTGTGTCTTGACTATAGTAAAAACCCCCAATGAAAATGCTTGCTGTAGTTATTGTTGATTTTTGACAATTGTTGGCATGCTTTTGAAACATGTCAAGCTTGAAAGCTAAACAACTTGTATTTCCTTTGATCTTGCTAAAGATTATGGATTGAGCTTGAACAATTAAGTTGTTGTCTCCAATAACTAGTTCTATCCATGGAAAATAACAAGCCTATGTGTTTTAAAAACACATGATTCTGTGAAAAAGTTTCTTGAGTTTCTTTTTAAGAAGCTCACAAATTATACATCTCTCCTCTCAATATTATTACTGTAGTACCTTGGCCAATTTGATAGTCAACTATTGAATATTTAATTAATTTTTAAAAATCAATTCGACATTTTTAACAAATTAAAATTATTTTTGTAAAAACATTAAATAAAATTTTAACATTTTAACAAGGATGAAAATCATCCAAGATTACTCAAACCGCACCTTGTCCTTTAACTCAAAAATCCACCCATCGGGGGTGGTGCTTAACATCAATCAATTAGGCTTTGTCAATTTGACATCTAAATGAAGTCATAGATCTAATGTATGAATTCCAAACTTTTATCTTTCTCTTTTGTTTTTTTTCGAAAATCCTTTCCCTCCAAAATCTAACCATTCTTGAAACTTGTGATATCCCCTTGAGAGTGGGGTCGTAAATAAAAAATATCGTGTTGCCAAAAACCCGAAAAGACAACATACATGACTAATTTCAAATCTCCAATCTACCACCACAAAAAATAAAATAAAAATTGTGAAAAGAAGAATAATAACTACAAGAAATATTACCAATTTTGCCAAACCCATTGCAGTGTTTGCATACAATTTGAAACAAGTCCTTCCTTGCAACATTTGTATTGAATTTAATTCCTAGATTTCTTATAAAACCTGCCCCATCACAATATGGGCATCTTCATTCCCCCCCGCTCATTCCACACCCCCACACTCCAAATAACAAAAATCTAAAGTCAACAAAACTATAAATTTTGCAACTCCATAAACACATGCCTCCTCCATCAACAACTATTAAAAACAAAACCATTTGCAAAAAAAAGACCTTGTAAATTTGTGTAGGTAGTTTCAAGGTCTGAAATTGTTGTGGAATTTTACAATTCAAAACAAACCCTAATTTCAAAAGCACTAGAGTTCACACATGAACAAAACACATTAGGAATCTTTGTAAAATTCTACTAATTGGGTGAAGGAACAAGAAGAATCATCAGCACTTGGGTTTATAAGTTCTTCCAAGATAAGAAAATGGGCAAAGCGGTTCCAAAAATGGCAATGGAAATAGCTCCAACAATGAAATAGTCAATACCTTTTGAAGACACATATTTGATAACACACACAACTCCATTAGACGACCACATCCCTCCCACATGCTTCTTCATTACCATCCTCAAGCTCTAAGTCTTTATTGATCCACCACTTACTAATATAGTGTTGTCCTTTTTCCAAGTTGATGATGGTACGTTGCAGAATTTTTGGTCATTGAAAGAGGGCACATGCACCATTGCCATTACCATCATCACAACAACTCCATACAAACAAAAGAAAATAAAAACAAAATTTCACTATTGCAACAACAACAACAACAATGACAAAATTTGAATGCAACAAAAACACAAAGATGGAGTTTAATTTTATAATGAAAGTATTAAAATAGAAACTTGCTTGCGACTATAATCCTTCTAGGATTTTGCAAGCACCATTATGAGTCAATGCACACTAGTTGGAAGCACATTCCACAATTAAGACCAAAGTTGAAGAGCAAAGTTGAAAGCAATAGTGTCCACTCCATAGCTTGTACTCTAAGTATTGCCATACCCATAAGTTGCACTTGTTATAGCACAAGAAGAACCACTTTCAATGGAACAAAAGCGAATGCATAGAAAAAAAATATAGTATTATTTCCATTGGCTTTAAATGATCATCAAAATCAAAAAATCTAAAAAGGAAAAAAAGATTCAATTGAAATCAAGTGCTATAATTGTTCTATCCAGTCTCTTGAGTTCATAAGTTTTGTGTATTTTACCTTGTGTGCCAAAGGGCACCACCATAGAAAATTGCATGATCGAAACCCCAACTACTTCTTGTGTACCCACCATAGTGAACTATAGGAACAAAATTTCACAAACTCAATTACAAGCGCAACCATTAACAGCTGCAAGTAGTGCAAACACAACATTGCTACAAATTAAAGTGAATAGTAGTAGCTATTGCAACTGGTTCTAACCATCATAACCCAACAAGAAGAAAAATACACAAACTAGAGTGACAATTAGGGTTTCCAGCACTTTCGACATGTGATGGCTAAGGTTTTCAAAAAAATTGACATATCATCGAATAATTATTAAATTTTTTCAAAATAAATAAATAATATAATATAATTAATGTCAAACCGGTCGAGGTACTACAATATTTGATTAAGGTATTCAAATCTCCTTGAATGTCCAATATCACATGGGGCAACAATTCTGAAGTTGACTTGGGCTCACCACTAAAAAAATCTTGAATTCAAAGGTTTTTTTGGGCACTTAAAGTTGAACCATTACTTTAGATAGAATGCAAGAGACAAAATTCAAAAATGTAGTTTACAACCTTAATAAAACACACATAAAACAACAATGTGACATAAAATGGACAAAGGACATCTAGAGGAACCTAATTGAAGTTTTCTTTGTAAATTGATTTAAGGTTATGCATTGTAGTTCATTTTGTTCACTTTAAGTAGCAAGCTTGTAATAAAAAATAACATTGCCACTTAAGTCAAGTACAAATTTACCAATGGTGTTCTCAAATGTTATGCCTCCCCATTATGTAAGTTGTAACCACTAACACAAAACCATTGGAACTTTAATTAATGTTATCAACAAGAATAAAAAAATTCACGTAAAACATGATTCAAGAAAATTCTACATTAAAACCTTGGCACCAAAAAAACTCTCACTTGTAAGCTTTGAATAATTCTTGGGGGGATAAGATCAAAGAAAGACTCATGTACATATAATGTAATTTGTAATCAATGATGGGGATTGGCAATGGCCATTTGTTCAATGATAAGGAGTGTGGTGAAGGGAAATTTATTTAATAGCATGTTTGGTGAATGTAAGTTTATAAATGGTGAAATTGGCAAATGCAAGTTCATTGAATAACCATAAATTGGTGAACAAAGATTTATTGAATTGTTGGGATTGATAAACAAGATGTATTGAACATGTTGGATTAATGCTTGAGATATTGTGACAAAGGTTATTGTTACCTTTTCCTTTTGCATTGATGGCAATGGCACAAAGTAACAATATGTTGTCTTTTAGTTAAATAAATAATCATGACATTTAACAAGGCCATGACATGTGGTAGGAGAGGGGGGGGGGGCTTTAAAGTGATTTATTCAAATTAAAATTAAAAAATGCAAAGGGCATTTCTTAGGGCACAATAACCTAGAGTTGCTAGTGATTTTGGAAATCAGAATGCTTGGAAAGAAGAATGGAACATGCTTTTATGGATTTGGTAAGGTAATTTTGTTGGCAAAACCAACTAGGTGGTGAATTGAGTTTTGTGGAAAATGTGACTATGTAACTTGATATAATTAAATTATTACTTAGCAATTGCCTAAGGGTTAAATTTAATAATTTACTTGATGCTTAGATTTCATAATATAATTATGGTTTGGTTATAGCTTGAATTAATGTGCACGATTTTCACACGATAATTCTTGTGAAAAGTCTTTGTCATATTAATGGGCATGGATTCACACATGATAATTCATGTGAAAAGTCTTTGCCATATTAATGTGAATCGATTCACACATGATAATTCATGTGCAAAATCTTGGCACATTAATGCGCATATTAAGTCACATGGGGAGCCCTGTGATGTGTAGACTTTGGAAAAGTTCTTGTTTAGTTTCCTTCTGGTTAATATATAAATAGATATTTGTGACATTTGGAAACACTTTCACTTGATGAAACCAAGTTGTTGTATGAATGCAAAGTTTTATGGAATATAATTGTGAAAAGAATTGAAATTTTAGTTTTTAAAGGTTTTGGTAAAATTTATGATTATGTGAAATATATGATAGGAGAATGGTGTGGCATAATAGTTACACATAGAAAGTTGAAAGGCTATTTGTGCAAAAAAAGAACATAGATTTTTGTAATTATGTAATAAACACACATTGTTTCAGTCTCATACTCGCTTGTTATCTACAAATACAAACTTTGTCAAAATTCAACTCATGGATGGGGCTTGGTAACTTTTTAACTTAACACATCATATCATATCTTAGTACTAGTACGTAGGCTAGTTTGGCAACAAGGTGTCGAAGAATTTAAAAAATTCAATTATGTTTGGCAATAAATGTTTTTAAAAAATTCAATTTGGCATTATACTAAAAAATTGATTCTATTATGCTTGAAAACTTCATTCAGATTTTTGGCATTGCAGGCATATATATATTCCAGAATTTTCAACAATTCCAATTTTAAAAAAAATAGTAGGCTATTCATCATTTATGTAGTTCCATAATGATTTTCAATTTGAAACATATGAAATGCTTATGTATGGTGAGTCCATGGATGAAATTTCACAAAGATGGATTGCAGAAGATCCAGTGAACAGAAAAGGTTTAGGTGAGTGGGGGAAAGTTAAGCCTTTCTGAGAAACTTTGGTGGCTCCTGAAAATTTGCTAGAATTAGGGCTCACCCTAAACAGTGGGGTGAAAGGCTGATAGTGAACTCACTTCAGGCCACAGTAACCAGCACCCACCAGTGCACCATGAAGGATGAATGGTAGGTGGTAAGGAAACAATTTTCTGTTGGGTTTCAGTTCCCTAGCTAACCATAGTGGTTAACTCACTTGCTTTTTTTCTCTACATACTTTACTAACAACTCACAAGCAGGTTGTTAGTAGGTAGGTAATAAAAAAAAAGCCCTTACATATGTATAAACCATCTACTTATGTACCTAGTATTTTTCTACCTACCTAGCTACCTATGTATGAGACATATTTCCTACAGAATTGGTTACCAAGGTGAAACCGAAGATTAACTGAATTTAATAGCTCTTGAATTTGTAATGAAAAAGGAGGCCATTCATGAGTACGGATTGATTGTTTTGAAAAACTCTGTGAAATCTGGCTAGAAAGTTATCCTCAAGTAGCTTCGAGCCAAAAGGAGGGAAAATAAGTGCTCCATTAAACCAAAAAAAAACCCTCTTATTAATTTATCAACACTTTCCACACTAACACATGAAAATCAAATGTATTGTATGCTCCTCTATTGACTTTCCATTCGAAAAGTTTATATTAAAAAATCTAATATATATGTGCTTTTCTATTGACTTTTTATTCACAGAGTTTATATTCCAAATATAAATAAATAAATAATATAAATATTAAAGAAATAATTATATATATATGCATATGTTTCTTGACTTTCTAGCATCTGAAGGGACTAGTCCCTAGTTTACACTTTACCTCAACACTTCACAAAACTCCAATATCCAATTTGTAGAAAAACTATTACCTATAGGCCAAAAGGTAGTACATATAAGTAGAAGATGTCAACCCAACAATGGACTTGACTTGTTGTTGTTCTTTTGGTGAAATTGATGCATATTTTGTTAAGAATATCCTTTCCAACTGAGTGGTTTTTTAAAAAAAAATTAATTTAATTTATTTTTAATGTAGCCTCAATGGTAACAATCCAGAGTTGATAAATTTCCCAAATATGGCTATAATCAATATATGGAAGTACAAGAATTTAAGCATCCTTCTATACAAAGTTAACGGTGTGTGTGTGTGTGTGACAAGGCCTTGTCAAATTCGACTTGTTAAATCCCCTAGTTAGACTCAGTGCGCAAATTAAGTCTAGCCCCAAAGCGCCTATCCCTGAATATGCCCTAAGCATTCCCAGGTTCCCAAGGGCCAACACTAAGCGATGTCCGAGGACAACTCATAAGTTGACCTAAGGAGACATCAAGTAGGCTATCTTGAAGGAAAAGAAAGCAAGATGACATTGCCTAGTCTTGAGGCAAACCATATTCCTTAAGGGATTTATTCATATGACATCTAGTGTTGCCCTAGGACAACCCCAATCGTCTCTCGAAAGGGTTTTAATGAGACAACACCTTGTTATGAAGAAAATTCCCATAAGCATAGGCTAACTTTTACCCTTTAATGAGACAACACCTTGTTATGAAGAATATGCCCATAAGCATGGGCTAACTTGACCCATGTCTGGTGTGATCGTGTTATGTAAGAGCATATCCAGTGGTGGTCAGCATGTGACCCTGCAAAAATAATTTTTCACATCCAAGTTTAGTTATTTACAAATTTGCAACCTCGCCTATAAAACTGAAACTGGGACAGCATGTAGGTAAGGGACTACTAATAACAAACCACCTGGACGAATCATTATGATGGACCAATCAGAAACACTGGTTGCAGTTGGATCATTTTATTATACTCTTTTTTCTACAGGTGCACAGTGTTGTTGGTGTGCGCTTTCCCTGGCAAACTGTGCAATTATGCAGAGCCAAAACCATTCTCCTGAGCCAAACCGGCACTTTTTGACTTCTCTTAATCCAATTGTATTGTGCAGGGTCACATACTGAGTCCTGAGCACCGCTGGAGATGCTCTAATATGGGAGATAAAAAATCCAATAAAAGCCCGATGGTCAGAACCATCACTAGAAAGACAAAAGGGAAGGCCAGAAACAAGTCAAAAGATGCAGACACTTGCAAGAACCAAAGAAGGGAGAGAGCTAGTCCCTCTCATAGTAGGAAGTTATGTTGTCGAAAATCTCGACAAATGTCATTTGCATATAAATTGTGAGATTTAATAATAATAAGAGATCTAAAACAAGCATCTCCCCCCAAAACAATCCTTTTCTCTAAGTAAAAGCTAAAGCACGTTGAAAAATAATATTAACACATTGCCTGAAAAAATGAATTAAAAAAACAAGGATAAATGATACCCAATTATCTATCTTGAAAAAGACAAGCGCACTCCTTACCAAACGATCCATATCAAGCACACTCCTTACCAAACAAATCCATATCAAGCGCACTCCTTACCAAACAATCCATATCAAGTGCACGCCTTACCAAACGATCCATATCATGCTAAAATATGTTATGCACCTGCACGACCATCAAAATAAAGTGATGCTTGTCACAAAATCCTCTATACTTACAAATCTTAGCAATGACACTAATGACATTATACATATACCAGGCAATGTTGACATATGAAAGTACACAACTTGCATTATAATGAAGAGTCACAAGATTTTAAAGTAAAAAAAAAACTGCCTACAATGACTTACTTGAAGCGACTTGAAAACAACATTTAGAACAAATTCCCATATGGGGCTAATTTTGTGAATCGTGAGTCTTTTATTGGCACATGAGAAACCCCTGAACAGCTCCAATTAACGGAGGCGAAGTCTGAATTTGTGCCAGTTGGGTTGTTCAGCTCCCAGTAAAAGCAAGTGGAGCTTTTAATTGCTGCCACATGGGGTAGAGGCTGCTGCTGTTGATCCCTCACTCAGGTTCTCATACTTGATTCGATGGAGTTTTGGCGGGGACACCCCACCTCTTCTATTAATTAGATGAGGTGCCTCCCAAGTTTTTTTTTAAAAAAATTTGTGCAAGGAGCGAATTTGATTGGCCCATCACTCAAAAAAAAAAAAAAACTATAGGGGCTCCCCAAAATAAAAGCTTCTATTTTGACGTATAGAGTTCCTCCCCTTTGGCCCACCTATATGGGTGAAATGACAACATCATTTGCCATGGAATAAAAGTGAGATGCTATGGAGAACATGCTGGGGAACACATTCAGAACTTGAAGAATATATTGGGAACTTGATGGGAACCCATTGGGAACTGAAAGGGAACAGAGTGGGAACAAGGAAAAAATGAAAAAAAATCCCCCTCCCCCCCCCCCCCAAAGACATAAAAGGAAAGAAAGCAAGGCACTTTGAGTGCATGCTTGGGCCTTCCCATTAGCTGCATGAAATTTCCCTTCCCAGAAGAGTTTGTCACCATTTTTGGCCTGTGCTAATACCCCTTGCAAATAAGACCCTACCTATTGAGGATTCAAGGTTTATTTGAACAAGTTTGATTTATTGGGATTTTGCTGGGAGTGTGAAATCGAAAACCTACGAGGGTAAAACAGCCCATGAACAATCACTTAAGTGCTCAGGGCAGGTTGGATCCAAAGGGAGAGATCCCTTGTTTTTGGTGTCCAAACAAAATTTGCAACCCTCCTATTGGTGCATCTGGTGCACTTAAAATTGTTAAAAACGGATTAAAATTGAGAAAGTTATGGCCCGCCCAAGATAGAGGGGGTCAAAAACTCAAAAAGACAAACCATCAAACAATACAAAGCCGATTCCCGATCACCCAAAAAATTCCTTGTATATTGATTTTAGAAACTGGGTGCCAAATTTTTCACTCAATATGGCTATCCTTAAAATAACCCTATCTTTGGGTCCCTCTTTCACTTTGAATTTTTTTTTCACCCATCAATGTTCGTTTATCTACAAAAGAAAGTGGCCTTAGGACAAAGAGAAAAAGTAGGAACATTTTCTTCCATGAAAAAAAAATTTGCGCAATCACATTAGTGACAACAAAAATGAGAGCAAAATCAAAACTCAAGCTGAAAATTGTTTTACCACAAATCTGAGAGGAAAAAGTAATTTAAAACCAATTTTTATTACCAAATTCTACTTTTTTTTTTGTTGGTTAGGTGTTTGATCTCATTTTGAGTTCATCCCCTTCATGGGAAAATTATTGCTCTTCAACTTTAAGTCCTCTTCCTTTGCAAAATATTTTTACTATATTATGATATTGAAATGCTAACAAATTTTCTTGACACTATGCCTAAATCTTTAAAAATTATACATATTTGGAAACCATCAAAATGGTCAAGATCTCAACATGTCCCTAAAACTTCATTTAGGAGGAGATGTGTATTTTCATAATGTCAAGAAGCCATTCCAACAAGAGTTTTTAATTTGCTTTAGACTTCTTTTGACCTTTAATCGTTATGTTAGGTTACTAGATTCATATTAGTAAATTGATGGGTGCTTCCAGGTTCAAAATTGATTTTTACAACGAGTTTCTTTAATTGGCCCATTGCAAAAAAAATTGAAACTTTGGAGCCTCCCCAATATATATGTATGTATTCTAAACATAGGAACAAATAATTCCCAATATTCGCAAATCCATATAAGGTCGAAGTGGACAATGTTTGGCAATGCATATGAAACAAGATGAAATGCTATTAGGAACATGTTAAGGAACACATTGAAAACATGTTGGGAACCCATTACCTGAACACAATGGGAAGTTGGTGAAAACACATTTGAAACAACAAAAAATCCACACAATCCAACACACCTTCAACAACTCTTGAACTAAAATTCTTTTGCATGTGATTTCACCTTTATTGATTTTGAGCAAGACAAAGATAAAGTGCATGAATAATGTTAAAAAATTCTTGTTTCTAAATAGCTACCATAGTAGTTTTTAAAATGTTGAACATTAAATTTATTTTTGAAAATTGAAAAATTCTATAAATTATTATTTTGAAATGTCAAAATTTAAAGAAATTACTAATGTTGGGAAATTCTCAAATTTTTGTGAAAATTAACAATTTCAGTTTTTTCACAGAGTTGTAAAACATAGTTTAATTTTTTTCAATTTGTAAAAAAAATCTTATGATAATATGAAAAAAGTTTAAACCACCAAATCTAGCAATTCCATTGGCCATAACATTTTTCCTTCACACCTACACACAAGCCTATTTAACGGCCTCCGTATATCAGGACACTAATAATACTATAACAGAAGACATTAAATTTGCAACAAGTCCTTATTGCAACCAATACAAAAATGTACTAACTGCTTCCTTTTTCGGGGACTATCCACTTGCCCGTCCAAAATGTGTCTAAAGATGGCTAGACACATTTTATTTAGTGGTGCCCATTACACACCGTGCGCATTTTCATGCACATCTTGTGCCTGTAATGGACACTAGGTACCCATTACAGCTCCAAGATGTGCATAATAAGACACAAAGTGGATGTTGGGCAACACCAAAATGTGTCCGGGCATCATCCATATTCTTGAGAAAAAGATGGAACAGGCCAAAGGCAGACAAGAACCAAAAATAAAAAGCAGGTAATACTTTTGTATATTGCATATAACAAGGACCCATTTATTCATTTATTTTATTTCTAAGGGATTTTTTGAGAATTAAAAAAAACAAATCGACAAGGGGTGTGTCGCACTGTGGCCTTGCCATTTACATTAAAACTCTGATCTTAAGGCGAAAGAAGAATTATGGAAATTCAAATATTTCACCATGCAAAAATATAATCTTCAAAAAAGTCCTCTAAAAGAAACCAAAATCCTTCAAGAGATCATAACTCTATAACCAATCTCAAGTTTCAAACACAAGCCAAAATATATCATCTTTCAAAAATCCTTGTATAAAAAGAGAGCTACTACCTAGGGACCAAAATCCCTTAAGCTACTATACTCTATAATGAATCTTAACACAAATATCCTTTTTTGCCTTATAAAGTATTAAATTCTTTCTCACACCCGAATCAAACCCACATGAGGAGGTTATACACCCAATCAAACTCCTCTGTGGCAGCTTTACGGTTTGTACATGTTTTGTTTTTGCACCCAAAAAAATACCATGCTATGCATGTATAGCTGCAATGCCATCACTCACAACCTAAAATGGTCATTGCTATAGGAACAAATCATTAAGTTACTACTGTATAGTGACATAAACTTGAACAATAATTAATTCATTTTGAAAAGAGTTCAAAAAATCAGAAAATTACTCCACAAAAAAAGTGTTCAAACCCCATAAAAAGAATTTGACAATTTTTAAAAAAAAATGTCATATAATTATCCATTTTTCAATGCTACATATTCACTTGTGGTATTTCCAATTGATTTCGCCCTTGGCATGTCAGTTGAGTGTTGTACGTACTCTAGAAGCACTTTTGCATTCCTGCTCCTTCCATATCGCCGTGCACATGCAGTCAAACCGTGTTGGCTCAGGAAAAATGGTTCTTTTCCTGCATATTTTGCTCAGCTTGCTGAGGCTGGTAAAAAGCACATCAAAGCTGTGCACCTGCTAGAGAAGAGTGTGTAATAAATATGATATGACTGGTTCCCCATGTCTTTGATTGGCCAATGATTATGATTGGTCCAGGCGGTTTGCTATTAGTAGTTCCCACCTATTTGCAGTATTGGGGGGGTTGCAAAAAAGTAAATAACTAAACTTGGATGTGACAAATATTTTGGCAGGATGTAATGTCTTGCAGCCTTCAGGACCTCCTCCCTACTCGTAGCTGTGTCAGTTAACTGGATGGTGAACTCAGCAGCAGCTCACAAGGTAAGTTTCTGATGCAAATATGATTTTTTCTACACCTGCAAATATTCAATTTGAAAATTAATAAATAATAATAATTTTTTGAAACCATCAATTCAGGCATCTAACTAGCGGCGTTTTTTTCCTCCTTTTATGGCTAAATTCAGCTAGTTGGTTTTTTTTTTTTTTTTTTTTTTTTCCAAATTGGGTTTTTTAGTCAGGAAATTTCCACATTTTTGGAGATAAATAGGTAGATTTCTCTAATGGGTTTTATAGATTGTAGCCAAAAATGTAAAGGATGTTTAAACATTTTAGGTTTCATATCCTATTTATAGCCAAATTTGGCTAAACTACTTTATGGATGATCGCCAGTTTACCTACATCATAAAAATGGAAAAAAAAAACACTACAGTAATTAGGTACATAAGTTCATCTTTTTTTTTTTTTTGGGTTTTGAAAATATCACCACCACACTTTGTAACAAATTATGATTATCTATTTCGCCCCCATGTGGGTCTCAACAACTTGTAAGATGAGTACTAAATAAATAAATAAATAAATAAAGGAAAAACAATTGGCAATGGAACAAGAGAAGAAAAAAGAAAGGATTCAAGTCTCAACAAAAAAACAACACCCAAAAACACAAAATGCACATGAATAATGCCCACTTTACACTTGGAGCATATGGCCATGAAAAACACAAGAATAACAAGAATCTAAAGAATGAAAGCATGTGAGGGGGTTGAAGCCTTGGTCCTTACTTTTTGGCCTTAATGGCCTTTACACATGAGCATGTCAAACACGGACGGGTTTGGGGACCGAAACTATGTATTTTTATTACATAGCACAACCACTTTTGCACCCTTCTATGGTCTATGCAAGCCTCACCATTCTCTTACAACGAACTAAACACCAAAATCATTCGAAACAAAAAGCCCAAATTCCTTCACAACAAACTTTGCATTCACACAATAATTCTGTAACAAGTGAAGGTGTTTTTCAAGGTCACAACACCCCCTTATATACTATCTAAAAGGAAACTACTCAAGAAATTACCTATCACATAAAATAATCACAAGATAATTAATCACATGTCTACCCATGTGATTCCACATTAAAAGATAATTACCCATGTGATTCCCCATAAAATAATCACAAGATAATTAATCACATGTTTACCCATGTGAATCCACATTAAAAGATAATTACCCATGTGATTCCCCATAAAATAATCACAAGATAATTAATCACATGTTTACCCATGTGAATCCACATTAAAAGATAATTACCCATGTGATTCCCCATAAAATAATCACAAGATAATTAATCACATGTTTACCCATGTGAATCCACATTAAAAGATAATTACCCATGTGATTCCCCATAAAATAATCACAAGATAATTAATCACATGTTTACCCATGTGAATCCACATTAAAAGATAATTACCCATGTGATTCCACATTAAAAGATAATTACCCATGTGATTCCCCATAAAATAATCACAAGATAATTAATCACATGTTTACCCATGTGATTCCACATTAAAAGATAATTACCCATGTGATTCCCCATAAAATAATCACTAGATAATTAATCACATGGTGCATATGACTTTTTCCTATGGGAAAGTCAAATACCAAATTTACTTTAAGAAATTTTATCACTTACCCCCCTAAATAATCTTGTATTTACATTGAGTTACACATGGAGTTACATCACTCCCAAACTCATTATGGATTATGTCCTCAAAATCACACATTCAAATTTTTTTTCAATTTTTCGTGCTTAATGCGATCTGGATATGGTGAGCCATCGACATTTTCAAGCTCATAAGATCCATTATCTGCAAACACTTCCTTAATAACAAAAGGTCCAAACCACTTGGGTAACAATTTCTTATAAGCCCTGCAATGATGTCGAGCGTCAAACATCATGACAAGGTCACCTTCTTTGAATTCCTTTTTCTTCACCTTCTTGTCAAAAGTCTTCTTTTGTTGAGCCTGTGCGACTTCAATGGATTGGTGGGCTTTCAATTGCAATTCGTCCAATTCATTCAGTTGCAACAATCGATGGCGTTGGGACTCATCCAAAGGAAGTCTCATCGTTGTGGTAGTGCGTAACGTCATCACTTCCAGCTCAATGGGTAAAAGCGCTTCCATCCCATAGGTTAAGCGGAAAGGTGAGTACCATGTGGCAGTTTTGTATGTGGTGTTGTAAACCCACACAACATGGTGAATTTTGAGATCCCAGTCACAAATATTCACATGAACCTCGGCCTCCTTTGCCAACATGGAACACAAAGTCCTATTGGCCTTTTCTACTAGGCCATTAGTGCTAGGCTTATACATAGTGGTAAACCTGTGTTTCATTGCAAGGCATGCTAGCAGGTTTCCACAACCTCACTCAAAAACTGGGGACCATTATCAGAAACAATTTCAAGTGGTGCCCCAAATCGAGTAAAAACTCGTTCATACAGAAATCGTGCTACTTCTTGTTTCACTGAGGACTTCAAGGCATGTACTTCTGCAAACTTTGTCAGGTAGTCTGTGGCAACTATAATGAATCGATGCCTTCTCCTAGTCATTGGCAATGGGCCCATCAAATCAATTCCCCATTTTTCAAAAGGTCTTAAAGGGGGTATGGGATGTAAAGGGCCACTTATAGTAGACCTTTGTGCGTAGGCTTGACACACATCACAACTCTTGCAGTAATCATGGGCATCCTTGAAGAGGGTGGGCCAATAGTAACCTGCTTGCAAAATCTTTTCTGCAGTGATTCGTCCTACAAAGTGGCCTCCACAGAACCCATCATGAAACTCATACAAAAGACGTGAGATGTCACGTTTTCCAATGGTTCACCATAAAACACCATCCCCTCCTTGGAAGTACAGTTGATTGCCTATCATCGAGTAATTTCTACTCTTGTGTGCAATCCTTGTTCGTACTACCTTTGTGGCTCCATCTGGGAACCTCATGCCATCTAGGTATTGAATGATCTCCCGATATTCCTCAGATGCTTCTTCTGCATTGATGGACATGATTGTAGCGTCGGGAAAGTCATCATCCTCTAAAACATCACCCACTCCTTCATATGCTCTTGTAGAGCCATCTACATTGCCATGTCGTCTCCCTAGACGATGGACAATGTCAATGTCAAACTCCTCCATCAAGAGTAGCCATCGAACAAGTCGACCACTTGGATTGGGCTTGTTAACCAAGTAGGTTAAGGCCTTGTGATCTGTCACAATTTTGGCCTTGTACCCCATCAAGTAATGACGAAACTTTTTAAGAGAGAAAATAACTACAAGACCTTCCTGCTTGGTCAGAGTATAATTCTTCTTTGCTGAAGTCAATTGTCTACTAACAAAATGAATGGGATGGTCATGCCCATTTTCATCCAATTGTGATAGTGTGCTCCCCACCGCTTCTCCAGATGCATCACAATATACTAAAAATGGTTTGTTCCAATCTGGAGTTCGAAGGATTGGCGCAACTTGAAGAGTTGACTTTAGTTGTTCGAATGCTCGTCTTGACACCTCGTCCTCCATTAGTGCAGGTGCATCTTCACGTAAGAATCGTGTTAAAGGACGTGTTTTTGCCGCAAACATGTGTATGAACCTTCGATAGTAACCCACCATCCCCAAGAAACCTCGAAGAGCTTTCTTCAAGGTGGGAAAAGGAAGCCCTGAAATCCTATCAAGCTTTTCTGGATCTGTAGCTACCCCATCCTTTGACACAATGTGTCCAACCATCTTCCCTTCCGAAAAACCAATTGTGGTTTTCTCAGGGTTCAAAGTCACTCCTGAATTGTCCAAATGTTGAAAGACTAATTCAAGTTTGGCGAGGTGAGAAGCTCTATCACTATAAACTCCAAAGTCGTCAATGAAAACTCGTAGAAAAAGGCCCAAGAATGGTTCAAAGACTTTGTTCATCAAACGTTGAAATGTCCCTGGAGCATTGCATAAACCAAAGGGCATTACGGTGTAACAGAATGTCCCCCATGGTGTGGTGAACTTAGTCTTCAATTGATCCTCTGGAGCAATTTTCACTTGGTGGTAGCCTCGGTATCCATCTCCAAATGTGTACATCTCGTGCCCTGCTACCTCCTCCAAAATTTCTTCACAAAATGGCAAAGGGTAATAATCCTTCTTCGTTACTTTGTTTAAAGCTTTGTAGTTGATGCATATTCTCAGCTTGCCATTTTTCTTCAACGCCAATACCACGGGAGAAACCCATTTTATTGTCTCCACATGCCTAATGAACCCTGCCTCCAACAACTTGTCGAGCTCCTCCTTCACCATGGCCGTGTATCTTGGATTCCACCTCCCTTGCTTGGCCCTGATCGGTTTGGCATTTGGTAACAGTTCAATCTTGTGTTGCTCCATGGTGACTTCCCTAAGGTCCTTGTAGCTGAAAGCAAATAGATGGATATACTTGCGAAGTAAATCCTCATATTGCCTTTTTTCCTCAGGATGAAGGTCTGGTCCTAGTTGAATCTTGCTTACCCGTTCCACGATTTCTCCCTCTGCTAACACACATGGAATTGATTGGTCATCATTCCTTCGATCCTTTTGATCCGTCTGGAGCAAAGTTCCAACCTTGGGAATTGTCTCCAAAGCATACAACCCTACTTCCTCTTCACTGGAATCATCGGTGTAAATCCCTTCAGAACTAGAACTTTGGTTTGTTTCTGACTCATCGTCATACTCACTTGTTCCTCTAGAATTCTTCACAAAGTTAGTAAATGGAACTTTCTGTCGGTTAGGATGAACTCCAATGGTCATGTATCCCTCGCCCCAATAGTTCCTAGCATGCAACTTTGTTAACCAAGCCTACCTAATATCATTGGGTAAGCCCCATCTTCTTCTAATACCACGTGGAAATCCACAATGGTGGAAACCTTCATCATAGTGATTACAACACTGCTAATGACTCCTTCAGGCCGAACAACTCGTTTGTTAGCCATTTTTAAGGTTACGGAGGCCGGTCTATCAATTTTCAACCCTAAGTACTTCATGGCAGGAATTGTCATCACATTGATTCCTGCCCCTCCATCCACCAACACTCCACGCAACACTGATCCATTACATTGCACATCAATGATTGGATCACATTCACGCTCAGCTGTTATGGCATTCAAAGGTGAAGGTACCTTTGGGACTTTAGGTGCTAACAATCCCTTCCTCAGCTCCCTTCGAGCTGACGACACCATCGCCACCAACTGTCCAATGGTGATGTCCACTTTCTAAGATCCCACATCCTTCACCACCAAATAAGGACCGGAATTTCTAAAAATTGGAAAGTCTTGGAATCTAAACCTCCACCTTCGGTTTTTTTTCTTCTCTTTTGGGGCCCTCGCCATCTCCTTGAACCTTTTGACGCTTGCGTCGAGATGAGAAGTGCCCTCCGCTGGTCGTTTAAATTGGGCCATGACATCAATTGCATCTTCAAGGATTTTGAGGCTCCTCTCCAAACCCATCAAAGCCTTTTCACACCCTTCACTCATTGGCTCAATTAAATGTACTTGAGCCTTGCCCTTCTCTTCTGCAGAGAACCTTCGAGTAGAAGGACCTGCGTTCTCTCTAGTGACCAAGGCTAGCAAGTTTGGACACTTTCTTGAATAATGACCCATTTCCTGACACTTGTAACATTGGATTGTCGACAAGTCCCTCTCCATGTTCTGTTCTTACTGATCCTTGGTTGTAGTAGATGGAGGCTCAATTGGTTCATTTGATTGATCATTTGTTCCATGGCCGATTCCATGCGCGAACTCACTTCTGGATGTTTTCGCAACTCTGGTTTAGTCGAGAATTGAACTGCCTTCACCATGGGTTGCGCAATTGGTCGTGGAACTTCCTCCATGCTCACCTCCTTCTTCTCGGCCACCTCCACTGCTTCATCAAATGTCGCCGATTGTTCATACCTCACTTGTTGTCGCAATTATGACAACAAACCGATGGTGAAATGCTCTAGCACCAATGCATTGACTCCCACAAAAATTGGATCAGTTCCTTCATGACCTTGTGCCCTAAGACAACCTTGGAGTTTATTCTGCAATGTCATTGTCCTCTCCTTATACTCTCTTACTGACTCTAAAGCCCCTTGCTTTAGTTGGCTCAGTTCAAGTATTAAGTTCTGGTAGACATTCTTCACAGAAAATTCCTTCACTAGGGCCTTAGTTATGTCATTCCATGATCCCCTTAATGCTTCTGTCTGTTGTTCAAACCAAAATGATGCCGAACCCTCTAAGAATTCAGGAAGAAAATTAAGCCATTCCACAGCGGTCCTAAGCCCCATACTAATACAAGCCCATTTGTATTCCCTTAAAAACATTTCAGGGTCCTCACCCTTACTTCCCCTAAAAACTGGAATAACCATATTGATTCTTGTTTTGTCTCAAAGAAAAAACAAAAACAAACACCCAAACTAATTAAATCTCTTCACCAACTATCGCTTAGCTTTTACAACCTTTCCTCGTGAATAAGGAAATTCCCAAGGGCCCGAGTTGCACTCATAACAAAATCCTCCCTATCCTCTCGGTGTAAATCTCTAAAAGGACCAAACATTTCCAATCTTGCCATTATCCTATTTAAATGCCTAGATTGAAAGACAACATTTACAAGATCATGGCTATCACGAGTATCGATCACGCCTCCACTCCACATGACATGTAAGTTATTAGTTTTGGCGTAATCTAGAGTCGCATCTCTCTTCCTAAGCCAAATGAATAAATGCTGCTCTTCTGTGATTGTCCTTTGGCGTTGCCTTGTAGGTTCCAAGTCGGGTTGAAGTCCAGATTCCTCTCGTCTTCTATGTAATTGTGATACTACCACACTTGGTTCACCTACAGCCCCAGACTCTTCCAAAGGTCTTTCAACAGAAGTTCTTGGCCTAGCGACTCCTAATGTCAAGGATGGGGTTTGTTGCCTATCCTCAGGAAATTGTGTACTAGGGGAGTCAGAAGCCTGTCCTAATGTTGACATTAATGTTTTTACTAAAATAACAATCCTAGAAATAAAACATATATCTTTTTTTTATTTCTTCCAACAACCTAAAACACTTCCTATAAGAAGTTCAAAGGTTTTAACAGGGTCTAACGAACATAAGCTTACTCGAGAACATTCACCATCCTTCATAAGCTTCTATTTACATCTTCTCATATGGCTTAACACGTGCCATCTTCTTTTGCTTTCTTGCCTATAGCTTTTCTTTGCGAATCTTCTCAGATTCCCACAAATCTGACTCTAGTTGCTGCCTAGGATTGCAAGTTACATCCAAAAGAAGACTTGGGGTCAACAAGAACAATTTGTGTTTGTGGTCCTCATGATGCTGCTTCACACGTTGAATTGTGCACCCAACTCGACTTGGCTTGCCTTTCGTAATCTCAATTGCCACAAGTTGAATTTGCTCCACCCATGTGGCCATTTCCGTCCATGATTCGAGGATAAACAAATCGCCTTGCATCCCTCGTTGTAAAATAAGACAAACAGTTTGATCTTTCCTTTTTCAACCAAATTTTCAACAACACAATTAAGTTTCTTAAGACAATTCCTCAACACAATTAAATTACACAACACAATTCCACAACACAATTAAGTTTCATAACACAATTTTCTCAGTACGATTAAATTGCACAACACAAAGAACATAGACTCGGGTCCCAGCAACGGAACCAAAGAATGTCAAACACGGACGGGTTTGGGGACCGAAACTATGTATTTTTATTACATAGCTATATAAACCTATGTCCTTGGTTGCACAACCACTTTTGCACCCTTCTATGGTCTATGCAAGCTTCACCATTCTCCTACAACGAACTAAACACCAAAATCATTCGAAACAAAAAGCCCAAATTCTTTCACAACAAACTTTGCATTCACACAATAATTCTGTAACAAGTGAAGGTGTTTTTCAAGGTCACAACACCCCCTTATATACTATCTAAAAGGAAACTACTCAAGAAATTACCTATCACATAAAATAATCACAAGATAATTAATCACATGTCTACCCATGTGATTCCACATTAAAAGATAATTACCCATGTGATTCCCCATAAAATAATCACAAGATAATTAATCACATGTCTACCCATGTGATTCCACATTAAAAGATAATTACCCATGTGATTCCCCATAAAATAATCACAAGATAATTAATCACATGTCTACCCATGTGATTCCACATTAAAAGATAATTACCCATGTGATTCCCCATAAAATAATCACTAGATAATTAATCACATGGTGCATATGACTTTTTCCTATGGGAAAGTCAATGACCAAATTTACTTTAAGAAATTTTATCATTTACCCCCCTAAATAATCTTGTATTTATGTTGAGTTACACATGGAGTTACAAGCACATCAACCTCCAAATAAATATATTTTATTAGTAACTTGGGACCAAATAATGAACCAAGAAATGCTCAAATTTCTCATTATTGGCCCCCAAGATTTTTGGGCCCTAACTCCTAGGGGGTCACTTAACGGCCACTTTAGATGAGACTCCAAGGTCCAAGTTCCAATGAAACGGAATAATCCTATTAGATGGGAGCCATAAATTGCATCTACAATCTTTAAATGAAGGTCCAAGAACCAAAAGTGGGAAATTGAGGCTAAATTAC
The DNA here is from genome assembly GCA_963920785.1 of Sphagnum contortum. NCBI lineage: Eukaryota > Viridiplantae > Streptophyta > Sphagnopsida > Sphagnales > Sphagnaceae > Sphagnum > Sphagnum contortum. The sequence continues at coordinate 19,108,305 of OY987280.1, forward strand.
ATGGAACCATTTTGTAGGGAAAATCAATTGGTTAAAATAGTGTTGTGCAATTCTTCTTAGAAGGAACCTTAGATTCTAGTTCCTAAAAACTATAGGCTAGTCTTGGTTTTTGGTAGGTTCATTTTTATAAAAATGGGACTCGGTTTCAATTTTAGTTTTTGAATGTGAATGTTGATTCCAATTCTGGTTAAAAGGTTATTGCAAAATAGGTCAGTTTTTTATTCTTAGGTAGGTTAGGATAGGTTCTAATTAGCCCTCAATTAAGGTTCAAAATGCAAAACATCATTGTAAAGAATGAAAATAAAGAAAATTTTAATTCCAAAACAAATTAGATTGTTACAAAGCCTTGAGAAAGCCAACTAAAGCCAATTTAACCTACTTTCACTAATTTAACCTCTAAATTACATTACTAATGGATCAAAACCATTTTTTATACCAATTGGTTTTATGTTCTCTCATCTCATGTGCTTATATGCCAATTTCCAAATGGGACATCTTGGCAATATTGAATGTAACTACAAGCATTCCCAAATGAGCTCCCACCAACCTCTAAATTTGCCCCTTCAAAACCACCACCTCAAAAACCCCCAAAGGGACATTCTTTTTGCTCCAAAATAACTCTCAAATCTGCCTTAATTCAGCCTTGAAAAAAAACCCTAAGCAACCCTTATTACATACCCAAACTTGTCCTATTTGTGACCTTAAACATCTTGCTAAAAACCAAAAAAATTGGCCTCAAAACAGCCCCCACATTTTGCCCTTAATTTGCCAATTTCAAGATGCCACGAAAACTTATGCAAGGTGGCATATCAAGGAAAAAAAATTTTAAAATTGAAACCGAAAATTATTTTTAGATTCATCACATCTCTTAGGATTTGGGCAACCCTAAAGCAACAACCTTGTTCCACACATCACTCCAAAGCCCTATGACAACCAAAAACAACAAGTTGATTATAGTAACTTTGATGAACACAAACATCAAACTTGGACAAAAAAAAACATTTCAAAGATGAAAGAAACAAAATTTGCGTAAACCTTATAGTTGTTTTCATCCATATCCAAAAGCCTATGTGATGCAATGGCATCTTTATTTTCATCCATTAGAGCTTTTTCCATTTCCTTGAATTTTTCCATGGATGACGGAAAGTTGCCAACATGGGCATCATTAGGCCAATCCTTGTAAATTTTTAGAAACATCTTAAGATCATCCATGCCCAAGCAAAAACATCATAGGTTTGTGCAAAGACTTGCGATACTGAAAAATCTTTTCACTTCAATTTAAGATGCCACAATCCCCAAGATTTGTTGAACTAGAAACCCAACATAGGAAAATTGTAGCTTATGTGTTTTCCACCATGCCAATGGATCTTTGCATTCCTCCTCATTGACTTTTTGATCTTGAGATGGGTGAAGTGTCCTTTCACCACTGATAATACGATATCATCATCACTTTCCATGACATCATACAAAATTGTAAATTGAGAATTATGAAATGCATAACTACATGTGTTTCTTTCATTGCATTAGTAGGGTTTAGGATCTTATATGCACAAAGGAAGAACGAGAACAATACCTCTCTATCATACTCTTTTGCAATTTGGAGAACCCTTTGCTTGCCTTCAGATTAAATGACCATTCCCAACCCATTGTATTGAGGATCTTGCATCAATCCCAACATGTTATGAACTTTGCTAGGTTGAAAAGAAAGCATGATCAAAAGGTTCTAAAACTACCATCACATGTTTCTGCATGTGTTGTTAAAGGATTTGGAACTCACCATCAAAATCTTGGGTCTTAGTGGAATAAGGTTTGCAACAATCCAACTGCATTTGGTAGGCTAAGGAGATTATTGACGCAAGTCTATAAAAAAGTAGCCAATAACCTTGGCTTTGGTTCAACACACATTATTGAACCACAAGACCCAAAGTATTTGCAACAACTTGGGCTATAGCCCAAACTTGCAAACTTGGCACATGACTTTCAAATGCCAAAGATTGTTGTCATCCATAACATAAAACAATAGTGTGCTTGAATTTCAAAGTCTCTTGAAGCAAAATGACTTAAGAAACAAACCTAGTTTTAATTATAGTCTTAAATTTTTTTGGGGGCACACACAAGTAGAAGTTGGCCAAAATCTAACTACTTTATTTCCAACTACATGCGATTGTTAATCATTTGTATTTTTAGACGTTTTGTAATTATTTCTTGTGTTGGTCATATTTGTGACTACACTCCAACTAGTTTACAACTATTGTAATTATCTTGCTATTTTATTAGTTAATTAATCATTTACCTATTGAATTAAATAATTTATAAAAATTAAAATGAGGTAAATATATGGTATAAACTTTTTATTTGCAAGTAGTTTTCAAAACAATTTATCCCATATATTTTGTCTTTCATTCTCATTTGAAATATATGTACAGAAGGTGTTTTGACTTACATTTTCATATTTAAAAAATGAGCATATGGGATGAGCTAATAAAAAATGTTTAACCCAAAATAAAATATAAATGTCCATGTACCTATGCCAAACTTACCTACCTCCTTAACCTACCTACCTACCTAAATAGATATTTAGTCTAAGTAGGTAAGTAGGTCCTATTTAGATAGGTATTTAGCCTAAGTAAATTGGTATGTAAATCCTATTACCTACCTATTTACTTAAATAGGTAGGTAATTTCAGGTAGGTAAGTAGGTAGATAAGTATTTACCTACCTAACTAATTCAACCTACATACCCAAATATTGATTTAAATTTATTTTGGACAGAATCAATTAATATGCCAAGTGCTAATTTTCTATTTCACCTTGTGTCACAATCTAAAACCATCCAAAATAAAAATTAAACAATTTATATTATTTCAAAATTATAGTGAAAATTTTGAAATTAGTAAAAGTTCAAACATGTGGCAATACATCATTTGCTTCCATTGTTAACCAAAAAAATCGCATCTTAATCACAAGTGACAATACATATGTGGCCAATCAAAAGATGAACATGTATTTGGTCAATTTTTTTTTCATCCAAAATTCTTTGTCATTTGCAACTACTATCACATAAAACTTGTTCAATGCAACTATTAGGATTTAGATTGCAAATGTTGTTAGTTGTAAATAACCATTTTGTAGTGTGTCTTTTCAATATTGTTACTCTAATTTTTTGTTATATATGAGATTGGACCTTTCCTTGCCTTTATTCTTAGATTTGAATCATTGACTAGATTATTATAACAAAATATGCAATGTATATTTTGTGGTTACCAACATCCATATCTTTTTAATCATTAACACAAAGAATTTTTGCTATGAGATTTCCAAAAATTAGTTTAACAAACAATTATTTTACATTTTTTTCTTTCATTACTTAGATTCTTGCTATTATTTATTTGCAAATTGAGACTATCTATAGATCTTTTTTCCATTGGTTCTTTTTATATAATCATTTCATTTGCAAATAGTTCACATGTCCCATTTTCACCTACTCTATTTTCATTTTCAATAGACATTTCCATTTTGACAAGAAAATATTATTTGAAAAAATGTGGAAAAAACTAAACAAGTGTATATTGTGCCAAATTAATTTGTTAGAAAATTTACATCCTAGAGAATCAAAATGCAAACATTTACAGAAGAAAGGATGAAAAGTTGAAAACATCACTCACTTTCACTCATTTCATCATTGTGTAAAAGAATGTGGAATTCCATTTTATGAAAAAACAGAAAAAAAAAAAGTTCACCTAGTAAAAAAAAAATTAATTAAAAAAATACTAATTATTTGTAAAAAAAGAAAAAAGAAAACCCCACTCCCCCCCCCCCCAAGTTACATTAAAGAGGACCTAATAAAGCCCTGTTCACACTTGGTGTTAGGGAGTCTAGTGTCGAGTCCCCTAACACCAGGCTAGGCTAACCATTTAGGACTTCAACCCAGTTATCTTGAAAATTTATGTTAAGCTAAAATTCACTTAACATTAAGCTATCACCCATTTAACATTGGGTGCCACCTAGGATGCCACATAGATTTTTCATTTCACACTGACTTCATTTAATATCAAGTGTGAATGGAGCACAAGGTAGATTATCTGTTGGACCAAATTCCTGTCGGAAACTCCCTCGTAATTCTTCCTGCACAAAAGTCCCGCGCTCTCTGCACAGGACCGCACTCTGCAGCAGAAACGAGCGCGCATCCGGAACGATCCCTGCCCGGAACTTGCGAGAGAGAGAGAAAAACAGAGCCACGCGGAGTCAGGCAACACGCGGCGATCGCCAAACACCCATCTTTGAGATCTGCTATAAAATGCACTACTTGCATCGTGGACTGTGACAATATGTTAAGTAATTCATCAGCAATCTCCAACTAGTGTGTGTGTGCCCGACAACCTCCGAAAACATTCAGAAAGTAATCTCTCGTGGTACTAGAAACCCAATACAAACTTAGCCTGATCAGCTTCCAAAAGAAAGTGAGATTTTTTTGAGTTTGAGATTTGACGGTGAGTCGTGATCAAATATAGAACAATGGAGTCTACTCGTGATGTTGTGACCATACGTTTGCTGCTTGTTTTTGTGCTCCTTTTCATATTCTCTGGATCGGTGGAAGCTCACTTTAGAGTTGTTCCAAGATCACGGCGGAGTCTTGTGGCTGAAAATCGTGAGGCGGCTTCCACACTTGACTCGAGCCATGACTATATTGCACCTCCTTTGGAATTTGATTTCTATAAGAAGACATGTCCTCAGCTGCCGCGGATTGTGCAGAAAGTTGTGGCGGCGGAGTTCGCGTTCGATCCTACCAGTGCCGGACCTCAGTTGCGCTTGTTTTTTCATGACTGCTTTGTGCAAGGGTGTGATGCTTCTGTTCTGATCAACTCCACCAACGTCAACCAGGCCGAGAAGGACGCGGCTATCAACTTTAGTATTGGGAACTTTTTCGTGATTGACGACATCAAGGAGCAACTGGAGAAAGAGTGCCCAGGTGTAGTCTCTTGCGCGGACGTGTTGGCTCTGGTTGCTGTCTACTCCGTCAAGCAGGTACTGGATTCTTCCCATACGCTTATAAGTACGTGAATGCCGTCATCGAATCTTGCAACCCAATATAGCTGGAATAACTTACATTCTTCTGCAGCCTGAAGAACTCCTTCACCTCATGTTTGTAAGTTGCATTTTCTGGCCGCTGTGGACAGTTAGTCCTTACTCCGTCCGTGTACGTAACAGGCGGGAGGACCGTTGTATGACATCGAGCTCGGACGCAGGGACAGCCTTACTTCATATGCCCCGAGCTCCGAAACATTTCTACCCGCTTTCAGTCTCAAGGTTTCGGGCTTGTTGGAAGACTTCAAACTTGTTGGCCTAGACCTCGTCGATTTGGTTGTTCTATCAGGTCAGTGAGTCGTTCAATTCTCGCCCATTCCATACAGCAGCAGTCTGCAACGCAGCTGAATCCTGAAACGTTTTATTAAGATTTTTTTGCATCACATGAGCTTGGATTACCCTAACTTTAGGAATTTCCAAAATGAACACACAGGCGCACACACTATCGGGCAAGGTCATTGCAACAGCATCATCAACCGCATATATCCGCACGTCGACACTCAATACCCCAAGTATTACAGTGAGCAGCTGGTGGCCAACTGCACGGACAACGGCGCCATCAAGCTACCCAACTACGACAACAACACACAGTTCTTCAACGACCCGATCACACCGCTCCAATTCGACAACCAGTACTTCAAGAATCTGAAGAAGAACCTGGGTCTATTCACGTCGGATGAGTCGCTCTTCAACGACCGACGCACGATGAAACTGGTGGAACACTATGCCAACAACCAGGATGCATTTTTCAAGCAATTTGGTCTGTCGTTGCGAAAGATGGGCAAGATCGGTGTTCTCACAGGGACACAAGGACAGATCCGCAAGCATTGTTGGGTTCGAAACTCACACAATGCTGATCCGGCTCTCAATCCCATATCCCTCAACTTCACTGACACCACCGCCAACTGATCACATCAAACTCCCATTGCAGTAGCTGCCAAAAAACAAAACAAAACAAAACAAAACAAAATTGAGTCCAGTCCGTGTGCACCGCCATTTCAAGCATAGGCCCCAAAAAAATTGCTACTTTTGTACATGTCTTTGTGAGACTGGATTTGTACCTATTTGAAGCTTTCATATCCTGCTTGGGGAAATTGTAAAATTAGGGTTTTAGGGAATTAGAGTACAATTGTAGTTTATGATCATGGGAGTTCACCCATTTAGCTAGCAATTGAAAATAGGAACATATTTGAATTTTGTGTTCCTAAATTTTGGATGATTATTGTGACTAACATGTGCTAGGTGACATGGGTGTCAGGTGTTGCTCATCATTTTTTAAATACATTGTTACAATAATAAAAATACTTATTATATTAAATAATAAAAATATTAATTTCATCAAACTGAAAAAAAAATTAAAAAATGAAGAATAGATATGATATTAATGTAATGTAATCTATATTTTTTCATTAAAAATTCCATCAATCTATCATGAGCTCATTGAAACCCATGATCTAGGCAAGGTGGCTAGACTAAAGTGGGGGGGGGAAGAATAAAATAAAATAAAATGGACTATTGTTGGACATGTGTCTCAAATTTTCAACCTATATATTGTGAGAACGGGTCCATCACCAAGTGGGGAGGAGATATCATCAACTTCAAACAAAACCTGAAGAAGAAAGCTGGACTGTAGGCATACTTTAACCAGCACTTCAACTGAGAATATCAATTTTCTGGTAATTACCAAGTTGCTTTTGACAATAGTTGTAGCAAAATACTAGTCATCAAGAGCACAATAGATAATGAGGTTGAGGGAGTGAAATGTTTCATGGCCAGTAACAAAATTTAAGGTTGAGGTGGCTTGACAATTACATGGATATGTGGAGGTTGTGTTACAATCAAGAGTGTTTGTGAAGGAACTTGAAGCTCTCTTTGCTAATGGTAGGCATCAGAACCAGATCAGAATGAGTTTACAGGTGCTGGACCTTGTGTGAGAACATGTGCTCACTTACCTGGAGATCGTTCAACTGAAAATTCGTTTAGAATAGGACAACTAAAATGCCTCCAAAACACTGTTTTTATTTTCAATTTTGTAGTGTAAGAACAGTGTGGGGGAGCCTCCTCAGGCAGATTTCAACTTACTGGACACTTTTGTACAGGATCAATAAATGTGTCTACTGGCGCATGCCTGCAGTGTCTTCTCTGTCTGCAAAAGTACAGAGCTGTTGCCAAAAAAAATTAAATGGGAGAAATTTGGCAACTTGTTTTTTTTCAAATGAGATTCTCCACCAAAAAATCTGCATCAGTGTCACCTTTTGGCAAATTTTCACACAAAAAGAAGACTCGCCCACGCCATGTTTTGAACATGCACATCCTTGAACATTTTGAACTGTCTGCAAATCTCACAGTAATTTTATGAAGTGGGAATGTATCAGTGCTATCAAACCAATTTCATGTAAGACTAGACAAGCTGAAATATGTACCATCCAACCATATCTCTGTCTTAGCATAGATTACACTCTTTCTGGCATCATTACCCTTTGTTGCTGTCACCTGTGAACTCTCCACCACTTGCACTGCATTTTATTGCATTAGAAATCAGAATCTGCCAGAACCAACTGGCACCATGACACACTACTCCAGTGAATGAGGCAAGAGCTGTTCCTGGATCTGGAATCCAAGAATATATGAGAGCCCACTAAGTTAGAAATCACTTTCTCATCACCTCATTAGCCACCTTCAAGGTGTACTGACTGCAGTGACAAAGACCTGAGATTAGTGAGTGTTAGATGCTATTTATACCAAGGGCAGGTGAAAATCAGAATATTTGCAGTAATGCTCATGTGAACCAGGGACCACCAAATCCTTGCCAGAAGATGGGGATTCAATTGCTGTGGATAGTAGGCAGATAGCCCTAATGCAATATCAAGAAACAGGACACTTCACGTTATCAGTGTATGTTCTTCTTCAAGTATCTTTCTTGAAAAATAGGTTTGAACTGTAACCCGAGGCACCCTCCTTGTATGCTTTCACACGCTTTGGCCCGACCTGCATACCAGTCCAAAGTGTAAATTATGGAAGTGCCATATTGGTGATTGAAAAGAACTAATTTTCTTGTGTTCAAACATTCTATTGCAATTGGGAAATGACCTAAAACCTTACCACACAGTACCATGTCATTTTGTTTCCTTGGGCAAAAGGTTTTGATCAGATTGTCTCCACTTCTTTCACACATGAAAATATGTGGCATTCATGGTCCTATTAGTCTAGTACACATATGTTGTTCACATTAACAAGTGAAGTGTGGATAGCAAATTACCCGATCCATAACAGCAAACCCAAGTACTGGGAAATACTGCATCAGATACAGCATCAGAAGCACAGGCTGCAAAAGAGTATCAATGACAAAGTTAAACAACAGTATCACCTCCCTGCAAAGTGACCAAAAATGACCACATCTGCAAAGCTATGGACACAGGCTCAACATAAGGACTTGCAATAGTGGGAAACAAAACACCAGGGACAAGATCTTTGATGCATCAAAAGGACCGGCTTTAGAAAATGAGAACTCTCCTCCTTGTCTCAGCACATTAAGAAGGCAAAGAGAACCCATAAGGTCAAGAAACTCAACCCAAATACACTGCAGGAAAGCAATTAACATGGATAAGAGTGCTGCACATACCTGGGTGGATATCCACACCTCTCTCATGTCATTGGCAGCTGCTTTCACAATGAGCTCAGCACATTTTTCCGCTGACATCCGTGACTAGGCCCCAAATAAACATTTGACAAGTCAAACTCCAAGTTACTTCTCATGCAGAATGCAGTCTGAGACTCAATTTATCATTATAAAACCTTCTCATGCTATAATTGCTAGCATTTCTCCATCCACGTTCTTGTCAGTCAGATGGCACCAACCTCTTTACTCCTTGGGGCTTTTAATGTTGATGTTTCAATTGGCCCTGGACAAACCACACAGACCTTGATTCCTTGTTGATTTACCTGTGCAGACATATTGATTTCTGTTTAAAAAGTGACATTACACAAAGCTCATCCTGTTCCAAAACAAGCAGGCAATCCCTTATAATCACATGTGAATGCTGGATGTCTAGCTCAGCTGAACTCCACTTTAAAATAGCAATCTCCTTGCTCAGATTTGCAGAGTGGGAGCAAACAACCTCAGAACGAAGTGTGTGGAAGTAGCCATTGACAGCATGTTTAGATGCTGCATACACTGATTGGCAAGGTGATGGCAGTTTCCCCGCTGCACTACTCACCTATAACAACCCAACTGGAGTCAATAATACACTTGACATCATATCAATCTAAACAAGTGACAGTATCCTTGGCCTTATGTCAGTCTTATGTGAGAATGTACCTGTATGTATCAACCTAAACAGATGTCAACAGTGCCATCAAGGGAGTCTCCACTGAAAATAGCGGGAAACACTATGACCTCATGTCCTTACATCATGATAAGAATACACACCACGATAAACTGGCCTTTGCCTCGCTGCAACATCCCTGGAAGCAATAATGATGTGAGACGGATTGGTGCCAGTGTGTTTACTTCAAAAGTCCCCTGCATTTTACACAATGTCAAATTGGAGTACAAGCACTGTCTCAGATCCGAATTTTGCATACCAAATGGTGCCTTGAAACACTTCCATCTATTAGTAATATTTGTACCAGACCCTCCAATTTTAACGCACATTGTGCTATCAATGATTCTATTGGTTAAGAAGACTTTGTCTGGATATTCTATCAACATGGTCCACTCCAGTCCAGTGGGAAGTCAAACACTGCAAGGAAAAGGGCTACTGACCTTGAGCTCTTCCTCAGGTATTTCCACAGCTGTATGCTTCTGCATGACCACAATCATAGATGAGGGGCTACTCATGATCTCAACAAAAATGCTGTTAGGGCAAAAAAAACCCTTGCTATATCAACCTAGCATTTCAGCTGCAAGGCAGAAAGAGAGTGAAAACTGTTATGAAAAATATGCATGACTCACAACATCCGCATCTACATTCTTCATGACAGAAAGTGAAAGTTCGCTATTCCAAAGATGAAGTTGAATCATCATGCAAGCTTTTTTCTGTTTGATGGGTAAACTCTCAGTGCAAGAGAAACAGGGAAAAAACCTACTGGGCGAGGATATGCTGCATTGTGCACCATAATATCAATCCCAGCTCCCATGAAAGCCGATTCCACTTTTACCACAGCTTCTTTGAGTATTGAGACCTCAGAAGCTACATCCAGAGGAAGCACCACAACACCCTCTGGAGCATTCTTTCCTGCAAAATTTCCTTTGTCAATAGGTAGAACCACTGTGCCAGACAACTCATTTGAATTTGTTCAGAGGATTGCTTCTTGAAAAATCCCATGAAGCCCTTGACACACTTAACATTCCCCACCATAAGATTTCAAGCACCCCGAGCAGCAGAACTGGTCAATTGGAGAGCTCCTGAACTGAAATCCAACAGCCCAGATACCTGTTAACTGTGATTTGATGCGCTCCAACTCACTTTCTCTCCGTGCTGAAAGAATGAGCTTCGCCCCTAAATGGGCATACTTCTTTGCAAGTGCTTCCCCTGCATGTCAAAGTTCGACAAAAGAAAGTTCAATACTGAGTAGATCAACCAGAACATTTGATGGTGTCCACTAAATGTGTTCAAAGTCACCATCTCACACATGCAAGCATCATCACCCTGTCCTCTGAACTCATTGCGATGATGGCTTAATCTGGCAACTCTGTAGACAGATGATAACAGCTGCTGCTACTTGTGCAGCAATAGCAAGACACCCAACAAAATATGTGCAGAGCACTGTTTACCAAGTCCCTGGCTGGCTCCAGTTATCCACACCACCTGCCACAAGCACCACTGCCCTTGAGCCACAACACTGAACTGCACTGTTCCTGCAAACATCTCAGTCCAATTTGGTAAACCCAAAACCTCAAGAAATGGATCTTGTGCAACAGCCCTATTCAACCTAGAGGGTGGGTTTACGGTTTAGGGTTTTATCCAATGAAAGAGGGTGTACCTTATCTTCGATCACGCTCCGTGGAGTCCTACCCTTCATCATCAGTGAGAAATCTCCTGTCACCGCCACCACTCACCACGGCCATGTTGAGAAGGGTCCAAGGAATGCTCTCTCTCTCTCTCTCTCTCTCTCTCTCTCTCTGGGAAATCGAATTCAGCTACACCCACCTCACAGGTAAAAATTCAGAATTGCTTGCTAGTTACAAACAGCTCAAATATCTCGAACAGAGATGGAAAGACACAATTTCCAAAAGGTCAATTGGTTAAGTCCCTTGAAGAAGGAGGATACCCTAAATCACCCACCCATAGCCATGTTGAGATATGGATCCAAGGAATGCTCTCTCTCTCTCTTTCTGGGGGAAATTGACTTCAGCCATACCCCCCTCACAGGTACAAATTCAGAATTGCTTGCTAGTCACAAACAGCTCGAATATCTCGAACAGAGATTGAATAAAACAATTTGCAACAAGTCAATTGGTTAAGTCCTTTGCACCCACAAGAAGAAGGAGGATCCACCAAGGACGAAGGAGAGCAGAAGCTCATCCCAGAGAAACTTCCGGAAATGGGTAACTTAGAGAAAGTCACTAACCATTAGCTCTGGAGAAGACAACGAGAAGCATCACCGAAAGTACCACTACCACCACCACGCATAGGAGAATCCACATGGTGAAAAATCTGCTAGTCTTCAGTGCGCCTGCAAACTCGAGAATTGCGCACAACAACCACAGCACAGAAACGGCAGAGTGAATCTGCTATGAAATATAACTAGCATAAAGGCTAATCTCCTAGGTCGTGACAATAGCAAAATTCAGAAAAACTCTGGGTATGTTGCCCTACCTGAGGTTGATGCTCAAAAAAGATTCTGTAACCTTAGGGTCTTCACATCGCTAAGGGTCCCATTGTTCACGAACCTTTTAGTCCCGGTGCCTTGTGTCCAAGAAGACCACGCCCCACTGGAATTTGGAGTTATGAAATTTCATACACTTGAGGAAGGAGCATAAGGTTTTGGGAAGAAGTTGATGTTGGGTTCAAAGCTCCTTTGATAGATTTCGAACCCTAAAAAAAGGCCATGGCAATGCACTCAATTCCTCCGTGCCCGCTGCGCCAACTCTGTCTACGACCACAAAAACGGCAACGGCGCATTGCTACTGTTGCTGTAACTACGGCGCATTGTTCTTTTTCTTGCTCCTGTTTTTCTTCCTTGTTGCATTTTTCCCCCACTCCTTCTTCCTATTGTTTTTCTTCTCTTGCTATTTGCCACTTTTCGAGACTGTCGCAGCTCGCAACTCCTCGTCAAAGAATCTGTAGACTTCATTTAGGGCGGAACACAGGCTTGCAGAGGAGGAGGTGCGGATTGGGAAACGGCTTTCGGAATTCGGATTGTTTTGGAGCGAATAGCTCTGTGTTTCTCAAGGGCGGCGAGCTTCTGTTCTGTCCAGTAAGTGCGCACTCCACCTCCCCCTCCCCCTCTCCGCGCTGGATCCTTCTTTAACTTTCGCATGGTATTTTCTGGGGTTTGGAGTCGGGTTTTAGGAGGAAGAATTTGTTGCACTAGCGATGTAGGACTATTGTTTTATGAAAGCAATGGGAAAAGATGTTCGGGAGATCCTGCTGGTTGGCGCTTTAGTAGGGTTTACTGAATGCTTCCTTCGAGGCATGTGTAATTGTGGTGAACTTGAGAATCTCAGTCCAGGTGAGTTGATTGCTTTCTGCAATCTGTTGGTTTGTTATGTGTTTAGCACTTTACATCATAAGCTTGTGTTGGTTAGAATGGACATTTGGCATAAAGAAGAACAGTGCCAATCTGGCCATATTGTTCTTCTACTACAGCATTGAAAACAGTTTTTGTTGTGGAAAATGTGGAGCCTGAAAGGCCTTTAGTAGCTGGGGCCAGATGCCATAGCTATTCCAGACTCCGGAGGGGTGAGCAATTGTTTTGATTTTGAACATCTAAGGTGTCTATTGTTTGAGTGGAGGGGATTTGATTTCGATGAGCTGTTGCTTTGGTTTGTGATTTTGTACAGATTTTTACAGAGCAATGGAGTCAATGGCCAGAAAAAAGGCATCACATAGGTACACAATATGACAGACAATTAGGGAAATTTGACAAAGCCCGAGTTATAGTTGTAAAAGCAGCTGAACAGTATCCACAAAATGAAGACCTACCCCCAGTTCTGCCCAAGCGGAAGAAGCGTCCATATGTGAATCCTGTAAAGCGGGGCAGCTTTGAGAAGAAACTCAGGAGGAGGGCGGGACTAGTGCCAGTTAAGCCACTAGTAGCCCCTCAAAATGGCCTTCTTGTGAAGAAACTCATCCCTGTTGCCCATATGGTCTTGGGAGCACGAGCCACTGTCCTCGATGGTGTTGGTAGGCTCCTGAAAGTCATCCCTGTTAAGGCATGCAGGTAAGCCTTCATGTGCATCCTTATGTGTTTCCTGGTAACCTGTGCATCATTGCAGTTGTGATTACAAAGCTTCCTAAGGAAATTCTGCTTCTGTAGACTGAAGGTGGTTGTATGGTGTGGTAGGGCATGCCCAGAGTTATATGTTGGGCAATATGGGCACGAGATAAGGTCATGTCAAGGCCAGAAGAGTAGTGCACGTCTCTCACAGCATGACTGGATCCCTGCATACCTAGATGATGTTTTTGTGCCTGTGGAAGCATTCCACCTTGCTGATCGATTGGCCAAAGTTCCAACCCATGATCAGAGATTTGACATAGAGCGCATCGCAGCTATTGTAGAGCTGTGCATTCAAGCAGGCGTAGACTTGCCAAAGTATCCCACACACAGGAGGAAATCTCCTATCAAAGGAGGTAGGATTGGAGCAATTTTGGAAGATGTTGAGAATAGTGATAGTGATATGGAAGATTGGATGTCTTCGGAAGATAGAGAAGATGGAGACAAGGAAAAAGAAGAGATGGAAAGGAGTACATCAAGGAATTCAAATGGAGGGTCATTCAACCTCATCTCAGGAATGAATCCAGAGGAAAATGTTCCACTCTCCAATGACAGGGATACCATTGGCATGAGTCCAGAGGAAAATGTTATAGACTCCACCTCCAATAAGAGGGATGCCTTGGGCATGAGTCCTGAGGGAAGTGTGGGATATGCCAACTCGAATGACAGACACACCTTGGGCATGAGTCTAGAGGGACCTGTGGGATTCTCGAACTCCAACGACAGGACCTGCTCTGATGAGCCTCAAGATGAGACAAGATTAGAAGGGACAGTAGAGGTAATCAATGATGAGGATGACTTGCAAATAGTGGCAGAGAAGACACTGCATGCATGGGACTCTTTGCGGGAGGGAGCCAGGCAGCTGATGAAGCATTACCCAGTGAAGGCATGTGGTTACTGCCCTGAAGTCCATGTGGGGCCTAGAGGCCACAGAGTTAGGTTGTGCGGAGCTTTCAAGCATCAATGGCGCAAAGGACAGCATGGGTGGCAAGAAGCTGCTTTGGATGACTTGATTCCCCCCAGGTATGTAGCCTTCCACATTAACATGGGCAAGTGATGGTTTTGAAACTTTTCAGTCATAGACTGTGGCAGAAGGTCCCAAATAGGGAGCCAGTCAAAAGTAAACTCATGCCTGATGAAATTTCTAGCCTCAGATGGGTGGGTCTTTGCGAATGTGTTGGTTATACGTAACTAAAAGAGGAGGAAAGCAAGGGAAAACCATCTAGCTGCCAAGATGCACAGAAGTCATTCAAAAGAATCTGCAGATGTGTGGGAATGCATGTGCACTTGAATAAATGTGCATAATTTGTTCTGGATTTCTGTTTGATAGCTGTTGTAAAGCATAGGATGCACAGGAAGGTTTCAGATGAGAACTGACTAGTCTAATGGTTTTTTTCTTTTGCCTGGATAAATGTCAAGATATTTTGTGGTTGCAGCAAATTAACTTGTCTGCATGTGTGCTTTTTGGTTATGTCACTGCACAGAATGAAATGATACCAAGAGTATACTGTGATGTATCTTGACATGGCCTCACTGCAATGGGATGCAATAGTGTCCTCTGACCTATTTATCAGTTCAAATTCCCATGTCATAATGCACGGTGCTGAAGTCCATTGTAGTTTTGGGTTGCGTAATGTGGGTTGATTTGGAGCTGTCCTACTTATTGGAAGGTGTATTGAGACCTTAGGACATGATGAACTGCCAGACAGGGAGGAGAATGCTCTAGATTGGTTATTGACAATAATTTGATTGCTAAGTGATACAGGTATGTTTGGCACGTTCGTGATATCAATGGTCCACCACTGAAGAACAGCCTGAGGAATTACTATGGCCAGGCCCCAATTATTGTGGAGTTGTGTTTACAGGCAGGTGCTAAAGTGCCAGAGCAATACAAACCTCGCATGCGACTTGATGTGGTCATTCCAGATTTAGATGAGCACGACATGGTTGCATAGGAGAGGCTCAGACAATCAGCTTTTTCCATGGCTTGTCTTGTTATAGTTTCCAGGCAAATAATTAAATGAAATGTGATCTACACTGAGGGATCTGGTAAGTTGTAATTTGCATATTTGCCTCTCCCTTACACTTCGGATTTTGTAGAAGAGACAAAGGATAGGACTTTTCTCTGTAATGACCTGAAAACTTGTACTTGCTTGGGGTCAATTCTGAATATTTGTAAGGACAACAGGCTGATGCTGAATTTTTGAATGCTTAGACCTCAAAACAAGATCCCATATGTCATTTCTTGTCATATCAAAGATTATAAACCATTTTCTGACCTATGCATAAATGCAGACCACAAGTTCAGAATCCCTTTTTCTGGGTCCAAAAAGCTAATCATCAATAAAAGTCACATTTCAGAAATATTGAAAAGCCATCTCTCCATTACCAACAAAGGTTATTCTGAGGTTCCAAATCATTTTCATTTTCTGGGGGATTTTTACATGGGTTTCTGCGGTCCTGGAAAACCTGATAAAAACAGAGTTGCTGTCATGGGTAAAGGATTTATCTCCAAAACTACACTCTGGATTTCCAGGAAGACACAAGGAATCATAGCAATTCAAAGTCTGTGAGAGAAGTTGAAAACTTTCACCACACTTCTTGAATTTGTTCATTCTCTTTCCTGATATCATGAGAAACTTCTTGTGTTACTGAAGCTTCCTTCCTGCAAACTCACATCACATCCTCTTCTCACAACATATCAGAGTACTGCCAAAACATCAAGAAACATGTGTGACATACCCCACAGTCCCAATTCACTGAATTCACAAGTGCATAATGAAGCTAGATACACACCCAAAAGAGAAAACATTCAGTCACTTATAAGTTCACGTAGCTAAAAAAGTGGAATCGGCTTTCATGGGAGCTGGGATTGATATTATGGTGCACAATGCAGCATATTCTCGCCCAGTAGGTTTTTCCCCTATTTCTCTTGCACTGAGAGTTTACCCATCAAACAGAAAAAAGCTTGCATGATGATTCAACTTCATCTTAGGAATAGTGAACTTTCACTTTCTGTCATGAAGAATGTAGATGCGGATGTTGTGAGTCATGCATATTTTTCATAACAGTTTTCACTCTCTTTCTGCCTTGCAGCTGAAATGCTAGGTTGATATAGCAAGGGTTTTTTTTGCCCTAACAGCATTTTTGTTGAGATCATGAGTAGCCCCTCATCTATGATTGTGGTCATGCAGAAGCATACAGCTGTGGAAATACCTGAGGAAGAGCTCAAGGTCAGTAGCCCTTTTCCTTGCAGTGTTTGACTTCCCACTGGACTGGAGTGGACCCTGTTGATAGAATATCCAGACAAAGTCTTCTTAACCAATAGAATCATAGATAGCACAATGTGTGTCAAAATTGGAGGGTCTGGTACAAATATTACTAATAGATGGAAGTGTTTCAAGGCACCATTTGGTATGCAAAATTCGGATCTGAGACAGTGCTTGTACTCCAATTTGACATTGTGTAAAATGCAGGGGACTTGTGAAGTAAACACACTGGCACCAATCCGTCTCACATCATTATTGCTTCCAGGGATGTTGCAGCGAGGCAAAGGCCAGTTTATCATGGTGCGTATTCTTATCATGATGTAAGGACATGAAGTCATAGTGTTTCCTGCTATTGTCAGTGGAAACTGCCTTGATGGCACTGTTGACATCTGTTTAGGTTGATACATACAGGTACATTCTCACATAAGACTGCCATAAGGCCAAGGATACTGCCACTTGTTTAGATTGATATGATGTCAAGTGTATTATTGACTCCAGTTGGGTTGTTATAGGTGAGTAGTGCAGCGGGGAAACTGCCATCACCTTGCCAATCAGTGTATGCAGCATCTAAACATGCTGTCAATGGCTACTTCCACACACTTCGTTCTGAGGTTGTTTGCTCCCACTCTGCAAATCTGAGCAAGGAGATTGCTATTTTAAAGTGGAGTTCAGCTGAGCTAGACATCCAGCATTCACATGTGATTATAAGGGATTGAGAAATCAATATGTCTGCACAGGTAAATCAACAAGGAATCAAGGTCTGTGTGGTTTGTCCAGGGCCAATTGAAACATCAATTAAAAGCCCCAAGGAGTAAAGAGGTTGGTGCCGTCTGACCGACAAGAATGTGGATGGAGAAATGCTAGCGATTACAGCATGAGAAGGTTTTATAATGATAAATTGAGTCTCACAGTGCATTCTGCATGAGAAGTAACTTGGAGTTTGACTTGTCAAATGTTTATTTGGGGCCTAGCTACGGATGTCAGCGGAAAAATGTGCTGAGCTCATTGTGAAAGCAGCTGCCAATGACATGAGAGAGGTGTGGATATCCACCCAGGTATGTGCAGCACTCTTATCCATGTTAATTGCTTTCCTGCAGTGTATTTGGGTTGAGTTTCTTGACCTTATGGGTTCTCTTTGCCTTCTTAATGTGGTGAGATTTTAGGTCATTTCCCAATTGCAATAGAATGTTTTGAACACAAGAAAATTAGTTCTTTTCAATCACCAATATGGCACTTCCATAATCTACACTTTGGACTGGTATGCAGGTTGGGCGAAAGCGTGTGAAAGCATACAAGGAGGGTGCCTCAGGTTACAGTTCAAACCTATTTTTCAAGAAAGATACTTGAAGAAGAACATGGACTGATAACGTGAAGTGTCCTGTTTCTTGATATTGCATTAGGGCTATCTGCCTACTATCCACAGCAATTGAAATCCCCATCTTCTGGCAAGGATTTGGTGGTCCCTGGTTCACATGAGCATTACTGGAAATATTTTGATTTTCACCTGCCCCTTGTATAAATAGCATCTAACACTAATCTCAGGTCTTTGTCACTGCAGTCAGTACACCTCGAAGGTGGCTAATGAGGTGATGAGAAAGTGATTTCTAACTTCGTGGGCTCTCATATATTCTTGGATTCCAGATCCAAAAACAGCTCTTGCCTCATTCACTGTAGTAGTGTGTCATGGTGCCAGTTGGTTCTGGCAGATTCTGATTTCTAATGCAATAAAATGCAGTGCAAGTGGTGGAGGGTTCACAGGTGATGGCAACAAAGGGTAATGATGCCAGAAAGAGTGGAATCTATGCTAAGACAGAGATATGGTTGGATGGTACATATTTCAGGTTGTCTAGTTTTACATGAAAATGGTTTGATAGCACTGATACATTCCCACTTCATAAAATTACTGTGAGATTTGCAGACAAGGATTTGCATGTTCAAAACATGGTGTGGGCGAGCCTTCTTTTTGTGTGAAAATTTGCCAAAAGGTGACTGATGCAGATTTTTTGGTGGAGAATCTCATTTGAAAAAAAACAAGTTGCCAAATTCCTCCCATTTAATTTTTTTTGGCAACAGCTCTGTACTTTTGCAGACAGAGAAGACACTGCAGGCATGCGCCAGTAGACACATTTATTGATCCTGTACAAAAGTGTCCAGTAAGTTGAAATCTGCCTGAGGAGGCTCCCCCACACTGTTCTTACACTACAAAATTGAAAATAAAAACAGTGTTTTGGAGGCATTTTAGTTGTCCTATTCTAAACGAATTTTCAGTTGAACGATCTCCAGGTAAGTGAGCACATGTTCTCACACAAGGTCCAGCACCTGTAAACTCATTCTGATCTGGTTCTGATGCCTACCATTAGCAAAGAGAGCTTCAAGTTCCTTCACAAACACTCTTGATTGTAACACAACCTCCACATATCCATGAAATTGTTCAAGCCACCTCAACCTTAATTTTGTTACTGGCCATGAAACATTTCACTCCCTCAACCTCATTATCTATTGTGCTCGTGATGACTAGTATTTTGCTACAACTATTGTCGAAAGCAACTTGGTAATTACCGGAAAATTGATATTCTCAGTTGAAGTGCTGGTTAAAGTATGCCTACAGTCCAGCTTTCTTCTTCAGGTTTTGTTTGAAGTCGATGATATCTCCTCCCCCACTTGGTGATGGACCGGTTCTCACAATATTTCCTTTGCCACCTGAATGATAAGCCTGAAATCATGACTAACTAGTACCAAGCCTCCATTCTACTCATTCAAAGCGTCAGCTAGAGCATCAATTGTTTCTATGTCCAAGTGATTGGTGGGTTCATCTAGCAAGAGAAGGTGGGGAAATCTCCAGGCCAACCAAAGCAAAGATGACATGAATTTTCTGTACATCACAGAGGTTTCCCATTGGCATAACTTGCGCCTTGCCCGTAAGCCCAAAGTGGCCAATGCCAGCCCACATCTTTTCTTCTTCCAGTCCAGGGTATGGGTCAGTGGACATCGTCTTGCATCACATGGCAAACAATTCAAATCAACCATAATGTGTGAGCTCCAATGGGATGCAAAACCTTGACCATCATCAAACAACACTTGTGTTTATACTGTTTATAAGAGTGCTCAACCCTTTCTCATCCTTCGTTGCAGTGTGATGAAACTTTCTCCTTGACTGTGTGAGACCAATCAAGTTCGAAGCAGAACTCTCTCATTGTTAGTTTTTTCAGCTGTCAAGCCAGATCTTGTAAGCATGTTATTGGCATATTCTCCAAGCATGCTTACTGGATTGTCAAACCCTAGTTGTGCTTGACAGACTGCAATCCAAGCCCTAGTAGTGCCTGACGGAATGCAGCAGCAGCAGCAGACGAAGAAGCTTACGCAGGTCGAGTCATACAATGCGACGAAGAAGATGGCGCAGGTCTGTTGTGCGGTGTTCTCGATGTGGCCGTCTCTCCCCCACTGGAATCCCGATCTGCACTTTTTCTATTGTTGCTGCATAAATGCAGCTTTCGCCGTTTATGGTGGCAGGTAGAGCTCTGTGGCATCAGCGGCAACACGTCCCTTCCTTGCTTCCTTCCTTCCCTTGAATCATCAAACTCTACTCACTCATCAGAAACAAACAGACAATTTAGCCATGTAGAAGGAGGAGAAGAAGAAGAATTTGGAGCGAAGGAGAGATAAGGGAGAAGCTTTGTGATTCTCCTGAAGAACGAAAGGAGTTCTTCCATAAAAGATTAAGAGTTTTGCTAAGACATAACAGAGAGAACTTGAGGAGGCATTGAAGAACGCCATGGGGAGCGATGCTGCTGCAAAGGAGGTTGTTGTTGATGATGATAGTGTGCAAGTAACAGGCTTGCAGTTTGCATATCCAGGCCAATCTCCATTCATCACGGATTTCTCACTACATTTGAAGCCTGGATCTAGATGCCTCCTCATCGGCGCAAATGGATCTGGTTTGCTTCCCTTCCCTTGTCTACTCAGTTGTTGAAATCTGTGTCATTTTTTTTCTCAGGTTGGATGTCTGTCAGGGAAGGAGACATTTGCAGAGAGGATGAGACATAAAAAATCCATTTCTGTGCAGCAGAGACAGATGGTATTGTTCTTCCTGTTCTTGCCATAATGACGGAGAGAGATGGCAGTGGCAAATTTATGATGATGGCATGCATTGACATCCTTTTATGCTGTGGTTTTCAGGAAAGACAACATTGCTGCGAATCCTGGCAGGGAAGCATATGGTGGGAGGGAAGAATGTAGTGCAAGTGTTGGGGCGTTCGGCATTCCATGACACAGCTCTGACATGCTCTGGGGATCTGGCTTACTTGGGTGGTTCTTGGAGCAGGACTGTTGGCTGTGCGGTGTGACCTACCTCTCTACTACCTCTCTCTCATTAATGCCACTCAATTGTCACTGCTGTATGTCCAACATTCTGTATTCTAATGTAGCCACTCATATGTCCAACTTCACACTTGATCACTTTGGGCTCGCAACAACATCTGTCACGAGTTTTCTTTTGTCATCTCTTACTGATTTTGCATCCATTCCTCACACCATTGTCTTTTGCAACCAGTCATGATTCATAAAATCAGGTAATGTACCTGGAGTTTGGGAGTGTGTGGGTTTTATGTGAGAGCCTTGAGTTCTTTGCTCTCTCTTCTTTTGTTTTTTCTCGTTGTTGTTTTCTCAAATTTTACTATTTCTGCTTATCTAATTTTTTGGGAGAAATCGAACATGTCAACACTATACAGTTATGTTTGCACTTTCATTTTCTTGTGATGTTGAATCTGTATCATTCACAGGTTTTAGGGTTTCCATGGTCTCCCAGTTGATTATTGAACCCTTGATTTTTGCAAAAGTATTGAGAGGTGTGTCCATGGGGTTACAGGGTGAGATTCCATTGCAAGGGGATTTCTCAGCTGAACACATGATTTTTGGAGGTGAGTCTCAAGTAGTACCCCTTGAATTTTTTTACACCAGGTCTGCAAATATTCATTGCCAGTTGAATCGCAATCTGACAATCATGGGGGCATTGATGAACAACTACATAGCCTGCAAGACATAGACAGTTTTCATGTGTTGGTTAAAGGAATGTTTAAGGATACATGTCCAGCATGTGAAATCTTTGAGATACTTCCCATTCCTGAAGTATTGAAATATGTTCTCCTGCGGGATTGTTGTTCTCAGTTGAGGGTGTGGATGTGGTGAGAAGGGATCGTTTGATTGATCTGTTGGACATTGATCTACGATGGTGTATGCACAAGGTGTCTGATGGCCAGCGCCGCCGAGTCCAGATCTGCATGGGCCTGTTGCACCCCTTCCAGGTAGCCTTGTTTCTTCTGGGGACCAACAACGTGCACCCTCTCTCTATGTGTGTTGTCCCCCACATATTCTGCAAATATTTTGTCCCTTGAATATGTAAACTTTGTATTCTTTGCAGGTTCTTTTGCTGGATGAGATAACAGTGGATCTTGATGTTGTTGCGCGGATGGATTTGCTTTCCTTTTTTGTGGACGAGTGTGAAGAGGTGGGTGGGATTGTGTCACAACTATCTCTTCAACTCCTATTTAACTCATTCAGTTGATTTACATATGATTGGAACCAAAGATCCAAAATATAACATGGTTCTTCTACAGCCATGACAAGAGAGGACAATAAGGTGTTTCCTATATCAAGACTTCCCATGGTTGTAGCTCATGTTCTTGTCTATCAATAATGTGAAACTTATGGTAATGGT
Source organism: Sphagnum contortum (assembly GCA_963920785.1). Lineage (NCBI taxonomy): Eukaryota > Viridiplantae > Streptophyta > Sphagnopsida > Sphagnales > Sphagnaceae > Sphagnum > Sphagnum contortum. The sequence continues at coordinate 19,130,813 of OY987280.1, forward strand.
AACTGGTGGAATGGTGTAAAATCCTTTTTGCATGTATTGAGGCTAGAACACCAGTGTATAGTTGTTAACACTCTGTGGTTTGACATGCTTTGGTTTGACACTCCCATATTTTGTAGAGAGGAGCAACCCTAATCTATGCAACGCACATTTTTGATGGTTTGGAGACATGGGCGACACACATTGCTTATGTGGAGGATGGAAAGTTAAAACGAGCAGAGAGGCTTTCAGAGCTACCAGAGGTGCATCCTCCAAGCACAGCCAAGAATTTGATTCAGGTTGTTGAACCTTGGTTAAGGACAGAGAGAAGTGAGAGGGAGAAACATAGAACAACAAATGCGGTCAAACCTGACATTGTTACTCGCCCTGCTGATGTTTCTCCCTGGACTTCTAGTCGTCACATGGCATACTATAGATGACAACTGAAAAGCTTGTTGGCAGGTTTGGTGTCCATTTCTTTTGTGCACGAACCACACATTTGCCATGCCAGGGATATAAGATGATTCTTGTTACCCTTTTTCTTGTGGGACATTAGATGTAATGTTTCATACACCATTACACCAATACAGGATCTTGCCAACCATGCCATGCTACAGAGGCAGTCCATGATGTAGTGAGTAACTCATTTATTCAACTAGAAGAACTTGGGTTATAACTTAGCCTTTGGTCTTTGAAAGCAGCTTGTTGATGGTTAATTTTCTAACTCTTTTGTGAATTGTGAGAAAACCAGTAATAAATTGGTAGGCTCATGAGTGGACTCATTGAGGAGGCAAGGGGATGTCAAGATATACTCAACTTGGAGACATCTATGACAGTGGATTGCAAGTTGCCTAATGGGTAGAAATGAGTGTTATATGTACAATGTGTGCAAGGTTAGTTTTTCCCAACATCTGTATGGTACGTGTGCAGCAGTATTGTGGTCAAATTGATGTATCTGTGCAGGTGGAACATTTTGGTGTTACATTTGAATCTCAGTTTTGACAACAATTTGACTTGCAGACACCTATTTCATATTGATCATTCGGTCAATTTTCATTTACTATATTATGATTTTACATTTTATTTCAAATTTCAATTGATTTTTTTTCAATGATTGCAATGGTAGACTTCAGTTTGTTCGCATTCTATTCAATGAAATCTTTATTTCACATTCAGCTTTTAGATTGAAATTGTAATGCTTTTAAATAAGGTTTTTCATTTAGATCATTGATTTTGGAATTTTAGTGTTCACTCTATGGTTCAGTGATGCATTAGCAAGTTATTTTTTCATGTAATCCATTTAGTTTATTATTGTTTTTTCAAATTTCTCAATTATCCATTGTAAGTAATAGTTTGGTTTTAATTTTTCTTATGACAAATTTGTGGACCACAAGTGAGATATGACACATTGAAAGCCCCTGTTATTTTTGGGGCAAATTTTTGCCACTTGGCGACCAAAAAAAAAAGAGTCTAATGCAACCCAAAAAATTGCACCAAAGTCATCCGATTTTGTGGGTTTTTATTTTTTTTTCTGGAATTGCCATATTTAGACAAAAGGTTTCATGATGCTGCCAAAATATAGCAGGATTATTAAAAAATTTCTACTTTCCATTTTGACATGTACCCAAATTATGCTAATTCCTTTTTGTGGATGATTGCCAATGTGGCTACATCACAAAAATTGGGGGAAAAAAGAAAAAGAAATCCCATGATTGGAAGACATATTTGCTTTTTGGATTGATTTGTATTACTTGGGGACAATGGAATCACATGTTGATATTCTTTGTCATTTGCATGAAGCAAAATGCTTTGATTGATATGCTATTATTTGAACAAAATATGGGTAATTGTGTGGATGTGAAATCCCATGTTAGAACTTAGAAGTTACAAAAATTGATAGAAGTTTTTCTAGTCTTTGATGTCTCATGGTTTCTTGTCTCATTTAGAAACCATGAGCATCAATATAACGACAATAGAATGTATGTCTTTGATGTGTTGTTTGGAAACATGTCGTTGTGGACACATGAGAGTAGAACCTATTGTTAACTTTGGAAAATTATTTCTAAAGCATTTACAAATTAGACTTTGAAACGAGTAACAAGCCTTCAAATAAAACTTCATAATTCAAAACAATGAGGTTGCAAATAAGATTTTTTAGTAGAGATCATCAACAATAGTTTAGATATTTGAAAGCAGCATGTCCCTCCTAAACTTGGGGAAGATGGTCTAAATTAGTTGTTTTACGGCAATGAATTAATTACTATATATAATTACAATCTATGGATGAATTTGACTTTCGTAGAATCTAGCAATAACATTTTAATACTAGAAACATTCCTTTGCTCATTGGATACATCAAATCCAGCAGTTTTTTTTTTTTTTTCCATTTTTGTTATGTAGCCACATTGGTGATCATCCACAAGATGAATTAGCCAAATTTGGCTACAATTCAGAGAGGAAAGTAGAAAGTTTTAAGATTCCATCTATAGTTTGGTGACCTATTGGAACCTATTGTTTAAATATGGCACCAAAAAAAAAAATTAAATCCTTGAAAATCTGGTGACTTTGGTGCTTTTCTTTTTACACAATTGTTTTTTGTACGAGTTGCACTGGATGTATGGTGAATTTTATTTTATTTTTCAAATGCTTATCACATCAAGTATGTACGTAGTGGGTTTTGTGATAATCCATTGTTGTGCAAAAATAAGGCCAGAGAAATTTCACCATTTCTTTTGCATTACTGGACTCTTCTTTTGAAGTCTTGGCAATGAGTGTCAAGTAGGAGAACTAACAAAATTTATCTAATATGAAGTGCATCAATTGATAAGGATGGAATATTGGGAAGGGTAAGGTATCATATATTATTAATTACTGTCATTATTACTCATTATTGATCCAGAATTTTGAAAACTTGATTTTGTATATTAGCACCCCACCTGGTTTGGGAGAATTGGAAGAAAAAGTTAAAAAAGAAAGAAACACGTGACAAAATAAATTCTTTCAAATCAATGGAATAAAATAACTTAATCAGAATTGCATATGGGTTTATTTATTATATATAGCAAGTCTATGTTTTAGGGAAGATGATAATTAGACTTGAATCTCTTGACTACAATCGTGTTTTAAAACTGAAATCCTTATCATAATGTAGTTTGATGCTCAGTTCCAAGAATTTTAAGCAGGGAAAAAAAATTGTTTCCTCCTGGCTCACGCATTTGTGCGCGAGTGAGGGAGGACCCACTTCACCACACACGCGACCTGGGCCTCTTAGGACTTCTCGCAAGCTGCGCTAGTTATTACAGGACACGCGAGATGTGCTAGCTCTAATTAATGTCAAGAGAGCGAGGAGTTGCTCTCTTGACCCATTCCACACACCTTGTCCGCTTTCTGGATCTAGTGGTGCAGATTTTTAGCTGCCTACCTGCTCTTTAAATTATTCTACTAGCTCTAATCTGTAGTGATCACAAACCCATGAACATGGAGTGTTCCCACTTGAAATACACATATGTATTTCTAAACAGTTCACACAGATTAAGCTTTAACAACTAACTGATCATGACTACTAACGTGGGCTATGATCAAGATAGCTGGAGCATGTGTTAGACGTGGTACTATGTATGAGAACTCTGGTGATTAGCTGCATTCTAGCAGTTTTCTTGCAGCATAGCAGCTGCGAACTAACTAATTACACAACTATTATAATGTCCACACCCGAGATCATATTTGTAGAGATTCCCAAACATATTTTACACGTAAAAAAAAAGAACTTGAGACATTAAGGACATGCACACAGGATGGCTGGAAGCATCAACCTGATTAGCTTAACTAATTAGTCACTAGAAACAACAAGTACTATAACTCCTTCACCTTTTGGATCTAGATTACCAATTTCATTCTGAAGAAAATTGTGTGGTTATTTTTTGAGACTTCTATGTTGTACCGCCTGTAGCACCCGTGTCCAGAATCAGGTTGAATGTTGATCTGCATTGCACCGCCTCTTGATCAACTGTCTCCAGTTTTAGCTCAATTTGCAGAGCGTCTATAGTTTTTTTCAAGCTCCTAAGCTGTCATTAATATTGTTGTAATGTGTATGACAGATCTGCATGAGTATCCATCTCGATGTGGTGGTGGTTCATGCGATGCGTACACCTGCGTCCATCTTCTGGGATCAAATGCTGCCATCCGTGCAAGCTATTCCAGCAACTCTCAAGGTTTCTGTGTCCCCAGTCGAAGGTACAGCTACAGCTGATCAATTTGCAACTGCTGTCACGGGTGCAATGAGCTTTCCTGCTTTGAGTGCCAAGTTCTGTGTGGCTGCTGGACTTGTGTGCGATGAAGACATTGAGATACATTCTTACACAACTAAAAAAAACGCCAGTAGTACTACTGCGGCGCCCATCATGGGTGGTCACGACATGATGACACATGCTTCAGCAGCTTCCCGTGCCATGGGCATTACTACCATCAACGATTTCCAACTGGATTTCTTTCTTGAGGAAAACCTTGTGGAGGGAGCGTACATGCACTTGGCAGACAATCTCTTTGACCTGATCCCTCTTCGAGCTTTTCTACCGAGCACAGTTGCCGAGGTATTGCCCGCTCTACCCACAGCCAACTTGCCAAAGCTCCTCGCAGCATTCGCCATCGATAAGAACTCGAGAATGGCAGCCACTATGGCAACTGCAACGTACCTTTGCGAAAGCCCTGCATTACCCGGGGAACAAAGAGCTTGCCCAATTTCAGTAGAAGAGATGGCTGTTTTCGTTGCCTCGGAGGTGGGTGAAAATTCTGTCCACTAGAGGAGCACCCACATATGTATACATAGAATATTTCTACACCCACATAGAAACGTGGTGTGTGTGTATAGAAACGTGGTGTGTGTCTATCTGTCAAGGTCTTGAAACCCAGATCCCAAATTGAGATACCCAATAGATTCCAGAACCGTCAAGGTTTGAAAAAGTGTCCCCCGAATTTGAGGGCCCAAAAACTATTCAGAACCTCAACAGATAGACTTTTACTTTTTTACTTACTGAGTCCTGAGTCTCAAGTCCTATGTCCCAACCAATCTAGGTCTGAAGTCCCAATGCCCAAGCTTCAAATTATTTACTAGGGTGCCTACGATCAAAGAGTCGAACGATAAAAAAAAACCTGGCACGGGCCGGGCGGCGTTTAGGTGTGTGGAACCGTGGAAGTAAATATTAAATCGGGGCGGTGACGAAGCCCGATCTCCCCACGAAGACCCGGGTCCCGAACCATAAACCAAGCTCTTTGCCAGGGGTGGACCAAAACAAGGCCCGTGTGTTTCCGGGGGCTATCACCAACACCGACCCGAATACCCATTGCCGATGGACCCGGCCAGGCATGTGGCAAGGGAAAGTTGACGAAGCAACGAGCAAACGAGATAAAAACCATCGGTGAACCCAGTCGAGACAAAACGACAAAGCCGCAGGTACAGGACCTACAGTGTCCAAAGGTCACGGGTACCCACTAGTACATATAGAACATACTGCACAAAACAAGTGCAGGATGGGTGAAATCTTACTCCATGCAGATAAAATTCTACACTTACTTGCTAAGGAGATTACATGCTATTCTTTTAGGCATAAATGCCAATTACCAATGTTTCCTTATGTTTACTAACAACATGCATACTACATCTTATATATAAAAACAAACATGGTGTCTGTCTATGTGGACAAAACTTCAAGTCTCAGGAAATGAGGGGTTTGTCTGTTTAGGGACACGGAGACATGAGGTATCGTTAGTTATGGGTCAGTTTGTCCAATAATCTCAAGACTTGGAAAGTGAGATCTCAAAATCAGGACCTCACCTTCAGACCTCCATAACTAACCTTGAAAACCCAGCAAGGTTTTGTTGAGGTTCTGTCCTCTACTTTCAAGACCTGGAAAGCGAAATCTCAAAAGTGAGACCTCACCTTCAGACCTTCATGACGAACCTTGAAACCCAAGCAATGTTTTGTTGCAATTCTGTCCAGTTTAAGACTTGGAAAGCGAGATCTCAAAAGTGGGACCATCACCTTTAGAGCTCCATGACGAGCCTTGAAACCCAAGCAAGGTTTTGTTGCAGTTCTGCCCAATACTTTCAAGACCTGGAAAACGGAATCTCAAAAGTGCGACCTAACCTTGAGACCTAAAAATGAAAGCTCCAAACCCTAACACGGTTATGCGACGGTTGTGACCCATATTTTCAAGACCTGGAAAAAGGGATCTCAAAAGTGAGACCTCACCATCAGATCACAAACATTCGCGAACTGCAGCCAGGGCAGCCACTGCGGGGGGCCGGGGAAGGTGTCACGACCTTTTATGGCGTTCAGGGTGGTTGGAGTGGCATAGCCACGGGTTACCTACTCGTATCTAATATATTAATTGCCTTGTCTGTCCGTCTATCTATGACGGAGGTTTTGGGAGGTGGGGGAGGGAGAGGCCGATGAAGCACGGGGCGAGGGGGAGCTGACAGGTGCATTATGCAGCAGGTTCACACTAGTGCAAACAAACTGCTTTACACATGAAGACACACCAACAATCTCCAAGAACCTCTCATGTGCACATAAACTAATATTTCAGAGATGTGGGCATGATTCTGCATCCACCATTAAAAATGTACTTGTTAAAGTCCACCTTTGGCTCTTCCTGGTTTCCAGAAGATAGTGTTGCCAAGGCTAGCTTCAGATGCAACATCGACACACTGTCAGTACTGTTGAAGCCACATACTGCCTCCAAGATGCAATCATGATGCAATAAGTGACACTTGAGCAAAATATCCTAAGCATAAAATCGCTTAAGTGGCACAAAGCAATAAGACAAATTGTGCAGAGTCAATCCAGACAAATAGGCTTGATGAATGCATGGGAACCTTTACAAATCTTCCTAGCACCTGAGCATTAAGTCCTCCTATAGCTCATAATACCCAAGAGCTCTTACCAAAGATAAGATTGGATCCCTGGACATGCCCTAAATACACTGCACACTGTCTGTCCAAAGCTTGAAATCCATCTCTTTTAACTTTGATACAGAGTGTCTACAGTATTAGAAAATACTTCACTTGCAATTGAATAAGTACCAACCTGGCCAGGAAGAAAAAGAAGAGGCACATCTATAAGCATCATAGAATCCATGACAAATTGAGCTGCCAATTTTAACTCCTGCACAAGAACTTTCTTCCCGGATTTAACTGTAAATCATTTATTGAGATGTACACGACATATTCACAAGAAATGTTGTATACAGAAGTAACCCTATTGACTTCACAAGAATTGCAGGAATTGGTTTGTCAAATTGCAGCCAGTTTTCCTAGAAAAGACTGCTTTCAACGTGTAGATGTATGATCTCTACAAGACACACAGATACATACATCCTTGCAACCAAATGCTAAATGAACCATCAATTCTTGAATTCATTGACAAGCATGCGTGTACCTACAAGCCTCGTGCAGCATCTGGGCCCATCCCTTGCACAAAACTCTACAAGAAAACATGGCAAAAGATTCCTAAGACTATCAACTTTTTCTCAAAGTCTGCAGTAGGTTCCTTATGCGGCATGCAGGAAACAACCCAGTATACAAGTATCTGAATGTTACAACTTGTTGGGATTTTTGGGATGCGGTCTGTACAACCAGCATCAGATAAAAAGGAATCACTAGGATGTTATGCCTTCCTACCCAAAAACAAACGTATGCAGACTTATAAGCCTTGACAACAGCATCTTACCGCATCAGACATGTCAATGTGTGACTTGGTCACTTCAAATCACCTTTGCTAAGCTCCTCCTAAAAACCACATGCAATGTATGTTTTACGACCTTCAGGTCTTAGGGCATCTTTTGGTAACAAACCATCCATAGGATCTATGTATTCATGAAATGATATCGATTGAGGCAAGAAACTTGGCTCCACATCAAACTGTTTGGAAATCCTTGAGCTGCAACATTTCAGACCATTCTCCAGGTTGCAAGACAACCAGGTTGAAAGGCGGCCCTCTCCCATAGCCAGCAAAGAACTGATGAATATTGATCTCCACTTGCAGCATGATACCTTAGCATCATCACGTATCATCAGGCTCAAACAAAGTCTTCAATTTTAGAGTGAGACCACCACAACCAACTTATGACTTTGGAGGACAAGGAATTCTGCTAAACCATTTACTCAATAAATAAGGAAGTAGGTTCCAAAATGGCTCTAAATCTTGACATCTTTAGCGGATCTGATTTACATAATTTTGCATTGCTTCACACTTGGTTCAACTACAGTTGCAATACTTGGACTTGCCTATATTTGCATAGTTCATGAGAACAGTGAGTTTTGTTTCATGGGGGTTTTTTTGTAAAAGCTTGATCCTTCACCTATTTAGGCTTGCAAAATGCTGATTTGTTGTTATTGTTTCAATTTTGCTGCATGCTTCACAACTCTCTTGTGAAACTCATGTGACTTCTCATCCCATAATTGTCCTGGACCTCGATATCATGGGCAAACTGGAGAAGAAGAGTCTTTCAAATTTATCTAAATCAAATACCCAACTTAGTGTCCACTCCCACAACTAATTAGAAGTCCAAAAACTATGAACTCGCCTCCATTAAAGTGATGTTGAATATTTGAAGCTTAAGTAAAAGATGATTGCTTCTGTTTGGATGTGCATCACGGACAAACAAAGCCATATCACAAACTTGTGAATGTGGGGGAAGTTTTAAAAGACTTGGTGCAATCTTGTTCCATTTCAAACTTTCATGAAAGGAGGTTCTTTGAAGCCATGTTCATTCTTGAGTTTCTAAGCAACCATATAATGTCCTTGTTTGCTTTTGAATTTTGTAATTCTTTTGAGTTGCACATAAGCTCTTCTATGTACAAGGCTTTCTATTGACGTGAAGGTGGATACATTTCTTTCAAAAACTAATGCCACAAAACTCAACAAAGTTCCTTGCCATAATGTAGGGACATAAGCTCTTCTATGCGCAAGGCTTGCTATTGACATGAAGATGGACAAATTCTTTTCAAAAGATAATGTCACAAACCTCAACAAAGATCTTTGCCTTAATTTACAGTATTAAGCCCTGAACATCAAGGTGGACCACCTTCACCTTACTACACCTAGCCTTTATTCTTAGATGGAGAAAACAACACATAAGGTGTTGAGTTGCCATGCTTGAAAATTGATCTTACGCGCAATTGACTTTACATGAAAAGGTTTGGATGCTCTTGGAAGACAATTTTTGTAACAAGCTTCAAACTTTGGAGAAGCTCATTCCAAACTTGTTATAGCTACCTACAAAAAGAAGAAGAGTTTTTTTTTCTTGCCCACAAAATATTTCAAGACCAACATTCCCATCAAGCTCTCTTAAACTTGTGCACTAAGTTTCTAGGTTCTAACAATGTGGAAACATTACCAACAATAACTTTTAATAGCTTGTTAAGTAAACTAACAAGTTCTATAAACATGTCAAACGTTTTAAAATCCACGGTAAAAGCTTCTAGTAGTAGAGAATTATCACATTCCAAACTCCTAATAGAATTAAAATTTTGGTTCAAAGAGGACCAACACCAACAAGATATAATAGTGCAACAAATTTTAGTGGTTGTTGATGATGAGTTAAGGTGAAAAAGCCCAAGGGAGTTGCCTAGCCAAAAATCCCACATTCAAAGAATTTTATTTATTTATTTAAAAGATATGTTGCATGATTGTTGGGGTGGTAGGACAAAAGAGTTGAAGAAGATGGCAACTTCTCCAATGAAGTCAACTACCTTATTTTGACAAGAACGGTGGTTTTAAAAAATCATTAAAGAAATTGCCACCCCACCTATGCATGAATTTTTTCAACATTTTTTTTGTCAAATGCACATGATGTTAACATGGATGAAAATCTATGTCTTCGATATTTTGTCAACCTTTACAACACACACATTGACATGTATCGACACCCTTAACCTCCCAAATTTTTGACCAATTGCTTTGCAATGCAAGTGAATGCCCCAAATGTTTTGAGTGCCTCCCTCATGGACCCATGTTTTCTCCCATACACAAGACTTCTAATGGTGATGGCAATGGTGTCAAAATGGTTTCAACTCATCGCATTGTCTACCGCAACCCACAAAACCACCCTTCCCCCCCCCCCCGACCCAATTGGCACATCATGTTGTTGCAATCATGTGAAGCTTGTGAAGCAAGAAATGATGGCGGTGTGAATGAGAGCAAAAAACAGAAGTGTGATCCTAAAACACGCATGCTACAACAAAATCTCACTATGCTATAACAAAGTTGTTTGGCAAAGATGGGTCCCCTTCAACCTCTAAAACTTCGAAGCAAAAAAAAGAAAAAAAAACTTCAATGCTTGAAATTTTTTCTGATGTTATATAAAAGAACATCAAGCATGTCAACAATGGTTGCACCTCTTCCCCAACAATTTACCTTGCATGAGAATGTTGATGGTAGCCCTCCCTTAATCATTCTTTTTCTCAAAAGAAAAAAGTTATAATGAACCTTGGTGATGGTATAAACAAACTAATAATCACTACTAAGTTATTAAGCAATGGTGTGGCAACCTAAGGGTTTTCTTTCCAATTTTCTAAGGTAGGTCATGGGTTGGAGATCTTCCACAAGAAGACTTACCAAAATGTCGCTACATGTTAGAAAGGTAATTGGAAGAAATTAAGATTCTTATTGTGTTTTGCTAACATGCTAAAATAAATTATCTAAATATGGAAAATTCAAAAAACAATTCTTGGAAAACTTTGGCGACTTTGTAGGATTTTTCCCAAAATATATATATTTTTGTCACCAAGTGGCAAAATTCCACCCAAAAAAATTGTCCTCCCCCAACATTTTCCAATTATTTCCAATGTTGTGTGGTTTGAAGAAATTGGTGAATTTTTATCATTTTTTTTTTGAATTTTCATTTTTATTTGTATTTTCCCAAATCTTTTGGTTTCAAGAGTTTTCCAAGTTTTTTTCAATTATTAGTCAATTCATTTCAAATAAAGATTTTAAAACCAAACTTACCAATTTTTCCAGTTTTGTAGTTTCCAAAGTTTGGTAGTTTTTTCCAAGTTTTGGTCACTTCTTTTTAAATTTTCAATGAAAAACTATTTTTTCCAATTCATTCCAATTTCATAGTTTCAAGCATTTTGTGAAATTTTCCAATTTTCAGATATTTATTTAGAATTTACAATTTTTTTAAAAACCTTCCCAATTTTTGGTAACCACATTGCCAAAATTTGCCATCGAATTTTTTGTGATGTGGTGCTCCCGAGAAGTTCTTTAAGGATTTTATCATCAAGGATTCAAGTCATTGCAATCCCTACTCAATAGGAGGGTGTTGGTAACATTCCATTCATAAACTTTTTTTCAAGTAATTGTCATATAAACATGATTTGCATTAATGATTACATTGCACTTAAAATCAAGCTAGACAATTTGTTGGTTGCAATGGGGTGAAATTAAAATTTTAAACCCTACTACACAAGCTAGGTTTGATGAATTTTGGAACAACAATGTGTCACTTCAACACAAACCAAAAACATTGTGTAGTGAGAGATGTGAAATGACTCATATTCCAATGTTTGATTTAGGGTTGAAAGGAAAATGTGTTATCATTCTTTGTATAGAATTACCAGCATTATGCATTGATGGTTCATTTGAAGCTACAAACTTAACCAAGTTTTGAGGAACAATAGTTTCAAAGTTTTATCACCCACATGAAAGTGTGAACATGCTTATAATTTTTTTAATTGGTCCATGGGGTCATTCAATTATGCAAAAGTTGTGGTTAAATATGTAGATGAGGATAACACTTCATTTAGTGTTCCAAAAGTTCAAGTATGGGGTCATAAACTTATGTCTCCATCTCGTGATTTATTCTAATATAGGTTCGTTGAGGATTCCAACTATGTCTTTGGTGCCTCTTTGAGAATTCCTAAATCCTCTATAGCCTAGATCTTTTGTTGTATCCTAACACCAAAAGGTGGTATTTGAATTCCCAACTTCCTTTTATATCTTGGCTACTTGCTTGAACAATGTGTAAAGACATGGCAAATTTTTTAATTCTATTTCTATCCCAAGAATTAAGACTTGAATTTCCTAATGTGAAAATCATGGAGGATTTGCCATCTGAGGAATTGTTTGCAAATAACATGTGGAATTCTCCCAACACTCAAATTCCATTGGTTGTATGGAAAGGTGGGGAGCAAGGGCTAAGCATTTTTCTACCCCAATGTGAGACCCCACTTGATTTTTTCTTTTTGTTTGGGCCCACTAATATCTTGAAAAGGCTATGTGTCATGACCAACATTTATGCCATCCAAGAGTTGGAAGGAGGAGGTGCAAAAGGAAGGGTGAATTGGGTATGATTAACCATGCATGAATTGAGGTTTTTAATTGGAAGTTTTGATTTTCACAACCATCAAGAAACTACCCCACATTGGGTTTCATGGGTTTAAATCCATTGATCTTTTTTACACCTCTATGATTACTAATTGTATGATTAGGTCTAGGATTGAGGACATTTTCAAATGCATCCATTTAGTTGACAACAAGTCAATCATAACAAATAAGGATGATTTTGCTTACAACAAAATTGCAAAGACTATATGGTTTGTTGAGACATGCAATGTGTGTAGGCAATTTTGGAATGCATAACATTATTTGTGTGCGGATGAAATGATGGTCAACTATACTAGGAAATACTCACCCATCTAGCTATATGTGAAAACTAAACCTTGTAAATATAAAGTGAAGGTTTGGTGTTTGGCTAATGCAAAGTACCAGTTTGTGGGAAAAATGGAAATGTATTATGGTGTAGGTCACAAAGATGTTGAACACACAACTAAATACAATATTATGTATGAGTTCATGAACGAATACAAGAACAAGAATCACAATGTCACATGTAATCATTTATTTTTTAACATTACATTGTTTAGGGATCTTTTGACAGTTAAGGTGCATGCCACATGGACTTGCAAAACTGATTGTAGGGGGTGCTTTAGTGTTTTGATTGTTGATCTAAATAAAGGATAAAAAAGACAACTCTAGTATCACATATACGTTTTAACTAAGCTTGTTGCAATTTTTAATTTCCATTTTATCCATTGTTTTCAATCCAATTGATCCTATAGGTGCCACATGTGCCACTTAGTGGCATCTAACTAATCTACTATAAATCCTTGCTAGCCCATTGCAACTAATGCATTACCATGAGCTTTTGCATGGGGTTTGTGTCCAAGATCAATTTCATGGATATTATATTTTACAAAAAAGGATCACAAATGATGGCATCCATGTGAATTAATACCACCATTATGAATTTGTACATCATGCACAAGGTGCATATGATTCAACTTGACAAGTCAACAAAAATGACATCATAATGGAAGTTCAACATGGTTTTGGCCATGACTATTATTGTTAACTAATAATAGTCATGGCCAAAACCATGTTAAGGTAATTACTATCACATGGCAAAATAAATCAAAGGTCAATTCTAAAATAAAAATGTCACCTGATGGTCATACCATCAATGAATTACCTTCAAGGGTGAAAGCATGAAATAAGGAGCCACAAAGTGTGTGGATAGTCCTTTAAAATCATTTTTTTAGTTTTTTAAAAATCACCATGGGAACATTATATATCAAAAAAAGTTGTTTGATTTTTGAAGTAAATTCTTATACTTTCAAAGTTACAACTACAAAATTTTCATGAAAATTTACCATGTTTCAAGAGTCTTTTTATATGTTTAAAGCACTCAAGAAAAACATGTGGACATGTGGTTTTTTGTTTCAAAAGTTCTTTTTCCTTATCAAATCTTCACCAAATCATTTCAATTTTTTTGTGAACCTTAATATATTCCACAAGAAAGGATCTATGTGTTCAAAACATTCAAAAATAAATATACATATACCCTTTTAGATTTTGATATTCAAACATCCTAAAGCACTATTATAGTTTTGAATTTGTAATCATGGTGCAAAGTAAAATTGTAGATTTGACCATAATGTAAGGTTATACCAAAAAAATTGAGTTTTTATTATGTTATATGTCATATTTGGCCTCAAACTTGATATTTAGTTTGAAAAACTATGTGCAAAATGCAATATAAACCAATAAAAAAAATTCATATGGAAAATGCAATCCTTGGAAAGGACTTTAACCTTGGCACAACTGGTTTTTTTTTTCATGTTTTCATCCTCAAAGAAAAATACTCAAAAATTAATTACAAAATAAAAGTTGAATAATTATTCTTTGTTAATGGGTAAATATTTTAGTTTAGCTAGCCTAAAAAACCTCCTAGTAGTTATTTAGTTATTAATGGTAGGTTCATACTTATTTACTATGGGATGAAGTCACTAAAATAATTATTTTGTAAAAAATAAGGTAGTTTGCCACTAACTAAAATATGTGTAGGATATTAGGATACAACAAGAAATTTAGAAAAATAAGGTTAACCCATGTGTGGTGAAGAACAATTTTTGGTTTTTTATTATCTCTTCGAATCATTCCATCATTCCTTATCATTTTATTATTCCATGTGTGTGATTTAAAAAAGATTGGTGTGTGTGAAAATTTTATATTTGTGTCAAAAACAAATACATTGGATTTTGGTTGAAGGTTGTGTCACATATTTTCTTTTGTGTTTTGCCTTGATTTCTTAAATGAAAAAGAGAATATTTAATATTATTTTAATGTAAAAAAAGATAAATATTAATTTAATTAAGTTTTATCTTCATCTTCCTAAAATGTTTGTTGGAAATCAATCATCAGATGATAGGTGCAATGCATGTGGGTAATTACAACAAGAAAGTAGGTACAACAAAAAGGTAGTTCTAACAAGAAGGTAGTCAATAGGAAGGCAACAACTACAAAGGATGAAAACAACAAGTTAATGATGTATTTTATGGAATATAAGTATCATCTGCGGACTAGAAGGTTATTTTCCAACCCTTTTTATACCTACATGTACCTGCATTCCTACTACCAATTTACAAATAGGCCTATTTAAAATGAAGTTTAATGAAATTTTATATTTTTGTTATGAAAAAAATTTTATAGCCTAACATAAATAAAAATGAAACGTTATAGTTCCCCATGTGTTTTAACAAATTTTTCAATTGGTTGTGTTTCTATTAAATATTATTTGGTTTAACATGATGAATATTGAATTTCATTTTTTTCATTTTATAATATGAAAAATTATAATAAAAGTTAACACTATTTCCAAAAATTATGATAGGATCTTTTATTTACTTGTAAATTTGGTCTAAACATAGTATGTCACATTGGAACTAATTGATACATTAAAAGTTTACTATACATAACTAACCATTTATAAAGAAATGAAATATGTATTAATTTTATCTAATATTGAAATAAAAAGTTAAATATTACAACAAAATGGACCCAATGAATCTATATTCTTAAAAAAATGATTTAGAAAAAAAGTTTGTGTTATTCAAACCTACCTTTTCCACATTTCCACAATATTGTTATGACCAATTAATGAAACTTGGCTAGAAAGTCCTTTTTGCCTTTATCATTAACTTGGGTAATTTCTATATCTGGTATTTTAGTCGCCTAATAATTTATTTATTTGTAGAGATGCATCTATGTCTTGTAAATTGGAGGATTACGTATATATATATATATATATATATATATATATGTTTATGTTTTTTATTACAATTAACTACCTCATTTCATTTCCCCACCCACCTACATGGATATGAAAGACGGACAATCAACATGTGCATTTCCATGTGTAGATCATCTATATCAAATAAATGTAACAACCTATTAATCTCATATACTAATAAATTAGATGGCTAAAAATATGTAATCATCAATGACCAATAGCAAGCAAGAAAGAACGTATTTTAATATTTAATTAATTAAAAAAAGATGTTTCACTATTGACAATGTTTGCATGCTTGATTATGGACTTATGAAGCATGAATCAACTAAAGTAGCTGAAACTTGCATTTTTTTTAATCATAAACATTTCTTCCATACATTTGAAAATAAATGAAGGTAAATATCAAGTTGTCATCAACAAATATAGATTGATTTGGGAACATTAATTTGTATGAAACAACAAGAGTACATTTCATAAATTGTTGTAATGAATTGTGGTCAAGATTGACACATGTCCCATTAGACTATAATCTTGCATTTTTTATTAAAGGTATCAATTTTTTGTTCTACAAGCTTTGAAGATACATTTCACATGTATACAAAAACAACCCAAAAAAACCTTAAACTTTTCAAGAATCCCAATTTGAAGTTTTTCGAAGAATTCACCTACAAGTTGCACATTGTTCTTTTTTAGAATTTGAACTACATATATTTAAACATGTAAAGGAATAGAACATGCTACCTACTTACTAGAGTGTGACACACCCTTAATTGTGGGATTTTCATGGACATGAATATTTGTTTATTTGAGAAAAAAAGCCCCATTAGCGAAGCTTCAACAAAATATATGAAAATTGATTTTTACCACATTTGCACTTTGGAAAATAATAACTTACCTTCCATCAATGATACACAATTTTTGCTCACATCTTTGCTTGAAAAAATTGATGTTACAATAGGTCACAAAACAACACCAACTTTTTTTCAATGTATAATACACATCCACCACCATGATAAATAAGGTCTTTGACCACATACTCACTCTCTGAAAAAACAAATTCTTAGTTTTGTAAACCATAGGGAAAATGACAACCTAATATCATCAACTATGCCATGAACATCTTTGACACATGAGCTCTTGCTAAGCACCCAAACATTAACATCAATTATGTTTAAAAACAAAACATACAAAAGCAAAACCTTTGAAGATAGACATGTCCAATTATTGCAATTTTGTGTAGATTATAACTTTAACATTGACCTAATAGGTGAACCAACATTGATGATCATCATCAATGTCCAAGTAACTATGAACATGGTCACTTTTTCTTAATGAAATGTCCCACTTCCACAATTTTGCTTCACAATTAACATAGCCAACAATTGGAACATTTGAGACTTTTAATTTCACAAAAATTGGGAGCTTGTAAACCCCCCACCCCCCCCCCCCCCCCCCACAACTTGGCTATACCCATGTCATGCCTTCCCTTCATGGATCAACAATTGTCAATTGACAAAACACATCCTCATTGTTTAAAAAATGCTACAAAATGTCCAAAACATCACCATACCAAAGAATATATAAGCAACACCTTACCTATATACCAATATTTCATGCTTTGATTTTTGCACAAGTCAAATTAACCAAAGAAAGAAAGAAAATCACACTAGGGGCCCATTTGAGCATATTGATCTTTCATGCAATTTTGAATATATTTATTTTCCAATGTTCATATTGTGAACGATAATAAAAGGCTATTAGAACACAATCCTCTTCTACTAACATGCATTTTGAAAATTGTCACATGCATACTAAAAAAAAAACTCATGCATGGGGGGAATGAAAAATTTGGTGTTATGTTAATAATAGAAATGACAAAAAACCCATTTGAATTCAAGGTAGCTTTCTGATTTCAAAATCATTGTTCTAAATCAATTAAAAATTTGTTTTGATATAAGTGTTTAAGGTTTTATCAATTTCAAATAAATAAAAATAATGGGAAAACTAGTAACAAACTTGTGGTTTTTTAAGTTTTTGAACATAAAGGTTGTTGAATTATAAATTTTTGATTAAAAAAACCAAAACCAACCAATGAAATGTATAGTCCATGCTTCAAAAATAATCTAAAACAACTTATGAATTTTCCAATTTGAACCACAGAACAATCATGCACACAATGCTTTAAATCCAATTCAATTATACACAAAATTCATCCATTACATGCCCTTACAAAGCCAACTGACTTGTTTGAACTCACCTTGCCACTAAATTCTTTTCCAACTCTTTCAAAAGCCTAATGGAAACCCTTGTACATCATCTTTACATGTGTCTTATGTGCTATTGATGATACACAAACACATTGAATCCAAGTTTTTATTTTTATACATGAACACCTAAACATGACCAAAACATGCATACTTTATACATCGTGTTCCCAAACCAAATTTGTAAGCACTAATCATGGTGGACACATTTCAAACATTCTTGCAATAACATTGGCAATGCAAGTTGGAATTGTTAATATTTTTGTTTCCAATCATGGTGTTTGTCAATTGCACTATATGTTTTTTTCACATTTTTTTCTATTAGAGGAGATTTTCTTTTTAATTATTTTAATTTTTCAACTATTTACATTTGTTGTTGAAGTTGTTTGTATGGTCCTACACCCATGTGATAAGTTGGAAACATTAAATGTAGGTTGTGAAGGCTAGGGGGGGCAAGTGTCTTTCTTCATGGTGGAATTCTTCAAGGCATAGATGTCTTCAAGTTTCTTGCGTTAGGTGCATTTGGTGTTTTTGGAAGTGTTGATCAAAGTTTCCAATCTTCAAAGTTCCTTTAATTAAGTAGGAAAAGAATGACATGGTACAACTACTCCTACACATTGCATCAAATGTAAAGATTGTTCTTGTTGCTTGTTTTGTTGAATTCTAGAATCTCATCAAAGATTTTGCATTTGGTGAGAAACTTTTCCAACCTTAGGTTTTTCAATTTACAATTTTAGAATAAAATTTTGACTAACTATGCAATAAAAGAAAAACATCAAGAATTCAAGTCCAAATAAGTGGCACACCCCACCTTGGTCAATAGTTTTAGGTCAACTATAGTTCAACCAATAGATGGGCATGTTTCCTTAATTTACAATTTCTTGTAGATGTATCTTCTCAATCTTTATTTGAATTTTATTTCTTTTTAAGCTATTTCAATGCTTAACAGAATTTCTCAAAAGGATTTGTGTGATGTGATAGAATTGTGATTGAACAACTTTTGCTTGATTTCTCCTCCTTTTATAGGTTCCTTTAGTGCCTACACATTGGAATCTCTCAATAGGTTGGTTTATGTGACCTCAAGCATTGAGATTATAATTGTTTGCCAAAAAACCTACCATAGATGGTTTGCATCATTAGAAACAATGACATTGAACAAAATAACTTTTACAATCTAAATGTTCTTAGTAGAAATCTCACTTTGGTCCTTCAATAGTTTACTTAGAGTAAGCGAATGAAAGCACATGCCTTTGGCATTATAACATGCACCAAAAGGTGCCAACCACAAAATGTTTTGTAGTAAACTTGAATTGTTTGTGCATTGGATTTCTTGGTAAGAATTTCCTTTTTCAAAATGGTTGTAGGCAAGTTGTATTTTTTAGCTAGGTGGTCATTTTCTAGTTGGTTGTACAATAGTGATACATGCAAAATCTTTGATGTAAAGATGTGTGAAGGTAAGTGGGAGCAGACCTAATTTTTAAAGCACACTTTGAATTTTAATTTTATTTAAAAAAAATAAAGATTGTAGGTGCTAGAATGGGAGTGTTATGACCACTAGCTTTGGGCTCACTCGCAATCCAAGCTAAGGCATGAAAATGGGAGTGGGATTGAAAAATGTATAGAGGATTCAAGCACATTTTCACAAATGTGTGAGAATGTAAAGAAATGAATTTCAAACACTCTCAAACACTCTCATTCTTCATTTTGAGTCGAGTTGTGAGCTATATAATGGGTACTTGAATTTTTTGGGGGGGGGGGGGGGGGGGGGGACCATCATGGTTATCAACTTTGATACCCGGAATGATACCCGGAATTGGGGGTGGGGTGGGTGGGTGGGTGGGCATGGCTTCTTCTAATGTACAATTGGGAGCAAATTGTACCTCAGACCTCTTCTGCCACACAGCTGGACAAGATGCTAGACCCACCCTATGAACATTGTGGGTGTCAGTGCACAGTTCTGCAAGGCACTCACTGGGCTCTGCCAAAGGGTCAGATGGATGACAAAATAATAATATATTTATTATTATTATTATTATTATTTTCATAAAAAAAATTCATGAATTTTTTACTTTAAGGTTTTTCTTTGAAAATGTAAAAAAATTACTAATTTTTCTAATTCTTTTTGGAAACAAAATTGTCAAAATTTTGATATCACAAAAGTGAAATAAAAGACACCCTTAGTTTGGGCATAATAATAGGCCATCAACTACATAAACTGGGAATGAATAATTTTTACAAAGCCAGATATCTGAAACCCAAACTAGTTTTTCCATCAATTTTGGTAGTAAACTGAGTTTCATCCCCTCTTTCATTTTCCCTGAGCGCCTCCACTGCCACCACACATATATTTTCACTGCTCCTACCTCTACACAAGTACTATAATTATTCTCGAACCTTGTACATTTTTTTAAGGAAAAAGGCCAGAATTTAAGTTGTACATTTGATTCAAGTGACCACTTTTTGGTTGTGCAATTTTGATGCTTTGCAAAATCTGCCAATCTTGGGCCATGTGTAAGTAGATAGAAACAGACTAAGATTCTAATCCAGACCTGCTGGATGGTATTGTTTTTGGAAAGAACACCCACTGGCCCATTTAGGAATGTAAAGAATTGGGTCTTGAACCTGGCTTAAATTAATTATTAATTAATTAATTAATTAATTAAGAAAATAATATTTTGTTTTTAAAATAAAAATAAAAATTGGTATTGCAATTGAAGGTTTCATCAAAAAATAAAAATAAAAATTTGTAGGGTGTCATCTTGTATTGGGTGGGTGGGTGGTTGGGTAGGGTGCCATCTTGTATTGGGTGTGATGATGTTCATTACCTTAATAACTTTAAACAAAAAAATTAACTATATGCTCTTTGAACCCCTTTTTTGTCATTATAAAAATGCTCCAAATGTATTTTGAAGGCTAAATTGATTGATTTTCATTATGCAAAATTGTTAATTTTTAAAAATAAGATGTTTGAAATTTCATTATGTCCATAATAATGTTAATACAAGCACAAGTAATTGTTTTTCTCCACTTTGAAATGTGCTACCATACTTGTGTGTAAAATATTTTCATGTACATTATGTTTACCCAATGTGCTATGAAAATGTGTATAAAAAATTGAAAACAAAAAAAGGGATGTTATACTTGCTCTTTTGTTATATCAAGCATATGGCACAACTACGGGTTTGTCGGCCTTGCTTACCAAGGCAAGGATATTATAGTGTTTAGATTCATTTTAGAGTATGGTAGCTTAAGGGAGTTTGGCCCCCCCCCAAGGTAATAATAGGTCTATTTTTTATATGAAGATTTTTGAAAGATGATCTTTGGGATTGTGTCTAAACTTGAGATTAGTTATGGACTTATAATATCTTGAAATTTTTTGGTTTCTTTTAAAGGATTTTTTTTTGAAGATTTGATGAAATATTTGAATTCTCATAAGTCTTCTTTTGCCTTAAGATACTTTTTTAGTGTAAATGGCAAGGCCACAATGTGACACACCCCTTATTTACATCAAGGTATAATAACAATACACTATGAACTTACTCCTTATAGAATGCTTGATAACAAAGTCGGTGCTATTGTCAAAAGCCTTAGTTGAGATTCTTATGTACTAAATTTGGGTTGTTGGGTTGTAACCCCAACTATGACTATATGAGATGTGCAACCTCTAGCACCATAAAATATCTAAACAAGGATTTTTTTTAAAAATAAATTAAATTTTTCTATATATATATATATATAATAACTATTTTTGAAATTAGTTAATCAAAATCAAAGTTAATTAATTAAACCCCAAAAATTGAGGAAATTTGAACACCAAAATCAAATTTAGTCCATTATTCTTGACTTAGTGGGGAGGGGGGGAGTACACACCATACATAGCCCCACTTAATTATTGGAGAAGTATCTAAACTTGAAGCATAAATTGGTTATCTTGGTGTCCAAATGCAACCAAGCAAACTAATCAAAATATGCAAAAATATGCCTAAAATACCTAAGTTTTATGATCACAATTCAAAAGGAAAAAAAAATGCCCTTAAGACGACTCAAGGACCCTATTTGCTAATTAATTATTTAGTTTTCAAATTGTCTAAAAAGATCAAAAAATTTAAAAGTGGAACAATAAGAAATCCACATGCCCATATTGGCTCAGAGAGCCTCTCGGGTATAATCAAAGAACCGCCGGTGATATTCCTCTCAGGTGTACAGGCCCGGTCTGAAAACCGGGGAAGAACCGCCCAAACAGTGAAGAAGACCTAAACCCACAAAGAAAGGGACAAAGAGGAGAGAGAGAGAGAGAGAGAGAGAGAGAGAGAGAGATGGAGAGCGGGGGAGGAGAGGGGGTTGCCAGGCGGAGATGGAGATAATAAAATGGCAGGAATATTAATTAAGTTTGGGTGGCGATGGAGGGGGGTGTGTCAGGGGCACGTAAGTTGAGCGCCATTCGCTGTTGGGACAGGATTAGACCCACCGCGTTTTGCTGCCGCCTGTAGCAGCATGCGCTTCGACGCTGCTCCTCGTCCTCTCTCCCTCCTCCTGCTGCTTCTGCTGTTGCATGCATGCCTGCCTGCCTGCCTGCCAGCCAGCCGATCCGTCCTTCCTTCCCATGTGGTGTTGCTTGTCTTCTTGCCGATTCGCTTCCCTTCGTTGTTGTTGTATCATCTTTTCTCTGCAGGAAGGAAGCAGAAGAAGTTCATTATCATCAGCTTAGCATAGCATAGCATAGCATAGCATAGCGGAGCGGAGCAGGGAGGAGAGAAAAACCAGTTGTCGTTTCCTTCCCTCTCCCCCCACCCCTTTTTTCCAGCTTCAGTGGAGAGAAAAACTAAACACCAAGCGGCTACTAACATTACACTAACATCAGCAAATTGTGTGTCGTTTGGGTTTTTCTCCTTGTTTGGTTTGGTTTTTTTTAGTTTTTTTGGTTTTGGCTTTGGTGGTGGTTTTGGGGTTTTTTTTTTTGGGTCTTTCCAGCCATGATTTGCTACTGCTGTAGCAGCATTGGGAACGAGGCGTAAGTTGAGCTAGAGATGAAGAAGTTGCAGCGAGGAAGTTGGGCGCAGCAGCAGCAGCTGCCTTCTTCTTTACTGTTGTTGTCGCGGATCTTGCTCCTCTTCCTGCAGCTACTGCTCTTCCTGCAGCCAGCTGTTTGCCGTATTGCTCCTCTTGGGAGAGTAGTAGTTGCAGCGAGGAGGAGTACGGGTAGTAGTAGTAGTAGTTCGTCGGCCGGTTCAAACCCAATTGACGTTTTGTTTGTGTGTGGCGGCGGCGGCGACGGTGATGTCGTTGTTGCTCCAGACGCGGCGGATTTTCTCGAGAAGCTGAATGTCAGCTTACTGTTGGGGATTGATAGTGGAAGTAGTAGTCTTTGTAGGAGGAGAGGGGGCGGCGACGGCGGCGGTGGTCGCAGAAGCAGTTTGGATTCTGTTTTGGGTGGAGAGCGAGAGGACAATGGAGCGGCAATGCAGTGTTGGAGCGACCATTACATACGTGGGTTTCCGATGGAAAAGCGATCTGTGGACTACTACTGCACCGGTGCTGCTTCAGCAGCGCTTTCAGTAAAAGCAACAACACAAGGAGGAGAGAAGAAGCAGCAGCAGCAGCAGGAGGAGTTTCCATCAGCCATGACTTTGCAGAAAAATCCCAGTATTATTCTAACTCCTTGCTGCGACAGCATTCACACTTCTTCTTCACCAGCAACCCAATTTCCTTTAAGCCGCAGATCCTTACAGGCAAGTACCCACACTGTCCAGAGGGACCTTCTCCCCGTACTGTATCTCAATTCCAAAGGAAGAAGAAAAGGCTATAATCAATCCAGTCTGCACTGCTATGGATTTTTCCAGGAGAAACATAAAGAAAAGTAAAGCCTGTTTGAGAAATTAGGGCTGAATCCATTCAAATGAGCAATTGCAAGAAGAGAAGCGAATTGAAACCAGGACTTGATGGATGGTTTCACAAAATTGCAGGCACAGACTGGACAAGCCACTGCTGCCACCGTATCTTATTTGGAGTGCAGACGAGGGCATCTATGGCTTGGCTGTGTGAGACTTGCACTAATTTTCCCCTTGCCTCCTGCATTGTCTCCTAGTTTCCACTGTAGAGCAGCTCCACCCATCTTCAGTATGGGGTCTGCTGCAACACTATTTCTCACATGCATGATGAGTTATTTGCTTTTTCTCAACCTCACCCATAAAACTGAAACTGGGACTGCAAAAGATGGGGATACTACTAATAGCAAACCACCTGGACCAATCAGACCATCTAGCCAATCAACAGGTGTTAGGCTTTGCTGTGCCTTTTGCCAGCCTCAGCATCCTGTGCAAAAGTGCTGGGCCAAAACCATTTTGCTGAGCCAAACAAACACGTTTTGACTTTTCTTCATCCAAAATTTGCTGTACAGTGCACTGGGTTGGAGTTGCCCTTAGTCTGCAGGATGATAACTGTCTCACTGCTCTCCAAAATCTGCCAAAATGTAGCAATTCTGAAAGATGGTGGACTGGGTTCATGATGAATTCTTGACTAATATTGTCAATAGGAACCAGTTTTGTTGAGATGCAAGTGCGCATGTGGTGTGCAGGATTGGTGGGAAAACCAAGTGGTGGGTGCCCTTGTGTGCATTGCTGGGGTCCTAATGTTGGTCATTGCATGCGCACACTCAGCCAAAGACAATGCCACTCATGCTGACTTTTTGGATTCCATTGCAAGCTTACCACCACGGTTTTCTTACACAAAGTTGCAAAAGTCCACCAAGAATTTCAGCCGGAAGCTGGGTGATGGTGCCTTTGGTTCTGTTTATGAGGGGTTTCTTCCCAATGGCTTGCGGGTGGCTGTTAAAATGCTGGATAAGACATCTGTTCAAGGGGAGAAGCAGTTTAGGGCCGAGGTAGCATCAATGGGTGCCATACGGCATCTCAACTTGGTGCGCTTGCATGGGTTCTGTTCTGAAGGCTCACACCGCCTGCTTGTGTATGAGTTCATGGCAAATGGCAGTCTTGACAGTTGGCTCTTTGGGAAGAAACGTGGGGAGAAGCTACTAGACTGGGAACAGCGCCTCAACATTGCACTGGGCACAGCTAGAGCCCTTGCATATCTGCATGAGGAGTGCAGTGACCATATCATCCATTTGGACGTCAAGCCTGAGAATATCCTTCTTGATCACCAATTTTGTCCCAAGGTTAGTGACCACCGGACAAGCAAGCTTGTATGTGGTCCTGGTTTGTTTGACCATCATGAGTGCCTACAGAGCTCTTGAATCTGGTAATCTTTGGGGATTGCTGCAATATTTTGTGACCTTCTAGATTGCTTGTTTTGCAGTGCAAGCTATTCTTTAATCTTCCTATGTCATCTGTGTGATGTGCAAATGCTCCAAATTAAGAAAATCTTTACAGTCACATCTTCTTTTGAGTTCTGGGTCCTTTTGCTTCGAAAATCAGTAACCGTAGTCATTGGTCTGCCACCTTTGTAGAAGATCAGGAAACAAATCTTGCATCAGTGTTTGTCTGGAATAGGCAGATCTTACTCCAGAGGTACTGACAAGGGGTTCTGACATAATTCTCACAGCTATCAGATTTTGGGCTTGCCAAGTTGATGGATAAAGAACAGAGCAGGGTGGTGACAAGCATGCGTGGCACACCTGGGTATCTAGCTCCAGAGTGGTTACTGCCACAAGCTGCAGTCACGGCCAAGACAGATGTTTACAGTTTTGGCATGGTGTTGCTAGAGCTAATTAGTGGACGTGAAAACACCAACTTCTCACTGGGGAAAGAGCAGTGGTATTTTCCAGCTTGGGCTTTTAAGCTTGTGGGTGAAGGGCGTACGATGGAACTCTTGGACAAGCGACTGCATGTGGAGGAGGTGGAGTACTTTCACAAGGACAATGCGTTACGTGCAATTCATACAGCACTGCTTTGCATACAGGATGATCCAGTGTTGAGGCCCTCCATGAGTCGTGTAGTACACATGCTGCAGGGCCATGTGGAGCCAGAGCCCCTGAATGCTCGGCAGGCAGCTATCCATCCCCCAAGGCGCTTACTCAGTGCATTCACTGCAAGCAGGAGTGACATGAAAGCTGAGGATGTACGGTATGAGCCTGCAGCACCTACAGTCCCTTCTTCTGGACCAATTGTACTCCCCCAGCCTGCTCCTGTCAAGCTTGAACCTTCGACCCCACAAGAGACGGATGCAGGAACTAATCAGGGAGCAGATAAGATGTCGCCTCTGCCACAAGCAGCACTCTCATCATATCAAGGACATCAGTCATCTGGCAATAAGCAGACAAGAATGGTTCAAGCCCATGCTGTGGACACAGGTCAAAATTCTATTCCTCCTTGGCCAGTCAAAGGGGATGTGATATTGTTACGAGGGCCTGGGGGGGACTTATATGGAGTGGTGAGAGAAGTAAGAGTGCAAACAAAGCAAATGAGACTGGCACTGCTACACAGAATTGGCTCAGAGTTGAGGTGGAGTGTTTGGGAGGAAGAAACTTTGTGGAGGCACTGGAATGAATCCGTCAAGACACTTGACTTCTGGGTTGTTGTGCGTTGGTCCACCATCCCAGGACGTGGGATTGAAAAATTTCCTGTGGAATGGATGGCGAGATAATAAGAGCTGAGAGGAGCCCTGGGGTTTTTGACACTTACGTTGAGAAAGTTGATGACTACACAAAATGTGCAGTCATTGTTTACCTCCCAGAAGCGGGTGTGGTGATTACAATATGTTTGGCAGCTTATATCAGAAGACTGCTGATTCCTATAATCAAATAGGTCAATCAATAGTTTTGACCAGGCATTGCTTTGAATTATCCTTCAACCAGCCAAGAGAGATTTATAAGGGATGATGAACCAACATCAGCTTCGACTTTGGGTCTAGTGTAGCATACTTCATTATTGCAAAGCTTTGCTTCATCACCACTGTTTGTTCATCCCCACATTCAGTACTGTTGGTTGCAGAAGCTGGAAATAAATTCTGCATAAAGCAGCTGTGGATCTGTATGGATGGTCTATTGTTTCACAGGACTGCATTTTATATCGCCCATCTTTCCAAAGGCAATGGTGATATTTTGCAGTAGAGATGGAATTACCCCCTGCTGCTAGCTGGTGCTGCTGTATTCAATGTTATTCCTCATCAATCCGTATAGAACCCGAACAGTGAGGACATAGGTCTTTGTGTGGAAGTCTCTACGGTCACTGGGCAATTAGCTAAGAGTTCTTTAGCACTGACTATCATGCATAGATGTTTCACTCAAGGAGCCAACAATGGGCGTCATCGTCTCATCTTTGTCTTAACATTCTGTGCATCCTCTTCCTATGTGCAGCACAGTCCATCAAAAATTCTGCAGCTTTATAGGTGCAAACATTGCCAGTTTGTTACTCGCACAGTAAAGCCAAACGAATAAACTGAAAGAGATTTGACAGAAAGTTTAGGACCAGTGCAGGGAATTTTAGCATTCAGGAGGGCAAGAGCGTTTTTACAGATTGCACGGTCGAGGTTCCACAGGTTTTCATTCACTGGACTCTAGAGGTATGCAGTCCTTGAAGCCCCATTTAGCTGGTGGACAAATGTTCTAGGTTGGATCTAGAATTGAACCGAATTTCATTTCATGTGTTATGGTAAGTATAATAACCTGACTAAGATGCATCAAGTTGTGCATCAAGCAAGCACAACAAAGTGCGCTCCTGCACTAAACATGATTAGCAGTTTGCACTGCTTGTCTGCTTGACTAGCAATTAATCCGCATCATCAACTCATCAAGTCTTGAAGCAAATTTGCAATACACAACTAGTTATCATTCAGATCATTGGTTGAATCTCTTATCCATGAGAAGCTTTGCTTGTAACAATATACCATATTTGCGTACAGAACAAAACACTTTCGTTTTGTGAACCTTGCAACTAATGACCATGCAATGTGGTCAATAAATGTTTAGGTGCAATTTATTTTCACCTTGGAGAAGTGAAAGCATGATACATGCAAAATGTTGATGAATGTTGTAAAGAACAACCAATTTAAAGATTAGATAGCAATGTTAGTTGGCCAACTTGAATGCCTTTGACAAGTTGCATGAAACCCACTTATGAAAGTCAAGCAAATCCAAAGGTCGATCATCATGGAATTTGTTTGCTAAAACAAATGATGCCATGTAACAAATCACATTCACGATGCCAACATACTTCATATATTAAGTACTTCAAAACTAATTTATAGAGTAAATAAAATATCTCATACTATAGTTTCATGTAACATAGCTCTTCATTCAAACATGATGTTTGCCCATGATTGTTTCACCTTTCATCAATAACATGGATTAAGTTAGTCATCATCATCTAATGTGTTGTTGGATAAATTCATTTATGAATGCTTCATTTTAATGAATGAATTTCATCCAATAGCTTGTTGTTCACAAATGAAGTTCATACATCATTATCTAAATTTATATTAGATGACATTCACTTGGAACACCCAAACTTCATCCATCATGGATGAGATTTATTCATGATTGTTCACTTTTCATCAACTAAAATCTATTCATCACCATTCTTCTTTTATCCATAATAGAAATTCAAAAAGGTGTTTTAAAAAATTCCTTGGGGCTTATGGAGGGTTTGTTTAATTTATCATCAAATACAAACAAATAAATGTAGTCCACTCATAATTATTTTAATTTATTTAACATCAATTTGATATACATGACTTTTGTTCACATGTTGTATGCATTTGAATTTCCTTTAAAAAATCTTCATTGTGATCATGATGGTGATGTCACTACCATTCTATTCACCAAGGGTAATGTTTAATACAATTGTTCCAATAAACCATTATTACCATAGTTCATTTTAAGCATTATGATTTACAATTATTTGTTATTTTAAACCGTTCCCAATGATATTCACTTTTAAAAACTATCCTTACTCATTCTTGACAACATTAAAGTCCCTAGTTTTCCAATTTTGAATGATAAGTCTCACCGTGCAGCTTCACAAATGTGTCATATGGTTGCACCATTTTTGTTAACACTCTTTTATTGATTTTATGATATTGGGTCTTCAAATAGGATCTACGTTATTCATGTCATCCTTTATCAAAGATTTCTCATGAAAAGATGTTAGACACATTATCTCCCTATGATGGGCAACATCCAAATAGCTTTTGGGATTTTAATTTGTTTTGTTGAACATGCACAAAAGCTTTCTATGATGTTTTTCCCCTCTTTTCAAATTTGACATTTTTTTTACAACAATTGATTTCTTTTTTCTTTTTTAGGTTTTTAGGCATCTTTTAGGTCTAGGGTAATTCAATAGTCCACATGGGTTTCAACCACCCATCAACAAGATTCGCTCTCCATTTCTATAGTTCACATTAGTTTCATTTCAACAACTATCATCACCCCAACAACCACTATGAAAAATCATGTATCTACAAACCTAACTACCATGCAACTATATATCCTTTTGCAATTGATGTGCAACCAAATTACATATTTTTCATAAAAACATGGTGTATTTATAAATAAAATGCCACTTTTGATATTCACGAAGTTCCATATTAAATCACATAGTAGTTGGATGGGATATCCTTTTATGATTAGAATATGCATTGTATATATGATTTTGGTCAATGTATTTTTACTTTATTTGCACGTTGCATGAAAGTTATTATAGGTGAGTGTGGTGCGACAAGCATATGGCCTAAACTATACATTCATGCCACATTAGTGCCTTGTCACCATGGCAAATTCAAATTGGCATGTCCATTGGCATGTCGTCCATGAGGTCATTATAAGCAATTCTTTTACAATTGGGTTTTTGACTATATAGTTATATGTGGGCCAACAATCAATATGCAACTAAATTTCAACTTGGAATTTGAAATTTTGGGTGTGACATGTAAAAACAACTGACATGTTAGCATAAGTTAGGAGATTTTCCCCCTTTGCATCAATAACCCTCATGTGCCTATATTTGGTATTAAGAAATTCAAGATAAACTAAAGAGGAATGGTCTTTTTCATAAGTATTTTGTGCACATTTTGGTTGTTTGAAGATGCTAGTGTCATATTTGTGAATAATTAAGATCAATTTTTCCTTCTTTGCATTCAATTTCAAATTAGAGATAAGAGGTTGTTGCAAATTTTATTAAATGTGTCTTTTTTTGTGTGGGAAACCAAATGAAAACATTAGAAAAAAACAAATGTCAAAACAACTTGGTGAAACAAAAGACCAAATATGGTGAAGTCTAATGTCAATATTTTAAGTACGTGTTGTAGTCTATTTTGAAAATCATCATTGTGTGCAAATGCAGGTTGTAGTTTAGTTTGTATCAAGGCACTACAATCATAGAATTATTTTATTTAGGTTGAAGATATGGATATCCATATATCTTTTGGACTACAAGGTTATCAATATGTTATTGAATTCATTTCACAAATGACATTAAATATCATAATATGGTATATTTCAAAAGTAGACAAAGTGGAATGAATAAATTGTGGCTTATTCCATTCCAACAAAACTAAAAAAATCATCTCACAAAATGGAAATATAATTTAAGTGTTTTAGAGGGCAAAAAAAAGTGCAATTTGGGATTGTTCCTAGCCCTTGTGTATTCATGTATGTTCCCAAACACAATTTTTTGTTTGCCATTGCCATTGCCATTGTGCTCAAGTGGGGAAGAGGATTATCATCAACAAATTGCGGGAGGGGAAGAGGGGAGGGAGTTTGAAAAAAAATTCAAGAAAAAGGAGGGATTTGAAAAAAAACCAAGTTGCCATTGTAGAGTTGCTTTAATTTGCATCCGACATCTCTTGTTGGCTAGTTTGGCCATCATTCCTTTCACCAAATGTGACTGAGTTCTAAGAAGCTATTTGCTTCCACATCATTTCTCCTTTCTACCCAACCAAACAACCGTGTTGCATAATGATGAACAAGATGAAAATTTCTTGGGTTTGGATTTGGATTATTTAGCCACAACTCCTTTGGACTTATTGAATTTGAACAAATGAGCTTTGTCAATGAATAATAAAATTGACGCTACAATTAGATCTAGCTAGAGTAGGGGTCATCATTTAACCAACGTTCAAGCTTTTTCAACAATTGAGAGCAATGGCACTTGTTGGACCCATTGGTTGTAATTCTCACCATCAATGGTAGTGTCACTTAGTTTGTTCATCTAATAAGTCATTGCCTAATGAGACTACTTGCATGTTTTCCTATCCTATGCACATCGAGCCTCAAATTTAGGAACATAACTTTGTCACACAAAAGGCAATAGGCAGATCTTTCTCTCCTCAAAGCTTGTTTTCAAGCTCCACACCCTCTTCTCACATTGCAAAACACAAGATAAACATTGTGTTTGCATGAGGTACAAAATAACAAATGTTTTTTAACATGACTGTGTGAAGGAAGCTTGTTATACAATTTAAAAGCTCCCCCTTTCAATTGTGGTCGCTTTCCTTAAACAAGAAGTTCTAATTTTCTTTCAAAAAATGCAAATGTAGCTCAATTAAACGATTATGGTAAAACCTTGTTAATACGAACCACCAATCCCTCTTTGTCAATTTGCAAGCCTGATATCTTTTCTGGCCTCATTGTCTTGTATTTAACATGTGAAAGCAAAAGGACAAAGAAATTCTTGCATGGTTGTGGTCTCTTGTTGTGCGCACCAAAGTTTTGGCCTCATGAGGATCGATCGTGCACAGGAAGGGTCAAGCAAACCACAGTTGCAAGTCAAAATAACTTGGTGCTTGTTGCTAATGCAGACCATGTTGGACAACCCTTCATGATATTCAACAAGAAAAACTCCCAGAACATTGTGTCCTTTACTGGAATTACTTGTACCACGATTGTAAGGATGATAGGCCATGGTAGTGAAGCTAAGTGTGATCAATTTTGTTTATCAGTTGTCAGTTTAGAGCATTGCTGGGCGGGCAAATGAATGCCAATTCTAAGATTCCACAGTACCAGCTTATACTAATCTGTAACAGTTTAACAGTAGCAAGGTTGCCTTCTAGATCAAGTTGGCAGTTTGGGGCACAATGAAGGAGGCTATGCTCTAGACAATTGCCTAGAATCCTAGCACAGATATGTGGATGCACTTGATTGGTGATCGCCAAATTCCTGGTAATATGTAAATAGAACACATTGCAACCAAGAACTTTAATGTGGAACCTGAAACTTCTGTTGTGTAACCACAGCCATCAAACAGCTTCGTTGCCATAGGCAGGTGGGATCTTAGTGCAATTGTCCAGCATACGTATGAGAGATTGCAGAAAAACCCAAAGTAGTACTTTGAAGGTGACTGTCGTGTTGTTGAAGCAAAACTAACTGACATAAGAGGAATGAGAGCAGTGATAACCTTATGCATGTCACTTACAAAGTCTCTGACAATCACCTCGACAACAACAGAAAAAGCAAAGGGGTTTGGTAGTAAGGAAAACCTGGATTGAGATGAACAGAGAGGTCCATGAGTTTGTGACAGATGATGAGCAATGAAAGAATTTCTGCAGAACTGTGATGAATCATACTGAATAAGCTCACAAGTCAAAACTTGTCCTGCATCACATAGAGAAATAAGAAAAAGTTGTTTTCACCATAGCATTAAACCTGCCATTTGCATTTCAGCTCATCAGCACATCTCCTGGTACTGCATCACATTACCAAAAACAAGCATACACACTGGTCTACCAAATGTTGGTGGCATACACATTGCGAGGAGATCAGTGGGCCCATCATTCAGTGGTGGCTTCTACCCCATAACATAGAAGATAGCTTTGGAAGTTTCAGCAAAGTTAAGACCACTCACAATAGAAACTCAGTTTTGACTTGCAAACAGCATCACAGATGACATCAAAACTTGCTTCAGATGAGTACACCCAGAGTTATTTAAGACAACCACAGCCGTTTTATAAAAGAGCATCTGTATTACACGAGTGTCACAAGTTCTAGTTGACAGATTCAAAAACTTCTGCACAACAGAAATTCATTAAGCCTACCAACTAACAGCAGTGTAACCTCTCTAGAAAAATCCTAAGGAGAGAAACATTGGATTGAACAAACTAAAATCCTTCAAACTACAACTACCTAGTCAGCCATCAGACTTACCTGCACAAATTCAAAAAGAGATTTCATCAGTCAACAGACATCATACTAATCACACATCAGACATGGCAATTGCTCGTGCAAGACTAAATTTGTGCTTGTACACCAATAACGAGTCTGCAGCTGACAGGCCAGGCATTAGGACCAATTGCCACCTGCTAGGTGGTTATGGGTTGGAACAACCAGTGGCCATTTTGACTCATACACCCCTTGGTGGTCAAACCCAGCCAGTAATCAGAACTAAAGTGTTAAGTCCTTGGAAACTTAGATGAAAATACAAGTCAATTACAATGTCAAAATGGACCTAACAAGGGTGTAACAACACACAATTGTGCTTCTCAGCAGGCTTTGGCACTCTTCCGGTTTTCAGCATGCAGGTGTTCTACAAGTGGTTCATTAGTTTGAGAAGATGCAACAAACATGTCCACCCAGCAGGTCAATGTTACACCTAGCCTAGCCCCACATTTTGCTAGACACAAGAACATGCCCACCTCTAATGATGAACATCCAGCAGCTTGAGGATCAGAGACCAAGCTATGCAAAACTTGGTTCTGTTGGAGGTAGAGATGTCAGAGACTGTATCTTCAACAGCTCTTGTTCCTTTGCCTGCAAACCAAGCCCCTTCCTTCATTGAATACCCAACCAGAGGATGTATACTACATTCAGATGCTGAACACCAAGTCAACCCAATCTCAAACCACACATCTGACAAAAAAACTAATACCTTCTGACACTTGTTAAGATGTCGAATAGCATGGACCAATCGTGCATCTCCAGCAACATCTCGACAAACTTTAATGAGTTGTTCCCGTGGCAACCTCCCAGTCTGGAACCAAAGTAACCTCATCAAACACTTTCATATGTCAATTCTGAATTGGTGACACTTCCAAGGAGAACTGTTTTATTAACTTGAACTTTCAAACAGTTGTGACCCACCTTGAATGAAACATATTGCTGCTCCAGAAAATAAAGGTCTCCTGGTAACAGTTGCTGCCGCAAAATTTGAAACAGGCAGGGGAATGAGACACAAGGGGATGTTGGACCTGGCACATGCTGTTGAATTCCACCCACATGGTCATACCATTCTTCTGATGGCCTTTGTGTCTGCACAACAGGAACTATATTGAGGCGCCAAACAGCTTCCATCCCAACTAAGGAGCCAAACTAACTAGTTAAAATATCTCCTATGGAAGCAAAAGCAAGCAGGAAGCACTGTAATCCAGAGCACAACTCAACCAACTGGTATGAGAACGTGTTAGAAAACTATTGACCACATGTTGAGCATCACTCTTGCACAGAGATGTCCCTATAAGACCCTATAAAAGATCCTAAAGCCACCCAACAGACTGACAACAAGGATGGATGCTCAGACCTCATGCTAGAAGGATAAAGTGCATTGCCCATTACAAATAATTGACTGACAAACGTGCTACAGGAAGTGACTTGTCAGAAGAGATAAACTCAAAGACAGACCTTAATGTAGAGACATGAAGAGGTTACAGGAACTTCATTCCAAGTTCTGGAAATTCCTCTCTGGTTCCCCTTGACATCTGCCATCAAATCTGCCAGCAGCCCACTACAGTAAGCCAGGTGTTTCTATATGAAACTTAACAGGATAGATACAGGTACAACAGCTACCTTGCATGAGTATCTCAATTCAACAACAGGTGCTAGGTCTGACATCCGAAACAGCATGAGATTTCATACATTCGTAATTCAAGCACAGTCCCGTGAATATAAACAACCACCAAACTATACGATGATGGAAAATTCAGAAAGCTAGTTCCCTCATCAAGAACTGTCATATACAAATGCAGAAACTTACTGTGCCATTTAGGGGACAACTTGAAACTGACCACATAAAGTGGGAGAATGTGAGTGTTCATGTGAGTACTCCATATAATTAGTCGCTTAGGATCAGACAGGTCATCTACACCTGTGTCAAAGTTTTCACTGCTTGGGTGGAACCGATCAGAGCCTTGTTTAACAAGCTCTGCAGTCCCCAATATGACCCTACACAGCAACATGTGTTGCTCCCCATTTTCATCATTATCTGCATACATGGCACTATACATAGACAATTCACAGATCAGTCTCATTACATCAGGAGCCCCCACAAAATGCCACTCAATGAACCTCACTTAACAAAGAGCTAATCCACCAAACAGACGTAAGACCCAGCTCAACTGAACAAACAGTAAGTGGCAATATGTCTTGAGTGCATAAGGAACATGTTTTCACCTGACTTCAGCATGATTTTCTGGGGCAAGATACACTCCAACACCATAAGCTGAGCCATTCCTTGGTGTCCTAGGCTGTCCAAAGCCATGAAGAATGATCCCTGAAACACCTGCCTTTGAACTACCATGCCATGCATATTGCACATTAGCATCACCTCTGTTCTCTCTTGTTAGCTGTTCCAGTCTTTCAAAGGCTTCCTGCCGTGCTTGTCCTTTGGAACTTTTATCTCTGTAGATCCCTGTTATCAGGACATCTGACCCAAACACACCTAATCCTTTGATAAGCTTGCCCTTCACATCCATAAATTCCTCCTCATTTTCTAGGGAAGGCCATGCAAACTGCACATTAGCATGTCCTTGGGACTGTCTTATAAGTTGTTCTTGTCTTTCAAAGGATTGCCACTGTGCTTCTCCAGTTATACCAGAGTCTCGATAGATCCCTGGTATCACAGAGTCAGAATCAAACAAACCAAGACCTTTCAAAAGCTTGGCCTTGGCCTCTGCAACTTCCACCTCACTTTCCAGGGCAGGCTGTTGCTCAGAGATTGCATTCTCCCAAGATAGTGGCCACACCTCTCTTTGACTAGAATGATTTCCTCTGGTGAATACTCTCTTGGCAAACCTGCCGTGCAGACAAGTTGGCTTTGTGGAGTCCAGGCTACTGAGGTCCTCAACTCTGGTTCGTTTAATACTTTCCCGTATGCATTGATCTCCATTTGCTGGTGCAACTGCAGATAGAGTGGTAACAACCTTGCAACCTTGCTTCCGTTTATGGCTGTGTCCAGAACTAGTAAAACTATGAGGAGTGGTATTGCTAGCTGAATTTCCATTGGAACTAACTTCCATTATCATATACAAGTCGACTAATTTCAAAAGCAGAACAGCTAATACCAATATATTTACAAGCATCTACCAGTTGCCAATGTAAAGCCTGCAGAGCAGACCAACAAATCATGTTAGAATACATCAAATTAATACTAAGGTATGGCAAAGTATGACAGCACAGAAGAGCGTGCCATATATATATGTGAACAAGTGCCTAAGCAGACAGTACCTCTTCATTAAGAGTACTTCATAGAAAGCCCAAAAAAAAAACATACCTAATGCACTGGCATGCTGTAGGAACTAGTTTACTCTAAATCATCATTATATGCAAATTAGTGGAGAAAAAACTTACACAAGCTCAGAAAGTGAGAGCAGGAAGATCCTCCTTCACATAGAGGCACCTAAATGCACAAGACAACATACTATGAGACTTAAAATCTGTACCTCATTGTGAAAAAACTAAATAGAAAAAGAAAACCAAAAGAAAAATTTGTCAGAAACACTGCAAAGAGTCCAGGTGCATATTCACAAACATAACTTTGTTGTTGGTTACCAACATGGAGATAATGAAACTGTTAGCAAACTGCCCACACTTTGCTCTAGTTTTTTCAGTTGCCACATGCATGACAGACTGCCAAATTGGACTCTACGGTAAACAGCATATTCCCCAAGTAAAAGACCCAGGCATCAGTGATGCAACAAAGCAACCAGACCCTGCCAAGTTGTGAGCCAGGCAGCTAGATATGTACCCTAGAGTAAAAAAACTGCAGAAAGACAAACCCTGATGAAGTCTCTTCCCCTTCCTGGTTACCAGTACAGGGAGGGGGAGGAGCGGCAGCAGAGGCCCTTCGTCACATCTCAGGAGTCATCAAGAGCATACCCATCACATCGCTGGGTCATCAACAGCATACCTTCTCATAGAAAAAAGAGCGAAAGACTTGTGTAAGACAACATGTAAGTCGTTTCTTCTCTCCCTACAATGCTTGTGCCGATGCTACTACTATCTTTCCTTCTTTCTTCTCGCCAAGAAATAACCAACTCATCCCTACAGCAAATCTGCAACAACAAGAAGTCCTCCCATGATTTCGTGTCTGCAATAAGCTTCTTCTATCACTACGTCCCTCCCCAGCGAGTTACTGCCACAACCTCTTAGGGTTTGAGGAAGAAGAATAATAATAATAAGAAGAAGAAAAAGGGATGCAAACTCATGTGTTTTCCCGTTTTATTCACCACATCTGCTTCGTCTTCTTGCTCATCATAGTTTCTAGACACAACGAGCTGAGCATGCGGGGGGCCATTAGACCCGCGCCCCGTTTCTGCTCTTCTCTATTGTCTCCCGAACTTGACAACGACACCAAGATTCTTCTTCTTCTTTGTTTCTTTGTTTCTTTCTTCTTCTTCTGCTTCTTCTTCTTCTTCGCTCATTACCTACCCTGAAACCAAACCCTCAACCCGCCGAAACCCTGAACCGACCAAAACAAATGCGCAAGCCGAGGTGCAAGAACGCAACAGTGGACACAGCACACTCTTTGGCAGCCAAGCACACGAGACAGCGGAACAGTAGACGACGGTAACGGCCTATTGGGTTCCTACAGAAGATGAAGGAGAAGCAACGAGGAGGAGGTGTAGACCAAGGGACGCCATCGCCATCGCTGCCGCTGCAAGCAAAGCTTCCGGGAGGCAGCAGGGGTGGAAGCGCACTGACGTAGGCGGCAAGGCAGCCAAAACGGTGCGGTGCGGTCTCGAACCGGGCGAACGGGCGGCCCTTGAGAACGGCCGTTTTGTTTGGCTATGTGAAACCGTGCGGACGCCGTTTGTTTGGCGTGGGTGCAACGCCAAGTCTTTTGCCGCACATGTTCCACGTCCCGAATAAACTCCGCGGCAAACTCCGGACCCACCAAAACCCCACTTGGTCCCGTGTTCGAGGTCCTAATTTTTAAGTCCTGCTTTCAATCAAGGTCCCAACTTTTATTCGGGACCTCAATCGTGGCTAAACTTCCAACCCATGTCACGAGGAAAAGCCAGAATACAAGAATACAAGACTATTAACTACGGTTAATTAACCCTACCAAAAAGGTATTTTAACCCCCCCCCCCCCCCAATTTCCAATATCTTCCCAACCAT
Source organism: Sphagnum contortum (assembly GCA_963920785.1). Lineage (NCBI taxonomy): Eukaryota > Viridiplantae > Streptophyta > Sphagnopsida > Sphagnales > Sphagnaceae > Sphagnum > Sphagnum contortum. The sequence continues at coordinate 19,168,959 of OY987280.1, forward strand.
CATAGCCTAGGGTCAGTTTCCAAATGGACAAAATGAATAATTAAAATTTTAAAGAAATTAATTAGATTTTTCCTTCTTTTTTTTTCCATGATCTATTATGATTTACTCATATTCTCCCTTACCTTAGGTTTTAAAATTACATAAACCACCTCCAATAAATCGCATCCTCAATAAATACCAAGAGCTCCTCCCAATTTCCCTAAAAATGTTTAGTTTTTATTTTGGCAAATTTTCTTTGACAAAAAAATTGTTTCTTTTGACCCACATGAATCATTTTGATGGAAATTTTCACCAAAAAAAATTATCTCACAAAATTGAAAACAAAAAAAATAAAAATAAATCCCAATATATTTTTTTCATTCATGGTGGTATCCTCACCATTTGGCCCTATTCCACCTTGTAAAGGTGCCATGTTTAAAATTATAAAAAAAATTCAAAATAATTACGTAATTTAAAATATCATCTCACGAGTAGATGACTTTGATCATTCTTTCAACATCAAAAAAGGAAATATGATTCTAGATAACCAAAACCATGAAAGCAATATGAAAGAACATAAGCATGACAAGCACCACAACAATGTGACAAAGTTCGAAACTTTTTTTTTTTTTTTTTTTTTTTTTTGCGTATCATTAAATACATATTATTAATTTACATAACAAGCTTAAAGTAACCATTTTATTGGAAATGAAAAAGATAAATAGATATGACTTCAAATGCAAATGAGAGTTAGTTGCATTTGTGTAGCATGTGGTAAGATAAGGCTAGGAAATAGCATAAGGATACCACAAGTGTTGGAGGAAGCTTGGGAAGGCATCAAGTTTGTTTCAGAAATATGTCAAATTTGATAACATATCATCTAATAAAAAAACCCAACACAAAAGAATATATAAAACAAAATGAAATCAAAAAAATAGTTGAACAAACACATGCATGTTTAAAAAACCTTCAACATCAATGATTGTGATAACTATCATAATATTATTACATCAACTTTTTTAGCTTTGAATGATTCATGGAGGTTAGTGTCGTGTGTAAACCAACAATTTTGGTCACAAAACAATGAAAGGATTCAATCGTGTGTGTACTTCTAGGTTAAAACCTCACCAAAAAGAAAGATAAGACTAAGGAAATGAAGAAGAAAAAAAGGAATAAATGGAAAAAAAAAAGAAACCAAACTAAAGAAGATTTTTTTTAAAAAAAACAATTTTACGAACATGATATTTTGAATAGAAAAATACAAAACAATAATAGAACCACAAAAGTGAGGGAAGGAGAGGAAAGCAAAAGGTTCCACCTAGTGCAACAAGCTTCAAGATATGAAACAACAAAATAAATTTTTAATTGTGTGATTTTGAGGAAGAATGAAACTTTTCTACTTATTTTCCAAGTGAATAAACAATCGGGTTAACATTATCACTTGCATTCTCCATGATTTTTAAAAAATAATTTCATAATTCCATTTGCATATTAAAAGGAATGCATGTGAAGCACCAAAAAAATGTAATCTCTTAATTAAAAACTCCAATCACATCTAATGTTCAGTGAATGCTAAATCAATTTAAGAAATGCAAGTTTTTTGTGGCATTTAAACTAAGAATGTTAATTGATATCAAATTCTAGATCAAATCTTACATGGCACACAATGTTAAGGTGGTGTTTGTTTAACATTAATTTTTTAATACAAAAAATATATTTTATATCAAAGCACAATGTTTAGTGGCAATCCATAAAATGGGGCTTTAAATCGTTGTTAACATAAATGATTTCCCATGGCTTTCCTAGGTTTTGCTCTGATGCCCCAACCTTATCATCCCTACACATTCATTAGCATTCATCGTGATGGTGGGAATCCATCATGAAAAAGGTAACTTACTCTTTTTTTAAACCTTAATTAAGGTGAACATTAAGTTAAGGTTCTTAAGCATGGTAAAGTGGACCAAAAAAGTACATTTGTCCAAATTCAAAAAATTTAATATGGCAAATTTTCAACATAAACATAAGAAAGTAGGTTCAATTTTATTTTTTAATCACATTATGGAAGACTCCATGCTTTCATTGAGTTTTGATGAATTGAATACAAAATTTGAAAATTTTTAGTACAATAAAAGTAGGTAATAAGTAGGAATGAAATTAATAGGTTAGTATTGTGTTCATTCCTATTTTACATTAGATGTTAAATATATTTTGATTTTACACTAAAAAAATTCAAAGTTCATTAGTAAATAGTTATATCAAAGTCAAAGAATTTCATGTAATTAAAATTAAATAATTTTTTTTAATTCAATATATCAAGGCCTACTTGATGGTCACTTTCCATTTATGATGTAAGGTAATTCTTTGGTATACTTTACCATGCTTTCACCCATTAAATGAAAAACAAAAAAATCAACTAGCTTTTAAGTGAATGTTACCTAACATATATGATCATTTAGTGTTATGATTTTATCTAAATGTTAGGCTAATTAACATCATAATCTTCAACATTATGTGTGATTGCAGCTTTAAAAGGCATAAAGACATTTAGGGTTTAGGTGTTGAGGATTATGAAGGCAAATTGTATCACTTGATAGCGTGGAAAAATTAGGTCCTTATTGAAAGAAATATCAATTTTGAAGGACATGCCAAATTTTTTTGAAAGATTTAAAAGTGTTATTTTTCACAAAATTTACGCTTCAAAGCCCACATCATAAATTTTAAATCAATTGCCATTTTTCTTGAAGATTATTGTTACCATAAAATGGGCATATATTCCATTGTTGTTCAAGTACTTGATTACAACAAAAGGTTTTTTGTGTTGGATTGTTTGGGAATGTTAATGATTTAAAAATCCTACTTTGTATCATCATGTTCAATATGAAAATTTGTTTGATCCTAGTAAAGGTCTAGAAGGTATTCCTCCAAATTTGTTGGGCGGACAAAACATACCCACTAATTATATGCATAATGATGCCATTCAAATAAGATGGACAACATCCTATCTTGGAATTACTCTACAATAAAAAAACATAAAAAACAAGTTTGTAGTGGAAATTTTTTTTTAATATCTTGAAAAAACTTTTATAGAACTAGAAAGATATGACTTGCACATCAAATTCATTCTTGACATGTTTACTTGTTGTTTGATGCATAATCCTTTTAGGTCTAAAAACAATGAGAACATTGATAGGCTACTTCACATCATTGAACTAGAAACAAACACCCATGAAGAAGGACAAAACAACAAAGTTGATGTTATTACATGTGATGACAATGTGAACTAATCACAAATTGAAGGACTATAATGTGTTAGAAATGCAATTATGGAGGGAGATAATTCAATACCTCGGTAGACAAAGAACATTATTTGATTTGGTAATTCAAAACATTCTTCCCACGCGTTTTTTTGTCCTTCAAAAGTGAATTTCCATCAAAAAATTAGTTTATTTAATGCCTTTAAAAGTTTTTTAAGGTAAATGTTTTATAGTTTAAAAAATCTACAATTACAACTGTATTTTAATAGTGGTTATTTTGTATGATGTTGATTATTGGAAGTAACAACTTTTGTGACAACTTTAAAGGTATGAAAAAGTTCATCATTTAAGTGTTGTTTTTTCAACCTTTCATGGTATATTTGCCACCCATCATTTTAAATTTCTTTTCAATCATTAGTCATTGAATTAAATCTATTTGGATGCACATGTTACAATTTCTAACATTCATTCATCAATGGGTTTGTTAGTGTTGTTAGTTGTTTATTCATTGTTGTTGGTAGTACCTTGTGTGAAAGTCATGGTCATTACTTATGTTAAATTATTCATTGTTTGAACCATGTCCATTTATGTATGGTTGGTGGCTTCATCTTTAATTTTGAGATATTGAAGTTGTATCTCAAAAAAATTGTCCTAAATTTTTGTTCATTTTTCTTCCAATACAAAATTTGTGGCATTGATATCTCAATGGATTCCACCAACATTTTACTCTGCTTTTATGTTGCTTATGCCATGATTTTGTCCTAAATTTTTGTTCATTTTTCTTCCAACACAAAATTTGTGGCATTGATATCTCAATGGATTCTACCAACATTTTACTCGGCTTCTATGTTGCTTATGCCATGATTTTGTCCTAAGTTTTTGTTCATTTTTCTTCCAACACAACATTTGTGGCATTGATATCTCAATGGATTCCACCAACATTTTACTTCGCTTCTATGTTGCTTATGCCATGATTTTGTCCTAAGTTTTTGTTCATTTTTCTTCCAACACAAAATTTGTGGCATTGATATTTCAATGAATTCCACCCACATTTTACTCTGCTTCTATGTTGTCTATGCCATGATTTTATGAGCTAAAAAGTAAGTTCTCTTCACCCATGTGCTTTTTGGAACAATCACTTCGACTTTTTTGAAATTTTATACATTTATTAGTTGAATGTGGTGTTGAGGGGTTTGCACATGGCATGGGATATGGTTGAATGGGCAATGGTGCAATTGGCACATTTGCATTTAATAGAATGAACAGTAGTGTAATTAACAATTACATTTGGTCGAACCAACATTAATAATATTGCATCCAAGTCAATGGGAACTACTGAATCACCAATTTTTTTTACATTAAATCTATGATTCTCTTGGGTGTTGCACAAGGTTGGAAAAATGAACTTGAATGTTAGGTCAAATGGCCTATATATGTGATATGTTTAGCCCATGGTGTTTCACATATGGGGTGGATTGGAAATGGGTTTTATGCCCATTGATTTTGTCATCATACAATAAAGGCCTTGCCTAAAATTCCTTGGCAACTTAAGTTCAACTTTTTTCACAATGGTCATGAACCAATAATCTTAGTTGTTTCCAATGCCTACTTGTAATCACATATCATTTTTAAATTTCTTACAAGAAAACCCACTTGTTTTTTGCAAGTTGCCCCTTTTTCAATTGACTTGAACATTTAACATTCATCACTTGTATTATTGTGATTCTATTCCACTTTTTGATTATTGTTTCAAACTTGTCTTGCCCATCAAATATGTTCAGATTTGCAATGTGCTCATCTTTTATGGCCTTGACAAATGTTAGAATCTCACCATGTTCAATTAGTGGATTTTCTTGGCTTAAATTTGGGTGCTACAATTTGTTTGTTTGATTGAGAACTACCTTCTTACCTTTTCCTTTCTTTCTTGTTGGTGCAACTAATTCATCAATAAGCTATGAACTAGTGCTAAAAAATTCTAGACTTTGAAACAATTTAGGTATGCCAATCATTACAAAAGACTCATGAAATCAATAGATTATTTTCAAACATGTACATGTAAATATTATCATGGTATGTAATTCAAAACTTGTGTTGTTTTTTTGTGCACAAATGTTCAAGACATTGTTGGCCAACATTTTTTATGAATAAGGATTTTGTTATTCAAACCAAGCAACAACTTCCACTGCCCAAAAATATTGCTATTCGACTTTGCACACAATATACATTTGTAAACAAACATATGGTAATACATTTTGGCAAGCAATTCAAAACATTGCTTTACTTTCTTTGTTTCATTCATCATCAAAACTAGAAAAACTCCCATAAAAACCATCCATGGCATTTGAGTCTTGGATGAAGGAGAACCCGTTACTAGTTTTTAACGATCTTTGATGTTTTTTTGTTTCTGCAAGATCAACAAGAAAAGTGTGCAACAAAAAGAAGAAGAAAATAGGGGAGAAGGTAGAAAAGGGGGCTAGATGAGAGTGGAAAGGAATGTGAAGGCAAAATAGGAAGAGAACATAAATAAATCATAGGGAACATGACCAAAACATTATGGCAACTTACCATGGACTTATTGCCTCCTTTTGGGGCTACTAGCTAACATTGCATTTTTATGTTAGAATCTATGTTTTTTTTATAGATTTGGTGGTAGCTAACACAAAGTTACCACCACCTTAACATTTCATTAACATTTTGTGCCACCTAGGATTCCACATAGGATTTAGGTACCTTTTGAGTATGAATCCCACAATTTTCCTTGCTCCCTTTAACATTGAGATAATAATGCCTTACCATTATTAGGTGTGATTGCAACATTAGTACACCGTTTAAGGCCATTAGGTGGTGCACTAGGGGGTTGGTTACCTTCTCAACTACATTAAGAGGTTTGGGGTGATAGATTATGGCATTTTCTTGATCACATTACATGACATGATCTTTTTGGTGGTGATCAAACAATAGTAATAGTGATCAAAATGTGTCTTTTGAACATGAATGTTATTAAAAAAAATCATTGAATTTGCCCACCCTAAACCTTAATGTCATGTTATTACTCAGTTGCGAATGAACCTCAAATTGAATTAATATTTGGTTTAACCTTGGTAACCAATTATGTAAGAAATTACATATAGTAAAGGACATTGTGGTAGTTTTTCATGCAGCTTTTTCCATCCATCCATCCATTCGTCTCGTCATCCATCCATGGATGGCATCATATAGGGAAGAAAACCCTGGCAAAAATAAATAATCCCCCTTTCTGCGCATGTGTCGCTCTTTAGGATAGGCATGCCCGACTTCAGGGTATTGATTGTTAAGAGATTGGGTCAGCGTGTCATTGAAGCGGAGATCATCAGAAGGAACAATGTGGGCAAATGTGTGTCCATATTCCTGTTTGAGTGACATTTGTGATGACAATCAACAAGAGTGAAGGTTAAACACTAAACAACGTTGGGATATATTTGCTATCTCCGGTGTTTTCCCATGGTCAGTTGTATTTTGCTATCTCACGAGTCACAAGCAGTGCAAACATCAATATTTTCTGTGGCCAAGGTATTTTCAGTGGCCAAGGTCCTGACGGATACATGTGGAATGTGGTATATAGAGAGGTTTTGGAAATGTACTTTGTACTTGTAATTTTGTAATATGTACCGTCAAATACACACACACACCTGTGCATTAGGCACAGGGTTCAAACTAGTAGGTCTCATATATAAGTAGACCACACATATTTTCATCCATTTTTCCCTCTTTTCAGTTCATCTACACCAAATTTCCATCCAGTTTTTTTAACCACTCTTTTGTCTCCACCACTAGATGCTGCTGCTGCTGCTGCTGAAGATTTGCCAAAAGGTCTGCAGCTGCTGGTTGCTTTGATGAGCTGCAAATTGTGGTGGGTTCTTGGCCATGTGCCAGCAATTGCTGCAGCAGCAGCAAAATCACCCATTTCATCATGCCTTTTGTTTCACGAGGCAAAACAGAATTGTATCACAGAAGAATTCTCGCAAAGGAAAAACTAAAAGAAATTTTGAATTGGAGGTTCTGTTCCTGAACAAGCTCATTTTATTGAGCTGAGTTTTTAGGGTTTGAGCTTGGGTTTAGGCTTTACTCAATCCTCTGAGAGAGAGAGAGAGAGGTAGAGGAAGAGAGAGAAAGAGCATGGCAACCTCGACATCAGGGTCGTTGTTAGCCTATTCTGGCGGATGTGGACTGACAAAATCTTCACCTCTGGTACCTGACAAAATTCTCCCAAACTGTTTTTTTTATAATCTTAGCAGTGGATGCTGGTTAGGTGCGTGTGTGCAACTGCGCAGGGCATCATCATCATCATCATCATCATCAACATCCCCCTGTTGTTGGGTGCTTCTTTTATGTTGATTTTCTGTACGTGGTTTTGGTGATATCTAGAATCTGCGTCGAGGAGTTAACTGGTGCAAGTCTGGAGGTGTGAAAGTGAGGAGGTACGAAAATGCAATCATTCCTGGTTGCACAGCAGCTTGGCAGGAGGTAGGTACGATTTCCTGCAGTCTTGAACCATCTCCTTTGTTCATTGTTCCCTTTTTTTGTGTTGCGGAAGCTTTTTCTGGAGCGAGAGGCTTTCACGAAAATGGGCAGCCATTTTTCTTCTCCGTACTGAAATTCATGGGTAGAGGAGAAAGCTTCTTAAGCTTGGATTTCAAAAGCCTTCTATAACTGATGCTGTATGGCCCTAAAGAATCAAACCCTAATTTCACGTTTCCAGGATATGGAATTAGGGTTTGACAGCAGTGGTGAATTTCTGTTGATGGAAACTATTGGGCTCAGAAGCCTGTAATTTTGAAGACAGAAAAAAGATTTCTCTGAGGATTAGAAGTATTGTTGTGGTGTGGGGAGTGTGCAGCTGGCAGGGGTTGTCGTGTTTTCAGCATTCCCATTTACCATAGTGAAGGCCATTGCTAACAGCTCCATTGGTGAGCAACTTCAGCAGCGTATGCTGGAGACTAAAGCAGTTGCAAAACAAGAGGCTGGAGCTGCCCGTGCAGCAGAAAGCAATGCTAGAGATACCAGGTTTTTCCTGCCTCCCATCATGCCTCTAGCCAAATCCCATCTTACAAAAATGCACATAGATGATGACTTGGAACATTGGTAGGCATATGCTTTTGAGGTCAATCATCTTTGGGTTGGTTGGTCAGTCTCTCAGAGGAATCCATGGTTGTTGAGCACACATTCTTTATTGTTTTTCATATGGATGTCTTGGTTGTAATCACAACTTGTATATTATGCTGGCTCCATGCTTGAATGCAGTATGTGGTATCGTGAAGGTCGCCCAAAATGGTTGGGCCCTATACCTTACAAGTATCCAGAGCATCTTCAAGGGGAGGTTCCAGGAGACTATGGATTTGACATTCTGGGTCTGGCAAGTGACCCAGTGGCTTTCAACAAGTACTTCAAGTTTGTGCCTGCTCCTTTGCATGCATTCAAAGTGGATTGTTTTGGCTTTGCTGGTTTAGGATGAACTTTTTGTTTGTCCTTGGATTTGAAAGCATTCCTTCTGTATCCCTGTGCATGGTGTACAGCCAGAAAGCATAAAAGATTGGATGATTGTCGAGTGCAGTTGCACCTTGTCAATTGCACCCATAGTGCTTTTGGGTGTATCAGCTTCTGTAATGTTGATAAATTCTGTCTGACATGCAAGCGAACAATGAGCAGCTTTGAAATCCTACATGCACGATGGGCCATGTTGGCAGCACTGGGTGTGGTGATCCCAGAATTACTTGACCACTTTGGCGTTGTTAAGTTTTCTGAGCCAGTATGGTGGCGTGTTGGCTATGCAAAACTCCAGGTACTCTCATGTGTGCCCTACTGGTTCCTCAACATCACGACCCCAATTCTTCCTATTTTGTAAGTGGAGTAAAACTGTAATCAGCCGGTGTTGTTGTACATATTGGATCCTTCATTTGCTTTGGCAACTGTGAAAAGGCCCCACCTACTGGTAAAATTTTCAAATTCAAGACTCTTAGAATTTACTGCACCTGTTGGAACTTTGAATCAGATTAAGTGATCTTCGGCAATCTCTCCCAAAATCTGTTTATCAGTAACTCTGGCACTAGAAAGTTTCACATTTCATCTTCACAATTGGATGAAGTGTTTTAACATTGTAGCACACTGCTCAGAGGCACATTCTGATTAATCAAGCAACATGCCTGATGACACACAAACATTGCTGTAGTGGTAATCAATACATTACAGATTCTGACACTCAATTGGTCCAGTCACTGCACTGAAATTTTTTAAGAGATGTAAAAATGATAACACGATGTTTCACTGGGTGTTGCAGGGTGACACACTTGACTACCTCGGCATACCTGGACTTCACATAGCTGGAGCACAGGGAGTTGTTGTGATTGCCTTTTGTCAAGTCATTCTCATGGTAAACCACCTCTAGCATGACCACATAAATGGTACTGATTGAGCACAGTTTTACCTTACATGAAGCTCTGTGGCTATAGAATTTGTAACTTGGATGTATTTGTGTTTCTGGCATCTATCTCTATTTCAGTTTGACTTGTAATTTGGACTATGCTGGTGATTTCTCAGTTCTTAACTGGGAAAAGTGGAAAATATTGTGATGAATGAGTGTTGTGTGTTACAGGTTGGGCCTGAATATGCAAGGTACTGTGGTATAGAAGCACTTGAGCCCTTAGGCATATTCCTTCCGGGTTGTATAAACTATCCAGGAGGTGCACTGTTTGACCCTCTAGGGCTATCAAAAGACCCAGCAGCCTTTGAGGACCTGAAAGTGAAGGAGATGAAGAATGGGCGGTTGGCAATGGTGGCTTGGCTGGGTTTCTATGTTCAAGCTATTGTCACTCAAAAGGGTCCTATTGATAACCTCTTTGACTTCATTGCTGACCCCATACACAACAATTTGCTGGCTTCAGCAATTGCTCCCACTTGACGCATTTGGTTAAGGTGGCACAGTGGACCTGGAAATGTATGAATATTGGGATATTGTTGTGCAATGGCAATGTGTGTTATTACTCAAATGCTCTGCTCATTTCTGGGATTTCTGTCATCATGCCAACTTATGGTTGATGTTGAAATATTGAAGTATTGCCATGGTGGATGGCACCAACACAGATATGTACAGTAGTCCTCAAAGTTCAAGCAAACAAGTATGAAATTGTCCTCACACAAAGTCTTTCCCATTTTCATCTTTTAATCATAAATTGATAATTTTGAACTTGAAAAATGAATCCGTAATTTTGTAATGGCAACTCCAATGCAGGACGTCAAGTATTAATATTAGGTTTAAATGGCCATTGGAAGGATTTGATCAAGCAATAAGTGGTCATGAACCATGTTTAACCGCTAGGCTTTATTTGACATAATGGAGGATCAAAAAGGATGTTGCCATACCATTTGGAACTTGTAAAGCTATTTGTTGAACTTCACGATGTTGTATGTGTTGGTTAGGTGCATTTGAAAAAGCAATTCACCTTAAGAAGGTTAGGGTTAAAAACGTAATATGTCAAACATTTAAACGAATAATTGTGTAATTGATCCTAAGAAGCTTAAGGTAAAGGGAGAATCTTACATGCATTTGAAGTAATAGTTGAACATTTGAACCCAAAAACTTCAATAATGTAAAATGGGGGAATTTCACATGCATTTGAAAAGACAATAGAACAATTAACCCTACAAAGTTCAAAATAAAACGAAAAATCTCACATGCATTTGAAAGAGGAGTTGAATAATTAACCCAACGTAGATTAAGGTAAAGTTGAAATCTCATATGCATTTAAGAACAGTTGTTGAGCGATGGACCCTAAGAAGGTTATAGTTGTTTTGCATGGTATATTGTAGATACAAAGGAATTGCAATTCGATAATTTTCACTACAATTCATTTTTGAGGTGGTTTTTTAATATATGAAAATTATTTTATGATGAGAATGTGCAACTAAAGGTGGATAACATATTAAATTCTTAATATGTTGTGAAATTGTAACTAGACTAAGTGTTGATTGTAACTTAATTACAGCTCTCCGTAAGACCAATTACTCAATTGTTATTTCTAATGCATGTGAGATTTGCATTTTCAACCTAAGTTTATTATTGTGACTTCATTGCCATTTTCACTCTTCTATAACTATAGGCAATTCTTTTGAGTAATCATGTGCAACAAATGGCTTATTACAAAATGACTTTGTCCTTAGATGTCATCAACAAGGATGATAAATATTTGATGTACAAAATTGGAAGAAAATGATGATTAGCATGGTGAAACCCAAGTGGATCCTTCAATTATGTTATGCTAAAAGTGTTTCTATCAAGGGAACTTTACATGACCTTGGAATGTTGTAGAGGAGGTTCCAATATGAGTGTGTTCTCTTGAAGGAGGGGCACCCAAAGGTGTTCCCAAACCTCGAGAAAATGCTCAAGTACTGGAATCTACCCTTAGGTAAAAATGAAGAAAAATCATAAAAATCAAGGATGGGAACCCATCTATCAAAAGTTCTAGGCAAATGAGAACACAAGTAAACACAACCCAAAGAAAAAACAAAAGCCAACAATTAACAAAAATCAGGTAAAGATTCTATGCAAAGAGCATTCATGATTTTGAAATCGTAATCGATCTTAACAAAAAAGAAGACCTACAATGAAAGAATTTTAGTTTGTAACAAATTGACTAATGATGGAGGTGCATTAGGTATGATGTGTGAAAGAAATAATGAATCTTAACCAACTGTAATAGCTCATTGAAAAATTGTTATGGCTTTCATCAAGTGCAATAGCTCACTTAAGAATCGTTATGGCTTTGACCAAGTGCAATAGCCCATCGAAAAATCATTATGGCTTTTGTGTATGTTACAAGGCTATGAACATGCATTATCAATGATAAAAAATAATCATCAAAGAGACTTCAAAAAAAATGTTAATAATGCATTGATAGTAATTTGTGCGCAAACGATTCAAAAAAGAATCAAAACGAGAATGAAAACACTCATATATCTCAATAGTAAGAGAAATAAAGTCATCACCTTAAATAAAGGGCTCTCTTTTGATTTCCTAAGAAATATTTCCATGGGAACATGGAAACATATAAAATTGTGAGAGCTCCCTTGGCATAACTCCCTAGAGTTCTTCTGCTGGGGAAGATCCCTCAAAATACACACAAGAATAAAAAGGGAGTTGTTTATGGTGGTGGTAGAGCTGCATGTGAAGTGAAGGGGTGGAAGGGAGGAGCTTTGAGCTTGAATGGCAGGTATGTCGTCAAGGGTCATGCTTCTTTCAATTCCTTCACTTGGTATGCATCGAGTAACTGGCATCTCCTCAAAGCTACGCTCTTGTCTACCCTTCCAACCATGCCATGCACAACGAGCATTCAACTCAGGTATGTGTGTGTGTGTGTGTGTGTGTGTGTGGCCATCTTCACCACATGTTGTGTGTGTCCAATATTTTTTTAGGGTTAACAGGGGACCGTGTTTTTCTTTTTTCCGGAAATTAAGTGTGTGGGTGAAGTTGTCAAAAATGGATATGAAGATGAAGAAAGTATTGATGCGACCTCCTTCTTTTAGTCAGCCAGTTTCCACAATCACAGCTGCCAGATTAAGTTCGCCAGAATTAGGTTACCTCGTTGATCGATTGTTTACCAAGTTTCCACAATTTCTTCTCTCTGGATTGATTAGTATATGTATAACAGTGTGTATTGCAGATTGAGGCAATGATCACTTGCAAGGTATTCTTCGTGTTTAGGGTTCATTCTTTTGATCTTTTAAAAAAAAATTGTGGCCCACAAAAAGCTATGCTCTGTGGCCTTACTTGAATTCAACCTCAAATCCAATTCAGACTTGAAGATTATGCAATTACTATGGTGATGGGTTGCAAGTAGTGATTTACAACTTTAATGGGTTGTAAGTGCACTGCACACTTGAGAGACATATTAAGGTTTGGTTTTTAGGGTTAGAGCAATGCATTGATTGTCCTGTGGTTTATGTTTCGTGAAGAAGATGATGGCCTCATGATGTTTTTGTCATGACTGACTCCACTTTTTTGTAGGTATAGAGTTGTTAGGGTACACTCCGGGATTGTGGTGCAGTGAGTGATGGGAATGACATTGTTTTGGTAATTGTTGAAGGTGAATCTGAGATCGGCAAGCCATATGGAGCCCTGTTGTTGGATGTGGGAGGGACACTGCTAGAGACATCTCAACCTGTGCCAGATGTTTATGCAGCATTTGGCGCCAAATATGGTGGGCTATTTGTGGGGCACATAATTGCTCATGGTTCAAATGGTCTTGCTTTCTTGTGTGGTAACTGGGCAATTTTGTTTTCCCCTTGCAATAGCAAGCTGCTTTGTTATGTAAGTAGTAGGATTCCTGTTTTCTTCCCCCACCGGATCTACCATTATTTGTCATAGAGGTTGTTCGGAGAACAGGAAGCTGTTCTTCACTTGATTAAGGTTTGTGCGGACAAGGGGTACAGGAGTCATAAAGCCCTCCAAGACCCCCCATACTTGTCAAAGGGAAACCTTTGTACTTCTTCCTGAATGATCATTTCAAACCTACTGAGAGTGAGAGCTCTTTGAATGCTGCAGGTGTGAAAACAACACCAGCTGATATTAAAAAGGGTTTCAAGAGAGCTTTTGCAGAGCCATGGCCAGAAAGGCTGCGTTATGAGGTTTGTTTGTGTACTCTTCTAGCTTGTCTGCATTATTTTCTCCAAATTTCCATCTTGTTTCATTGTAGTTCATTTTTTGGGTCTCCTCCTCATGAGAATTGTCTGGTATGTTGTATGGTGATGCAAAGAGTGTTGGTGTTTTTGGCAGGGAGATGGTAGGCCTTTCTGGAGATATGCAGTAGCAACAGCTACAGGTTGTGCTGATGAAGCTTACTTTGAAGAATTGTATCAAGTGAGAATCTCTTCTGAAGCACCCATTTTCAAAACACTGTTGTTCTTTTCTTCTGAGTAACTTTGCTACTTTGAATTACATGGTTATGATTTGCCATAACTGGATGTATGGTGCATATGGTGTGATCTTGATTGAAGCCCAGCATTTTGCAAAGGGTGATGCTTGGAAGGTTGCTGATGGAGCAGTTGATGCTCTTGAACATCTCCGTACAGCTGGAGGTTAATAACTCTGCTGTTTCTTCCTTTTCTGGGTTGGTTCTCCTGTATCTCAACATTGACAGATCTCTCCATAGGTGCCGTTTGCACTTTTACTGCACTAATTCTAAAAAACTCCACCTTTGCCTGCATACTCACCTCTGTGAATGGGTTGATATTGTGCAGTGAAGCTGGCAGTTGTGTCCAACTTTGACTCCAGGTTGCGCCCAGTCTTACAAGATCTGCAGGTGTATACTTTGTAAGGCTTGCTGGTGTCCTTTTCTCTCCATGTAGAAGTTCCATTCATTTTCTGTAGTAGATCTTACAGGACTGCCTACAAAGAGAATTATTCGGAAGGATTAATGACAAGTACTTTGTCATTGGGGAATCACGGATTTGGGCTTTCTAATGTTTCATGGACATGGCTTTGCAGTTTCCAGAAGTAAATGTACATGGAAGTTATATTGATTGGACATTGCTCTGAAATTGTTGTGGAAGGCCAGGTTTGATGCAGTCATAATTTCTGCAGAGGTCGGTTATGAGAAACCTGCAAAAGAGATTTTTGAAGCTGCTTTGAGTAAGTATTTCTATGGTACTTTTGTCAACTGCTGCAGGCCATATTGCATTCTTCTTTGCTGTTGTTTCTGTAAGACGTATGTTTTTGTTGAGTTTGTGTGAGAGAAAGCAAGTGTACCAAGAGAAATTTGGGGTGGGAAGTAAGAAAAAATCTTTGTATTTGACCATGAAGTCAAGTATCCTGAGATATGCTGCTCCTCCTCTGTGATGACTGCCGACAACTTCATTATGTTTTTATTCCAGATCAATTGGGTGCTGAGGCAATGGATGCAGTGCACGTAGGAGATGACCTGGTAAATGACAAGCAAGGTGCAAACAGAGCTGGTATTGATGCTTGGTAAGACTTCTGGGTGAGGTCAGTTGTCTTGTTGGGCATCTGTACACTGATTGATATGCGGCAGCAGTCATATCTTAATACCTCTAGCAATTCAACTTGCCCACTTGTAGTGTTGACTTTGGACTTAGCTGTTTAGGGACAGGGTTGCCTTATTGTTGGTGAATTGCACTCTGTTTCTAAGATGTTTCATTGTTATTCATGGATATCTTCCAGGCTTTGGAAGGAGGATGTCAAATCTTTTGAAGAGCTGACCAACTTGGTTCTACGACCTGTGACCCGCTCAGCCCACTAGCTGAGGTCTGGGTCTGTTTTTGGTCAATCAAAGACCTCAAAAGTGCTGGTATGGCTGGTATCTCCAATCACATGGCCAGCACCAGTTCTACAGCACTGTAAGCTCTTCGGAAGTTATTTTTCAACCTGAGAATTCCACCCCATTAGATCTCTTTGAGGATTTCAAAAACAGCCACATAACCATGTTGGGTGAAAAATGAGATGACATCACATTAGACTAGAGCAAGCTAGGAAAGGAAAATGGAGCTTAGGTGAGCTATTGTAGGTGTTAGTTCATTTCTTGAGGTGATTTCAGATGACACTTGGTGCAAATTGGTGAAAATTAATTTGTAGCGGGTAGGTGATTTTTGTGGGGTTGTCAAGAGGGTAGTAGCAAAGCAAGTGCAAGCTTTGGGAGGTAAGGATCTTGGACCATATGGTCACAATGGAGAATATGTTCCCTACTATTAACTGCCAGGATCCATAATTGCAAACTGGGGCATAAGAAAGAAAAGAACTTTCTTTTAAGGAATTTACTCATCCTGGGATGGAAATGTGCAGCAATATGTGCAATTAGAGCCAAATTGCACATAGAAATTGAGGCCCACTATGAAGTTCCTGGCCCCGAAGCCATGTTTATCATGTGGCTATGTTAATCATGTGGCTTGAACTGCACACATGTGGCTATGTCAATCATGTGGCTTGAACTGCACATGCCCAAATTGAAATGAGCATCTGGTGTGATGTGCAGCCCAACATGGGGCTGAAATGCACTATTTGATTCTGCCACTACAGAAAATTGAAACAACTTAAGCAGAAGCATGTACTACCTTCTTCTCCATACATGTTCACAATCTGTATGACAATTCTGTTGGAACTACCCCTAAGCCTTTAAGCAGTGTTTAAGCAACCAAGGATGTGCAAATCCAATCAGGAAACATGTAAAAAAGCACATGAGGAGGCTAATAACAAAAGGGGAGAGGAGAATTTGATAGGTCACCATCTGCCACCAGTCCCCATGCTTCCTCAGTTTCTTCAGCTTGAAAAAAATGTATCCATTACATTCAGTAAGATCAGAAATTAAAACCAAGTCTTGCATTCCTCACAGGTCACACATATCTGACCGACAGATAACCATGACAGCTACAGTGACTTCTGTAATTTCCACAGCAATAGAACACCTTCTACAAACAACCTGAAAGAAACTCTGGAAACCCCTGCCCTTATAAAACCAGAGGTTTCCATCTGAATTAACCATACATTCTATCTTCAAAAGGACCAAATAAGGAACAACGCACACAGACTTTAGACACAACCTTTCAATATTCTAGTTCAGTTTGGAACTATGACCCTTCTCAATCTAAGCACATTTGGAAAAAGTATGACGTTTCTGAGAACAATTTCTGCTAAATAGTATTGGAAGCTTTGCTCACTTACAGATTCATGGCAACTTGAGACCTCAAATACAGCTCCAGTGGAGTGTGGGCATCTTGTTGTAGATTTGGTTATGAAGAAATTATGCCAGCTGAGATTCACATTGTGCCAGTGTATTACTGGAGCTTTTGGATCTCTTAGCAGCAGCAACCAGACACAAACAAGACACCTAATTGCCTAAAAGCTGACATGTACTGTGAATTTTGTCAAACCAGAAAACATCTCAAAGCTTACAACAACAAAACCTGTGAAATTCAAAACTGTAGAATTTCCAAATTCTTTGTCCAGGGTTACAAATCTCAAGTAAAAAAATCAAAAACTTTGTTTAGAGAGAATCCCTCCATCATTGAGAGAACACACAGCAGGAATCTTTGTGTGCCAAATTCCTTCGCCTTTAAATGGACATTCAAGAAAACTGATAGAGAAAAAACTATGCCTTCACAGCAAACTTCCTCAAGGGGAAATAAGCCTCTTTCTTCTGCTGCCGCTCTGTCTTGATGGATAACTGTGTGTGCACAACACACCAGCACAAAATAAATGATTGTACAAGACAAGTTTAACTATGAAAAATGAACAAGCTTACGAAAATGAATTTGCGAAACACTGAAGAAGAGGGTGAAAATATAACCTGGTGCTTGGTGAGCCGTCTTCGAATGGCCCGAGTTTTTTTGGGGCGCAAATCCAAGGGCATGTATTTCTTCTTGCTGTAGGCTTCGCGCAAACTGGCCTTCTGTGTCTGACTGATGACCGTCAGCACTTGCGCGATGGACAGTCTCACCACCTTGATCTTGGAAAGCTTATTGGGAGCACCGCCTGTCACCTTAGCTACTCTCAAAAGAGCCAGCTCCGCCTTCAACTCCTTCAACTACAACCGTTGCAAAAAAAACGATCCAAAGCTTTTATTGCCTTCTTCAAGTACTTGAGCATTCAAGTTAATGATATCCTTGCAGACTTAACTTGCTATGCGCCATCTCCTTGCAGAGAGGGACAGAAAAAAGGAAAAACTTTAAAAAGTTTCCTCATCAGGATAAGAGAGGACACAAACCCTAGGAACACAACCATCTACAATCCACTCCAAAATATGCAAATATCCCCCAAAAAACTGTTGAGGAAAAAGCTCGAATCGAATCACTCACTTGATTCAGAAGTTCGGTCTTGCTTCTAGTCCGAAGCTCGTGAACCTTGACCTTCGCCATGGCGATAAGCTGCAGAGGAGCTGGTGCGGGTGCAACGCCGAGAGCGAGTGCAACGCCGTGAACGCGACCGAACGGGAAAGAAAGAAAGAGACAGAAACCGGTTTCCTTGTTGTGTGTTGTCTAACCCTAAATCTAAACCTCCTCTAGCCGTCCGATCAAAGCCCTAACTGTGTGAGGAAAAAAAAGTTTGGCGTGGGTTGGCGAGGTCTGGCGTTGGTTGGCGCATGAATGGCAATCGTGGCTCGAAAGGAAGGATCCAAAAAATATTAAGCCAAAAAAAAGGCTAAATTGGTCTTTTTTATTAGAGCCTACCCTCCACTGGATTTAGGTTTAATTAAAATGCCCAAAGTTGTCCCAAACATAGTTTTTGTGTTTTTTGACCTGAGAAAATGTGATTTTTTGAAAAAATGGAAAAATTTCCAGATTTATTAAAAAAAACTTTATTTGCCATATTTGTACAATAGGTTCCAGCAGGTAGCCAAGATACATAAAAGGATTATTAAGTTTTTTAAAAACCTTCATATCTTGTCTATAGCCAGATTTGGCTAAATATTCTTGTGGATGATGGCCAGTTTGGCTGCATCACAAAATTGAAAAAACATTTCCCCTGGTTTGAAAATCCACTCAATACCTCGTTTCTGAAACTCTTAATGAAGTCCGTGAAAAAGTGTAGGGTAAAGGAGTAGGTGTAAAGAACCCTCGATTAGTAGGTGTAAGACCCCTCCCACTCTTAAAGTCGTAGGTGTAAAGAACCCTCTATTAGTAGGTGTAAGAACCGTCCCACACTTAAAGGAGTAGGTGTAAAGAAACCTCTATTGGTAGGTGTAAGACTCCTCCCACTCCTAAAGTAGTAAGTGTAGAGAACCCTCTATTGGTAGGTGTAAGATTCCAAATATTCCATAGGATACAATGAAGTTAGACAATAAATGGCATATTCCATTGTGTAGACCCTAACCCCTATAAGCAAGTTGGTAGGTAGTAGGTATGGAGCCTATGGAAAAACCAGCTAGGTACTTAGCCTATATTAGACAGTAGGTACGTAGGTGTGGAGACTCCATAAGTAGTAAGGTATGTAGCCTACTGGAAACCTAGGTACCTACCAGCCTTATTTTATTTGGCGAAATTTCTCCAAGAAAAAATAATTCAAAATTCAAAAATTCGAAATTCAAAAATGAATTAATTTTAGAGGTTTCTAATCACCAAAAGTGAGGGAGGGGGGAAAATATTAGTAAAAAATTGCCAGATTTCAATATTTCATTTTCATTGTATAGCCAGAAATATAGAAGGATGATTAAGGATTTCTTATTTACAGCCAGATTTGGCTAAATCTTTGATCACCACCACTTTTTCTACTTCTTCCCATCAGTGTTTTTTTTTGGGGGTTAATTTTATGTATAGCCAAAGTGGTGATGATTCACTGGAAGATTTAACCAGATTTGGCTACAAGATAAATATAAAAGAAATTAAAAAAAATCCTTCTATATTATTGGCTGCGTACTTGCGGAATTATGACGATTTTCCTTTTAAAAAAATTATGCGATTCATGGCTATTAAACTCTCAAAAAGCACTTGATTTTAGCATGTTAATTTTGGCTATTAATATAGCCAGCCAAAGAAATCAGGGCCGATTTCCAATTGCCCACTTTTTCGCTAGCCACAAACCCAAAAACAAATTCCTAAAATGAACACTGGTAAGTAAATAGGTACCTACTTACTATGTACCTACTGAGTCTACATAGGTACCTACCTAGTCCAAAGTCTTACTCTGTGATATACTTATCATGTGGAAATTCGGAAGAATACAGAAGAGCAATCACGTGATGACACGTAGCAGGTGACGCTATCCTGTTCCCAATCTTCTTCTTGCACAAATTGGTGAGTTACTAATCGCACGAGACTGTTACCATTTGTGCACTGCACTCGTTCCGTTGCGTTTTGCGTGCGTTTTGTGTTTGGAAGCTGTTTTCATTTGCAGTAGCAGCAGCAGCAGCAGCGATGGCGACAGCGGCCATGACCAGAGCCGGGGGTTTGATCGCCATGGAGCGTGCGCACAGAATGGTAATGAGCAAGGCGTCGTCTTCTTCGGTGGCTAATCGAGCTTTCTTTGGCAACGTCAGTGGTTTTCGGGCCGCTTCGCGGCCTCTTGTGCAGGTTTCGACGTCGAATTCTCCTGCAGTGAGTGTCCGTGCAGCAGAGAAATATCAAGTGATAGAGCCACTGAATGGTGATCCTTTCGTGGCGGGATTTGAGACTCCAGTGACTAGTAGTCCTCTCATTGCTTGGTATCTTTCCAACTTGCCTGCTTATCGTACTGCAGTGTCGCCTTTGCTGCGTGGAGTAGAAGTCGGACTCGCTCACGGTTATCTTCTAGTCGGACCTTTTGTGGTTACGGGACCTTTACGTAACACGGAACTTCGAGCGGAGGCGGGAGCGCTTGGCGCGGCGGGACTTGTCGTCATTCTCACCTTGGCATTGACGATCTACGGCATTGCTACTTTCAAGGAAGGTACTCCGTCCTTGGCACCTGGTCTCACCTTGACTGGAAGGAAGAAGGAAGCCGATAAGTTGCAGACCGCTGAGGGATGGGCCGGTTTTGCCGGCGGCTTCTTCTTCGGTGGACTGTCTGGTGTTTACTGGGCTTATCTTCTTGCATATGTCCTCAACTTGCCATACCCCGTGAAATAGGTACCTAGTTGTTCCTTTTCTACGGAGCAGGGGTATTCCTTTGTGCACTAGTAGTATAAGAGTGGTGAATGAATGAATGACTTCCTTCGCTCGCAGAAAGAAAAAAATTGTATCCACGCATGGTTTGTATCCTATGTTTCGAGCGTGAATTTCTGTTTTCCATCAACAATTATGAAGCTTAATGTACATCGCACTTTTTTGTATAGTTTCTCGGATTTTTATTTTTTCACTTACACATAAGAATGGCATTGCACTGCTATCCAACTTTTCTGCCGCAGCAAGAAGACTCATCATGGTGGAACACTGTGGTCATCAATCAAACCCAGTGCTCTCTCTTTCTGCAGTGATTTGGACTGAAAAATGAAGCAAAGAATGCATGATCCATAAAGCGATGTAGATCTGTCACATACGAATTGCTACAAGAAAAGTTTCTTGTAGCTATTTGCTGTAAAGGCTGTATAGTACAATTGATGGACAATTGCTAACTAGAATGGAATCTGCAATCTGTGAATGTATGTTGCTAGAGATGCAGAGAGATTGAATACCTGACTCACTTTTGGAGATGATATTCAGAACAGGGGTACCACTTAGTACACGTTGAAACTTTTTGTCATTTGTTCTTGCAGGATTCAGATCCTTGGGTTCACATGAATCTTGCGATAACTATTTGACAAATGATAAATTTTCAAAGGGATTGAAGTCTGTGAAGTTTCTGCATACATATAGCTACTGCAGAATATGAGTGCTGCTGTTGCAAGTACAAATGACTACTATAATCTCTGCATGCCAATTGTTTCTCGTGACAATCAAAGTTCAATTGTTGCAGGAATGAAACCAGCACTTGGGACAGGTTGTGTAGACATTTTCAAACAAGGGTGCTTATCATCTTAATGAAATGGGGGACGAGAAAAGTGTCCAGGGGGTGTTTGACATTAAACTTCACTTTCTTATGAGGTTCTTGCAGAGAAACAAAAGAGTACAAGTTGCACTGAGACTTTTCAATTCATATCAAGTTGGCACCTAACAAACAAATTCATTTTTGCATTGCTCATCTTTTTTTACATTATTGGTATTCTTGATCATCATAACGTACATTGATTATCAACAAAAAAACATACAAACAAGTAAAAGAACTCTTCAGAATCTGGGTGGGAGGGAAGAAAGGTAGGGAAGAAAGGTATTGAATCGATGGGGTGGGTAAGAAACATAAAGCATAATTTGGCAAGTGAAATGTGGCCCTATTTTCTCTAAGAGCGATCTTCAGTGATGTTCTCACATCCAAGTTTAGATATTTACTTCTTTCCAAGCTGGCCTGAAAACTAAAACAAAAATTCAGACTGCAAATAGGTGGTAGACTACTAGTAGCAAATCATCTAGTCAATCAGAAACAGTGAGCAGCAATCAATCATGTTCATTACACTCCTCTCTGACAAGTGCGTGTTTTGCTGAGGCATGTTTTGAGTTTTCCTCATCCAATTTTAATTTGCAGGGTCACATACTGAGCAACAGTGGAGTTGTGTGCTGATCTAATTTAGTCTGCATGGTGATCTAATTTAGTCTTTGAAGCCAAAGCACACTTCTGAAATGACATATGCTGGGAGCACAACAAAGTTTTGTACTCCTGATGCTTTTGCAAATTTGGATGGAATTATCACTCATGTAGGAGAGATTCTAGCCTTAACTGCTCTTTGAAATGCATGTGACCAGCACATAGAACATTGTGAGGTCTAGCAAATGGTCTACAAAGTTCCTAATGATGTGTCAGATAATGGCTATTGTCACACACCCAGCTCATGGTAACATCCAGTCAGTTGGCTGGGTGCTCCCAATGGCAATCACCTAATGGAAATGATTTTCAATTCTTAATGAGAACTCGCCCTGCTCCCTGAATGACAGAGAGAAAAGAAAGAAACAGATTAAGTAGTCTATTGAATTTGTGAATTCTTTTGAAAACTAACCCAGATCCCTGAATATCCATAATGCTAAAAAAATGCCACAGAAACCCATTTCAATCTCAAAAAGAAAATCAGAATAAGTTACAAGGTACACTCAAAGAAAAAAACAAAGAAATAAGAGAGAGACATAGATTTAAGTAGACTGAATTTTGACTTTGTTGCAGCTCTCCTTTGAAACTTTTGGTGATCCTTAGGAATGACTGAAATGAGATCATTTCAGTTTTTACATATGAGTGTATCTTTGTACATATTTCTCTTGTATTTGCATATTTTGTAGAGTGATGGATTTAGATCCTAACCAAGGAAAAGACGCTGAAAGGCTTCATCAAGGCCCTCCTACATCAAAAGGAAAAATAAAATTAAAAAAAATTTAAAAATCTATCTCTCTGCTTCTCCACCAACTAGCAGCCTCCAGTTCATGCCAACACGCCTCTATGTAGTGTGTCAAGTTAGCACTAGAATAGTTCCTACTTGAATTTCTTTCTCAAAAACAGAAATTTACAAGTTGCCCATTCTGCTCTGTACTTACATCAATGTCCCTTGTATCCTTGCAGGTTTGATGTGGGGCTTGCTTGGACACCCACACGTGGCCTTACCGTATATACACCTCTTCCCAATAGCCATGCCAAGGATTTAAGTTGGACCCATTGTAAAGCTCCATCCAAATCTTCGTAAACTTGACCTGGCAATTCTTCTCTCAACACTCAGCAAAAGCTAGAACCAAGTCCTCTGGACGCACTTGAATCCATACCTGGTCAAAATGTCCTTGTTTGTGTAACATTGTCCCAGGCTTTTGTCCCCTAAACTGTCTCTTTTGGACCCTGGCTATCTGCTGATCCAGAACAACCAACACTTACATTTGAGATCCTGATCGCTTGCAACAGGCCCTCTTTGCCATGGTTGTTACTCTGTTCCTCACTACTCTGATCCTTCCTAACACCTAAGTGCTTTACATTATTAGCAGCCACAGTTGAAGACTCAGCTTTGCTTGTACTGCTAAGGAGTTGTGATTCCGATATGCCAGAAACACTAGACTCAGGTTCGTATTTTGGACTTGAGATCCCTGTGGCATTCAAGTCCTCACTGGAGATTGCTCCATCTTTTTCAGGTTGACCCAATAGCATCTCTTGCACCAATTTGTCTGAGTGTACTTTGGATGTACCATCCTTGTGAAGGAGAACACTGTGGTGTTGATGAGACCTGGCCTCATCCAAAAGTGGAACTTCTTTTGTCAAGCAATCAGACACCCTGCCATCTAACCCCCTTAGAGTGTCAGAGCTGCTAATTTCATCCTCTTGATCAATGTTGTGCTCTACAGTTCTCAATAAACTGTCTTGGGCATCTTCTGAGTCTGATTCTGACTGACTCCATTGAGACAATTTCTCTGCATCTAGAACAATTTCATGATCGCAGGGCTCAAATGACTCATCTGTATCGAGATCCTCTGTATCAGGTTCAACTTCAGATTCACCCCACCTAAAATATCCAGCTATATTGTTGTCAAGCCTCGTTGCTTGGAAAATATCGTCCAGATCATCAAGCATGGGGCCACCATCAACTGCCAACACCTCAACCTCAAAATCATCCCTTGGGAAGTGATTGTTATCCTGAGTTGCTGCATTATTTTCTGTGGACCATTGCTGGTTGAGCTCAAGTACACATTCATCAATCATGAGTTCAACACCACAACTTGCTTGGATTGCAGAAAGCTTGGCCCAAGTGCGATGGCGAGCATCCATAGCTAACCTTCGGAGCTCATCAGGTGATGGCTCATCCCAATGACTGACCATCACC
Organism: Sphagnum contortum; assembly: GCA_963920785.1. Classification (NCBI taxonomy): domain Eukaryota; kingdom Viridiplantae; phylum Streptophyta; class Sphagnopsida; order Sphagnales; family Sphagnaceae; genus Sphagnum; species Sphagnum contortum. The sequence continues at coordinate 19,193,521 of OY987280.1, forward strand.
TTTGCAATTGCCTGGACACAGCAGCCAAACAACAACCCAAATAAGAACAACAGGGAAGATTTAGCTTGACACCCCACACCATTTGTTACTAGCATTCTCTTAAATGAAGGATCCCCAAACACCCAGTAGCGCTTGTGCATGAGAAGGGTCAAGTGTCATGTGGAACACCTTTGAAAGAGTAATAGGCATCACGATGTTGATATCGCCCTCCCACTCCCCAGCATACATGCTAGTTAGACCACCCATTCGAATCCCCAGCTTGACCAACTGAGCACACCGATGTTTCACCTCCATCTCAACCAACTCGGCAATCTGATCCACAGTCCCCCATCATCATCCTCAGTCAGCCCACCACAACCCCCACCAAGCATGCCAGTGACTAGAGATCTTGACCATCGCTTTCATTAATTAGAGTGTTGTTTAGCTGGTGTTTATAGTTGAACCCTAAACCCTAATCTGACTGCTATTCATACACCCTATACTCTCCTTCAATCCTGTTTATTCTTCAGCCATCATTGAATATTCAGGATGTATGTAGACAGAACTTCTATCTATCCCTTGTAGTCCACTCTGCAGGCCAAGTCCGTGAGGGTGGTCGTACGAGACACCCATGTGCATAGCTTTCAGGTGTAGTCCAAAAAAATTCCAGTAACAGTGCACCCAGTTCAGAAGGACCAGAAAGAGGACAGCAGACTAACTTTGCTTGCAAAAAGGCCAGCACTCTCACGAATGGTTTCCTTCAAGAATAAAGCCGGTGCCACGTACGGGCTGGCTTGACTGATGACAAAACTGTTGATGTTGAATAATTCCTTCAATTGCTGTAATGGAAGATCACTCTCTAGATTGGCCTGACTTCTGCACCTTGGTACACTCACCTGCATCAATCACAAACCAAAAAATTGTATGTGTACATTTCTCCTTACAACATAACCCAAAATTGGCATCATGGTTCTGACAGACTCTACAGAAGCTAGGTAGCAGATCTTTTCTAACGCCTTCTCTACTTACAACAATAATCCATTCACTACAATGAGAAACAAAAGCAGAAATTTTCAGACCCAAACTTCATTCACCAAGCATGATTTTGATAGGTCCAATCATGCCTGATCCAGAAAGAAATCAACCCACACTGTCGATGACTGATTTTGCATACAGACTGGAAAAACCCAATCAAATTTCCACCTTCTTTAAAGCATTACAGCACTCAATGTGCATGGAAGTGCAAGCTTACTATTGAGGTCACTGCACATGGTGCCATGTCACCATTGTCGCACTTTATCATAAGCTCAGGCACCTTCAGAAGGCCATTACAAGGAGCACAAGAGAGCAGGATCGCACTCCATATCACTACATTTGGGGATGTCAAATAGTTCAAAAACTGAGATGGCTCCTGTTTGGTTGGACAGGCAGGTACCGAGATGCCTAGTACACGTCCTGACACTATAAATGCTTCCTTGAATGTCAAGTCCCCAATCAGGTCTTGCAGGCATGTTTGGAGTTTCTCCATCTCGAATGTGCTTGCATTGTCTTGACTAAGACGGTATGCAGCCACATAAATGGCCCCAACTGTAGACATTGATGGAGGTATCTCGTCATAAAAAAAGCTTTGGAGCTCTAACTCTGTTCTAGTTGCTGCAAATGAAGCAACAATAGCTCCAATGTTGGCACCCATGATGATGCTTGGGAGTAACTGATGCTCCACCAATGTCCATAACACATTTGAATGAAAAAAACCACATTCCATGTGTCCGCTGAAAATCAGGGCTGTTCTGCCAAATTTTAGCCTTAACTCATTCATAAATGAGACTTTATGTTCCAGTGACAACACCTCAGAATCCACCTCACAGATGGTACGCAAGTAAGCCCTGCGAGCCCCATTGTTTTCCCATCACAATATTTTGCTTATGTTTCTCTTACAAGTATACAGCAACTTTGCTTCAGGTAACTGTCATTCTGGTAGACTGTGACCTAGTCTTTCACATGATGAGACAACCAAGGACTATTATGTGAGCCATTCATCAAATTAATATCATTTCCAGAGCTAGTCTTCTCCTTTCTTTAAGATGAAAATTGAGTTCACAAAAAAACTTTGTTGCCCAGCCAGATGGCCACTGCAAAAAATTTCACGTTTTGAAATAGCATGCGGTGGTTACAAAAAGACATGCACCTGACTTCATTCAAGTAATTGCGAACAAGAGGTGGTATTTGCTGCCTTCCTCTGTGGAGCTCTGGATTACACATGTTTCCCAAATCACGTGACAAAATGGACCGCAGAGAGAACAGCATGCAGTTGATATCACCTTCAGTTCGTGACAATTGAAGCTCGCTGAGTTTACCCCGCACAAAGCTTTCATCATAAAAGGCACCCCCATCTGAATAACCTGCTGCCTCATCTCCCCTCTTAAGCATGCTTGCTGCATATGCCCATTCGTCATATGTTACGGCTGTGGCTGCTGCTTTTTCCCAATATGCATGGCGGCAGGCCGATTCAACGTCCTCCTGTGACTCCAAAAGCTTTATCCTTCCTTGGATAGCCACAGCCAAAACAGTTGCAACAACCATGCCCACCATCATTAATCTAGGATCTACTACCACAAGACGGGCCCATGATAAAACCGCCAGTAGTACAACCACAATCATCGCCACAACTTGCCTCCATTTTGCCAGGATGTGTATGTCTTCCACAGATGAACCAAATGGCTGTTTTTCCATGGACCTGAAAAATGAAAGCAAGTCAGCATTCATGCATGGCTTTTAAATCATTTTCAGTCAAACACACCACCTGCGTCATTCTTGCCTGAAAGTGTCAATACAAAATCTACTAAACTCTCCATATCCTCACAAATCCACTAAACATCAGCAAGAATTCCAAGTCACTGCTAATATAGCCAATAGTATGCATGTTGCCTAAACCCTAAACCCAAGGAACCTGCCTTGTATTACCTTGTAGCCAAGAGTTGAAGCATGACCCAACCAAGCATCCAACCTAAAACTTGACCAGCCATTGCTACAATCATGGATGTGGGTGATGGAACCACAATTGACCATGAAATGTGGGCTGCAGGTACTGCAATGATTAGTGCAGTCAGAATCACTGCACTCGGATCTGTCACCACAACCATATCAACCAAACCAAACAAGTTTCTCTCAAATAGTAGTACCTCCACTTTTTTTGGAGCCACAATTCTCATTCATCACCAGTGGATATATTTCACCAGTCTGCAAATTGGAAGAGTAGAACTAACAAGAGCTAGCTTGCAAAAGGGAGAACAAAAAGCTTTGTGGGTACTGTCAAATATAAGAACTGTATTTGTGTGTGGAATTTAGGGTTTACAGGTGATTCTCACCACTGGGTGTTGTAGGTATTTGGGTGCCATTGAAGTTGATCTGAGCTGGTAAAGTTCGGACTGTTACAACCGAGCCATTTGCATTGAAGTTCTTTGCAGCATATATGTGAAGTCCTCTGACACCATTTGGAAATGGCAATTGCATCCTGAGCACCTGTAACCCGTCCTTTCCCTGCTCACAACAATCCATGATCAGAGCCTCTTATAAATCGACAAACACACTGGCACATACTGAATCCCTCAAACTAGAAACTACCAATGCAAGAGATTTTAACTTCAAAAACAACTGTTCGAGCCCAATTGTTGGTTTGCAGTTTGCCAGGCAAGAAATGTGTGTAACTTTGAAATCATTAGGAAAGGTTCTTAGTTAAAACTGATGGAATGGCATTCTCTATCTTGTTTAGCTCACATTCCTGCCAAATTGACGTTCTCTATCTTTGTTGTCAATTAGGAAGCAGAAATGTGAGCTAAAAACATTTTCTTCCAAATGATTTATATATGTGAGAACAATAGATATGATGTGAATAGATGTGCTTGTAGGAAACCAGTTACTGGAGGTGCTCACCTTCTCAAACCATGATACATATATCAAACTAGCACTCTCATCAGGAGTGGAAGCTATGATCTTGCATCCTCCAAAGTGCTGACCTTTGATTTCTAGCAAACCCACTGCAAGTGCAAATTACCCAGATTCCCATCATTTTCTGAAATGATGAAACTCCAAAGCTGGCAAAGACATTTGCAAGCATATTCTAAGACATGTCAGGAAGACAACTCTTCTAATTATACAACAAGTATAAATTCAAGAGTTTTTTGATCTCTCTTGCATCACATTGCAGCTGGGAACATTGGTGACTCCATCATTAAGTATCTACCTACTCACTCAGTGGTCCCTTGGTTTTGTGATTGTACCAGAAAGTTGTGTAGCACTGGCAATGAAAGGCATATTGATGCCTTGGAGCTTGAGGAGCTCAATTCGTTGCCCTGTGAAAAATAATCCAAGGGAAACAAGCTTAGGGTGTAGGGAGGGGGTTGAAAAAAAGAAAAAAAAGCTTGCTTGATCCCATGCAAGCTTTCTTTGATCCCTTTGTTCATTCCACAACTGCAGAAATTGTCTTGCCACAACCTGACAAAGTACTCCTCTGCCCACTGTGAGGTTCTAGGGTTTAGGGTTTGCTAAGATGTTTGTTGATAGCAACTCTCAATATCATCACACAAATGCGGATTGATCTGGGTATGCATTTTTGCTTACCGGGAAAGCTCATGAAGATCCCCCATGTACCCAGCTGCAATGTACAGTGCGAATCAAATGCGACCGCCTCCCTGAACAGTGTCTCTGCATCATCCAACAAATACTCATGTGTCCAGACTTTGGTCTGCAGGACTGTGGTGGAGTCCCTGAAACATTCGACTCGAGGGTTCGCCCTGAACAGCTTCCCCAATCTTTCCACCATTTGTACCCGATTCTCCTTTGAAAGTGGACTCCAAAATGACAACACCAAGAGACAGGAAAAAAGCTTTCCCATTGGAAGAAGAACAGAAGATGGGTGGTTGTTGCCATCATTATGTTCCACAACAAATTCTTCAAACATAAACCCTGATGATTCCTCCTCATCTAACTCACTTGCTAGAAAAGCTGCTGGAAAATCCAAGTTCAAGTATGGAATTGTTGGTGAAGAAGGATCAACAATTCTTGGTACAAAAGCATGTGGCAAGTCTTCTTGTTCTACTACATTTGCTGCAGCCACAGCATCCCTCCTCCTCTCCTCCTCCTCCTCCTCACCATGCTCCTGCATGGTCGCCTGCATGGTCGCTAACCTTCTAGCATCCAAGTCTGCTGCTGCAAAAGAAGAAACATTCTGATTCTCTTCCATTTCTCCATTGCCATTCTCCTCTGGAAAAACCCTTGACAATCTGTTCCTCCAATTCAGCTCCAGCTCTGTCAATCTGGCATCAAGCTCAGCATCTTTCTGGGTGACAGCAGAATCAACAGCAGCATCAGCAACATCATGATCATCATCACCATGATCATCCCCTGATGCTTGCTTGCTTGTTCTTCTTCCTGTGATGGAAAACCCTAGTTTCTTCTCTGCAATATTGATGAGAGGTAAGAACCCCAATCCTTCCAAGACAAACTGCACACTCTGACTACTCCGGTACAAGAATTGCAGCCCATATCTGTGAACCCCATACACCAGAAACAGATGATAGATTCCTGTCACCACATTCGAGAAGAAAGTGTTGTTGTAATCCAGCTGCTTGTTGGCAACAACAACAACAGCAGCAATCCCTCCTCCTCCTCCTCCTCCTGCCATCTCCTCAATTCACTTGATTCCCAAACCAAGCTGAAAAATCCCTCAACATCTTCCCCTCTGTGTGTCTATGTGTATACCTATCTCTCTCTTAACAAAAGTTGAAGAGACGCCCAAGAGAGCAAATGGGTGTGGTGGATCATCACACCGCTCTCTCTCTTTCTCAGAAGTGATGAGAACTGCCTGAATCAGGAGCACAAAAGCTTGAAGAAGAGGAGCTGCAAGAAAACCAGAAAGGATTCAACAAAATGGAAAGAACGAAAGAAACAAGGATTGTTGCAAGAGGATATGTACGGTGGGTGTGCAGAAGAAGAGGAGGAGGAGGAGGAGGATGGATGCAGCAGCACTGGATCATCTGGTGCAATGGCTATCTGCCTATATGGTGGTGGGCATTGGAGGAAAGAAAGAGAAAAACACTTTGCAAGAGAAAAATACAGAAGAAGAGGAGATAGATGCTTGAGAGCTCCTTCCAAAGACAACAACTCTGGGCAACGCTTCTTCTTCTGTTTTCTTCTTTCTTCTTTCTAATTCACTACTGCTGCCAGAGAATGGAAACTAGGTTTTTCTGGCAGTGGCAAGAAGGGTGGGTAGTGGGTCTTTGAGTGTTTTGTGTATGCTGCTATATCGGCACTTCTAGGACAATATTCTTGAGCTTCTGATCTCCTGATCTTCTTCTTCTTCTTCTTCTTCTTCTTGTGTGTTCCCTGGAAACTCAATTGGAAGCAGATAAAGACTTCCTTGTGAAGCTCTTCCAGGAAAAAATTCTTGAGCTTCTGAGCTTCTGAGCTTCTTCTTCTTCTTCTTCTTCTGTGCGTGTGTGTGTTTTGGACAGCAATTTAGATGGGTCGGTCTCGCAGAGCACACTGCTTTTGGCAACATCTTTGCTCTGGAAATTCAGATAATTTATTTACAGTTTTCTGGAGTTGATCAGTATCAAACAAGCTTGCCAAAACCATCAATTTTTCCAAACAGTTGAAATCTCTTGGATGTCTTCAACAATTTACAGTAAACAAGAAACCCAGCATTTTTCAAGCAGTCAAAGTCTCTTGGATGCTCAACCAAAAAACATTAACAACAACAACGACAACAACGACAAATTTGCTGAGCTTTTGCAACAACTTACACTGAACAAAAAGCATCATCTTGTAACAGGCAAAAGACTTTTGGATGCTTCAAAACCTACTACAAATTGCTACAACAAAATTACAACAAATTGTTGCAAAAACATCATTTTTGCAACAAACTACTACAAACAATAAACCGTCATTTTGAAACAGTTAAGACTTTGGCTCTGGATGCTTCAAAAAATGACGACAACAACAACAACAATTTTTCTGAGTTTTATTGCAACAAATTAAGAAAAACAAAAGCATCAATTTGCAACAAATTACAAGAAACAAAGACATCATTTTGCAAAAATCAAAGGCTCTTGGATGCTGCAAAAAATTACAACAACAACAACAACAAATTGCTGAGTTTTGGCAACAATTAACAACAAACCAAACAAAAAGCATCATGGTCTTGCAACAGTCAAAAGGCTCTTGGAAATCATAATAAAAAAAATTTCGATATGCCAAAATCATTTTAATAGCATTTCCATATTTTGCAATGCATGTGGTTATGATGAATTTGTTTGAATTATGAGGGACTAAATATTGAGTTTTTTCTTTAATATTTTTACAAAAGTCATCTCATTTATCATTGTGAAAACAAGTCTTACCATATGCTTTTAAACCCCTTCAATTTTTTTCTATATTTTCATTATAAAAGAATATTGTGAATATTTTTAATGCTATTGATTGAATTTATTTATTTTTTAAAAAATTTATGGGATGTTTGAAACTCATGGTGTTCATGTTTGCAATGTCACTTGTATACTTTGTCTTTCTTCACTTGAAAAGTGTCATACTTGTGTGAATATTTAACCTCCCTTTTAACCGCACATGGTATGTATAGGATAAAATGATGAAATGTTTATTTTCACCCTTATCTTGAAAATAGGGAATATGTTCATCATTTGCCTTTAGCCTTACTTAAATTGATAATTTTTCAAAGCATTTATCCCCTTACACAATTTGGAATTTTTTTGGACCCTATTTACCTTTACCTAGCTGCTATAGTTTTTTAATTTTTTATATTTATGCTTATTAAGGACTAATATATTAAAATGAATATACCCACCCAACACTAATCAATATTGTACAAGCTTTTGTTTTGGACATTAAACACAAAATGCAAATTCATCATATGGCTAGGGACTTGAGGAGTAGGCCTTCTCTTTACATTAAAAAAATGATTTATTTTTATTTTTTGTGAAAAAAATGACAACAGAAATTGTGGTTGCCCATTTCAAGCATTAACATCAACATACCCTACCCTCCATGTTGATCCTAGGGCATCCATAGGGTAAAATCATGGTACCCCTACCCTTACGATACCATTGACATCAAGTACCCTTACCATAAAGATAAAATTGCAACCTAAGTATTACATACCCCTTAACTTGAAGATGTATTTTGTTTTAAAATCATGTATACCTTTTATGTTGAAGGTAATTTTTTTAAAAGTCAAACATACCCCTACCCTAAGGGTATGAAAATCACTATACCCTCACAACAATAATAATCCTTACCCTATATAAGAAGAGGCCTCTTCTAGGTGTAAGGTATGTGTGTGATGCCTCTCATAGTTGTAAGGTTATGTGTAGTATGTGTAGAATGTCCTCACCAAAGGGACTTGCTTGTGTGGGTCGGTATTTGATTTTTAAAATAATAGTTGGGTTGGGGTATGTGATTAATCAAGTATATATTCTGATTTTTTAAACAAAAACCCAAATGAGTATATGTAGGTTTTTCACCAAGGTATTTGATAGACACCCTTTGAAAAAAAAGGTTTGGGTTTTTTTAAACCTTTCTAAAGCTAATTTTGCATTTTTGGAGGATGAGCACATTTTACAAGTTTTGAAATTTCAAGGCAACAAAACCTCAAAGAGGTGATGGTCATGGTGGTACTTCAAACTTTAAAAATTTGATTATAAATGAAATGTTATTTTAATCTCTCAAAGGCTAACCCAAATAATGAATCAAAATACATGACTCCAATATCCAAGCAACAAATTCAAGACCCAACATCTTATTGATTTTCTTAAATTTTATTTTATGTTGGGCTACACATGATTAACAACATTGAATACACAACAAATACAAGACACTAAAACACAACATTTTAAAAACATTTAAAACACAACAAAACATAAGACAATCAAGACTTAAAATATAATAGACACAAAACACTCAAAACACAATAGACACATAATATTGAAGACAATTGACAAACACACTAAAAACACAATAAACATAAACATGAACAAGAAATATAAAAAGAACAATCAACAAAAGAACAAACCCACACACAATGACACCAATAGTTATGACCATTTAAATAAAACTTATGTTACAACCATAAAACACAAAACCTTTTCAAACTACATTTTGAAATTTTAGACATCTATCCCCTCATAGTGTGGAATCATGGAAGAATTGTTCAAAATCTATCACCTTGTTCATCATCTTCAACCTAAGCAAAACACGGACAACCATTTACACATAGGAAAAATGACAAATCAAAAGGAATCATCTAAGTCCAAGTAATCTTCGCCCTTGACTTGGTTCTCAAATATAGCTTCTAAATCTACCATCAAATTAGATTTCACTTCACATGCAAATGCAAAGCTTGTGGGTTTCAAACAACCAATCCATTTTTTAGTTGTAACATATGTTTTAGTCCAATTGTCATAGCTTTTGGTGTCATTGCTTATAAATGTTTGCATTTGTTGTCATGGTATGAAACAAATCTTCCACATTGACTTGAAATTGACATTCTTCAATTTTTTCGACATTTGTAAGCATCAACTCGTTTACCTCCATCAATAAAATGCAACAACTTTTCATCATATTCAACAACAACAATAGTAGCATTTTCAAGACCTAAATATGTGATGACCAACACATGTTTTAAAACCTTGGATCAAACATCAAAACCAACATATATTATGGCCCCATTTCCTATCAAATGCATGCAAAAAATAAATGAAGGGTATAAAACCTTACAAAAGTGTCCATAATTTGCCATATTTTTAGTTGTAGACCTATTAAATTGCCACTTTTACAAAAAGATTTAAACAAAATTTTTAGATGTCTTCATTAAAAAATAGCCACATTTAAATAGTAAACTCTAGTAGGTCGTCACCATATAGTATGATTGTTTATTTTTTCTAGTTTTTTATTTGTTTTGTAACCACATTTAGATAAATCCTTTTTTGGCTTATCACCACTTTGGGTGTGACATGAAAAAACTAAAAAACAGAACACTATTTTTGACCCTCTTTGAAAACCATGAATCTACTTTAGACTTCAAGCTCCATCCTTCTTGAAACTTGCACCAATGATAATTGCAAGGTTGTTTTTCTTGCAAAAAGATCCCAAGCTTTTGTTCAATTCTTCAACATAATTATTTTTTATATGGCCTTTAGACCTACTTCCTAAATACCATAAACGCCTAGAAAAGAAAATATGGATGTTAATTGAAACGATTAACAATTTGTTTAACATATACACTTGTTCGTTAAACAAGTCAAAAGTTTATATAAAATGTAATGTTCCTGAAGACCATGATTAGACATAAGTTAAACTTGCCTCTTCATGGAGAGCCAAAAAAAGAACATTTTGGCATTCTTAAAGTTAATCATGTGTGAATTGCAACTCGTAAGCACCTCCCAAAATTTTGCATTTTAATTTAACTTTTGTTGAATGAGAGCAAACTTAAACACATTTTTTAAACAATGGAGTGTTTTGCAAGTTTAATTGTAACCAAGGATTGGTTTGCAAGCACTTAAAATTGCATCATAAATCATTTGATCCTCCTTGACTAGTTTACTTTTGGACAAGTTAACTATTTGGAGCATATTGTTCCCTTTTAAATGCATGAAACAAGCCAATGATGTGCTTTAGGGGTTGGGGGATTGACATAAGTAGCAATATTCCCATGCAAACATTGTAATGACAATTGTTGTATCAATTGGTTAATGCAAAACGTATTTGCAACAATTTGCAAAGTCCTAGGCTCTAGAGCAATATGGAACATTAACATTGTGAGTCTTGTTGGCTTGGAAGTTGATAGCCAAATTGTGTAAAAACACATCTAACAATCTATTTAAATTGTCAATGTTCCACGCGTCATTAGGAAAGTCTAGGCACTTAAATTTGGTGTTCTTCATCAACATATCAAGCAACCCTACTCCTTGCCGACTATGCTCATGAATCATTGTCCCCTTGAACTTCAAGATTTCCAAGACCTAGTTAAATTTCAAAGCCTTGAACAACTTTTTAGCAAAATGTTACCTAGTCCTTGAAGAATGCAAGTTGGGGCATTAACATCCACCTCAAGAGACTTCAAACTCTTGCTTCCACCAATGGCAATTCCTAATTCTTGTTCATCATGAAGACTAGGATTCTCCATATGTTCTTGTTCATCATGAAGACTAGGATTCTCCATATCACAAATCAGACTGTAACTAAGAAAGCTTAAACTACGTGCCTAGGACTAGATATCTCATTACATCCTACTTCTCTTCAAATGCACACTACCATTTGTATGTGGAGCGGAGCTACCTGACTGTCACATGCACCAGGTCCTTAATTGTTTCCGCGTTTTGTGAACAGAGGAGGCAGAGGCAGAATTGATGAGAGCACGAAGTTGTCTATTTGACCCAGTTTGGGTCTGCATACAAAGAAAAAATGTTAAAAAATGTGCGAAGAAGTGTTGATCAACACCTTGTAGAAATGTGTTCATTTTCTTATGCATGTCGTTTTTATATCCATGGAAAGAGAGATACAGGCCATTTGCTGGAGACTGCGAAAGGGTTTGACATAATTTAGATCTTCTTACGGGATTCTGTCTGGCCCAAGCTTGCAAAGCATATATATAAGAGGCTGACTTTAACCAAGTTTTGAAGTTAGCACCCAACCATGTCTTCATACCGATTTTTGGGGAATTGTTAAGTAGGCCAAGGTTTTTGAATGCTGGCAGAATAAATTGTACTGAGCCTTCACTGAACAAGCAAAGAGATTTTGTCTCATGACTTGAAGTTTCATCAAAATAGGTTTGTTTCCAAAAATTCTATCCCAGAGGTGTGAAACTATTCACATCTAGAGAAAAGAACAACTTTAAGGAAAAACATATATGAAACGATCCAAAGGATCATGAAATACACAAGCACTGCACATGTTGAACAAATTAAGTGCAATGCCAATGTCAATGCTATTACATGACAAGTGCCCTTCAGGAAGTGGGGCCAATTTCCTTTTGATTTTCATCCCTTATGCAACTTCAGGAAATAAGTTAGCTTCCTTAGATTTTCATATATTTGACAATTTCAGAGATGCCTTCTTGGAGGAACTGGGGGCTAACTCAGATTTGTTGTGGGAAAGCTGTAAATGAATTGAGAAGACCAAAAATCTTAGCTGGCCTCTCTTGCATGTAGGACATGGAGCAAGCTTGTGAGTCAGAATTCCATAACAAAATTACAAATTTTGTGTAGGATTCAAGGGCTGAGTGCGGCTGTGTTCCATGGAAGTCAAGTTTCATAAATACAAATATGGCATTTTTTCAAACTATTGTTCTTGGCTGACTCTTTGCCATGTTGCTAGCACATGAAACACAGCTGTGCTCAACGCAAGCTCTTGACTTCTCTGAAATTACAATGTCTGTCTGTGGGACGGCCGACTAGATGTAGTACATTGAGAGTTCCAGTGTTTCTTTGGCTTTTAAAAAAAAATGCAGTGCAACCCATAAGTAGATCATGTTATCAGAAAACCGCACAATAGAGTTGAAGAATGGCTTCAATAGGCTGATGTCTGTGTATGCCAACAGTTAAGAAACAACGACTGCTAACTAAAAGTTTTGAAATTGTTCATCTGGAGAACAATGGATTGTGTACCTCTCCTTTGTTTTTTTGACCGAATGTTTCTTGGACTCTGGATGATGGAGCAGAGAGGAGGAGAATGGAAGCAGCTCAAGTCCACACGCAACGAGGGGATGAGAAAGTCAATTGGAGAGTGAACCATGACAATAATCGCTGACAGCAACAGATGTGAAAGCAATCACAGATATAGCAAACAGGGTTCAAGATCGGCTCGTAACAATAATCTCCAAGTCAAACCTAGGTTTAGGTTTTCTTTCTCACCAGAGTGCTCAACATCAAAAATCACTTATAGGTTAACCATAACTTACAGATTAGTGGATGATGCATGATGTCCACGGACTTCTGTTGATATCTTGAAAGATCAACTGTTGTTAGAAACTAAAAGGATATAGAGGGTTAGGCACCTTGGAGCATTTCAAGCATTGTGCTCTCTCAATTTAGCTTCTATGGGCAGAGGCTGAGCTTTGCATGGAAGGTCTATAGCCTAAAGAAAGTGCTCAAGTGTGGAGGCAATTCTTCTGTTGAGATAGATAGATAGTAGCAAGTGGGTTGTAGAAAACAGAATGCAAAATAAGATGTTCTTAGTAGGCAATTGGGGACAATGACATTTACCATTGCCCAACAAGAGTGCAAAAGATAAGAGCTTTGGTTGTGAAGGTCCAGGGCATTGAATGCCAACCCAAAACAGAGCCTGTTGGTATGACATGTGGGCTGCCACTGTACCATTTGCAAAACTGATGAGAGAGCATTTCCACTTGTGAATTTCTGCACGACGCTTTTGTGAAGGACTGAAAATTGTTATTGCTAACAAGTATTTAGCAGTAATATTTCCAGGGATGATAAAACTAGAGCAAGTGTGATACATCAAATACTGGAAGTTCAATACTTTTACTCCACTGAACAACCTGAATCCCATGAGTGCTGTAAAAGTTGCTTTGCTACCGGAGCTTTACAATACCCACAACCCTATATAGATAAACTAAATCTGCTTCAGACACGGAATGTTGGCTTGTGATGAGCTCAACCCAACTTAGCAAGAAACACCTCAATCTGCTTCAAATGCCTATTGGTGAACACAAAAACATAATTTGGCAAAAACCAAATGGAGATCTGGATTTTGTATCCAAGTACATATCCGTGAATCAACTTTCTATTCGAGGAGTTTATGGACTATTTTTAGAGAGAATCTATCAGAAGATGTACATAGCCAAATTCACACATATCTCTTTTGGAGAGCCAAATTTGGAGCAAATGTCCAGGTCTTTCTTACACAAGGTTTTTTGAAGAGAATTCCGGGATGGCTTTATGAAATATTCCAATCTGGTGGGGAGTCTTCTGCATTTGACATGCCGGGATTGCCTGTTGTTAGATCCAGCAGATTGGAAGGAGTTTTGGAGTACTCCAACCGTTGGCGTTCAGCAATCAATTTTCTGAGCTTCGCTTGTGTAAGATAAAGACCATGGGGGACGCTTTCGACCGTCCAAGGAAGCCGTTCAGTTCCATGCGATGCAAAATCGCGTTCTTGCTGTATGGTTCTTTGGATCTCGACCCATGTAGGCCGTTGGCAAGGATCGTGGTGCCAACACTTGAGCAATAGTTGGGTCATCAAAGGGTTCAAGTAGTCAGGCAGCTTTGGTCTTCGGCCTGACAATACCGCATCGTAGTCTGTCCTTCGGACGCCTTCATATTGAAAAGGAATATGGCCAGTGAGTAGCTCATAACACACCATGCCAAAACCATACACATCTACTGCTGGTGTATATGCGGGCCTGATATCCTTCTTCACTGCTTTCAGCACTTCGGGTGGCCTCCAAAACCCGGTGCCCACAACGCCGTCCGAGGTCTCGTAGTCGCCAACAAAAACCCTAAACCAAGCATAGGCCAAATCTTCCTTTAATTCGTCTTTTCTAGAAATACGAATTTGAGCATGACCCTTCTTGGTATATTCAATTGGCGTCACAAAGATGTTGGAGGCTTTGAGGTCTCTGTGTATGATTCCTTTCGCACACAGAGTTGCCATTCCATAAGCGATCAGGAACATCATGCGCAATGTCGAGTCATAAGGAAAAGGAATCATCATTTGCGTAGCAACATCAGCCTGCATGTTGCTGCGCATCCGAGACTTGAGATAGTCCATTCTCTTGTCGATAAGATTTCGCAAATCTCCTCGATAGGCATCCATGACAACCGACACCTCTCCGGTGATATCATCCACTGAGAGGCCAATCGGGCTGCAAACACCCACATATTTATGTTTCATAGCTTCGATTCGCCTTCGCAACTCGTGAACTGCACGAACTTCGAGACGGCCTTTGTATCTTTTGACGACCACGTCTTCTTTCGATGCCCCCGGCCGAGGGGTGTATTCAGCCAAGGACACATGTGCCTGGCCCCCTTGTGCGATGGACTCTCCTATTTCAAGTTGTGATGGATCTATTGATCTTAGTTCCAGCAGCTGGCGAAGCCTTTGGTGCTCATATTTATCAGTCTCCTGCACAAGACGAGCTGCTGGATCCTCCTCCGGCTCTGCAAGCTCACTCCAAAGGTCCTCAGGTGCGCTCCCGTAGTACGTCTGTTCGCTTATTTCTCTTAGATTTGGATCCTCCTCCGCCTGTAGCTCGCTCCCAACGCAATCCCAGTATTTGCTAGAGCATGACGCGTCCATGGCGATTGAAATCAAGGCTGGCTGGCTACGAGCTGGGATGGCTGCTGGCTGGCCCCCTACTCGTGACGATTTGATCATTAACTCGGGAAAGTAGAGAGAGATTCAGCAAAACTGCAAGACCACACCTGGAAGTTGGACAACACTAATATGCAAGCAAGACAAGACAACACAAGAACGTGGATGGGTATATAGACGGAATGTAAGCGGGATGAACGAGACAGCAGTTGCGATAAAGAGATAGAGAAGCTGAGCATTCTCATCAACAAAACGTACCTATAAATACGTTTTTTTTTTTCCGGAGCTTGTCCAGATCACCCATGTCTTAATTGGTGTCAATTTGAGTTAGCATACCATCTACTTATATAAAAAAATTGGTGTCTGTCCGTCCGTCCGGTATCCTATTGGCTAGAAAGAAATGGGTGCCAGCTGTCCGCACGGGCTTGAAGCCAAAATTATCCATTGGTGAAGCCTCCGGAATGTTCGCTCTCATGAACAAAGGGTGCCAAAATTCGGGGCCAAAACCAATTTGATTGGCCCATTGCTGCCCGAACAGAAAGAAACTGTGGAGCTTCCTCAAAATAGGAGGTTCTGTTTTGATGTGTGTAGTTCCTCCCCTCGGGCCCACCTATAAAGGTGAAAGTGCCAAAGCATATGGGCTAAAAGTGAGGTGCTTACATGGAGAACATGTGGGGGAACACGTTGTGAACTTGGGGAACATTTTGGGAACCCATTAGGAACTTAAAGGGAACACTGTGGGAACACACTAGGAAACAGGGAAAATAGAAGGAAAAAAAAATCTTCCCTCTCCACCCCTTAACTTAAAAGGAATAAAAAGAGAGGCACCTTGAGTGCATGCTTGGGCCTTCCCATTGGCTGCATGAAATTTCTCTTCCCAAAAGACTTTGTCACCATTTTTGGCATGGGCTAACACCCCTTGCAAAAGAACACCCCACCTATTCAATGTTGGGGCACATTGGCATAATTGTAGGTTTTTCAAACATTTCTGAATGCCTGAATTTTGAGAACATAACACTTTAGTCTTTTGCTTATTCATCATTTTGTCTACTTATATAAAAACATTGGGTTTTTTTCAGTGCAAAATCTGTGTGTGTGTCTGTCCATCCGTCCGCTATCCTATTGGCTAGAAGAACTCAGGGTAATGGGTATCACTCAGTGTCAAGGGTATCCCTCAGTGTCATGGGTATCACTCAATGTCCGGTTTGTTTGTGAGGAAAACAGGGTCCCTTAGTGTAATGGGTAAACTCTTGGGTGAGTTGTGAAAACTGTCGGTGAGAGGAAAAATCACTCAGGGTATCGGTATCACTCAGTGTAATGGGTATCTTTTTGGGTGTGTCCGTAATGGGTATCACTTGGTGTAATGGGTATCACTCAGTGTCAAGGTATCACTCAATGTAATGGGTATCCTCTTCAGTGTGTCCGTCATGGGTATCACTCGGTGTAATGGGTATCACTCAGTGTCAAGGTATCCCTCAATGTCAGGGTATCACTCAGTGTAATGGGTATCTTCTTGGGTGTGTCCGGGTTCGTCCGTCCGTCCAATATCCTATTGGCTAGAAGATTGTCCGACGTGTGATTGGACGGGAGGGCGGAAGGGAGGTGAGTTCTCTCTCTCATTCATAAACACAAATGAGGAGGTGAGTTCTCTCTCACTCACACACACACACACACATTCATTTACATGTGTAAATGGGTTTGCCAACTAGTCTACTTATATAAAAAAATTGGGTTTTCATCTGTCCGTCCGATGTCCTATTGGCTAAAAAACTCAGGGGTTTTCATCCGTCTGTCCGTCCATCCGGTATCCTATTTGCTGAAACTCAGGGCGATGGGTATCCCTCGGTGTCAGGGGTATCCCTCGGTGTCATGGGTATCACTCGGTGTCCGGTTTGTTTGCGAGGAAACCGGGGTCCCCCAGTGTGATGGGTACACTCTTGGGTGGGTTGTGAGAACTGTCGGTGAGAGGAAAAATCGCTCAGGGTATCGGTATCACTCAGTGTAATAATGGGTATCGCTCAGTGTAATGGGTATCCTCTTGGGTGTGTCCGGGTCCGTCCGTCCGTCCAATATCCTATTGGCTAGAAGATTGTCCGACGTGTGATTGGGCGGAAGGGCGGAAGGGAGGTGAGTTCTCTCTCTCACTCATAAACACAAATGAGGAGGTGAGTTCTCTCTCACTCTCACCCTTGGGAAACACATTGGGAACTTAGGAACCCATTGGGCACTTGAAGGGAACATAGTGATTAGTATAATAGTAAGGATTATAAGCATAACAAGAATGAAGTTGCTTATGCTTCCAAAGCCAAAGAAACCTGATCATTTTGCTTGCAAAATGGGTTTATAGACTATCCTCTTCGGTGTGTTCGGAATGGGTATTACTCAGTGTCATGGGTATCACTCAGTGTCAGGGTATCCCTGAATATCAGGGTATCACTCAGTGTAATGGGTATCCTCTTGGGTGTGTCCGTAATGGGTATCACTCAGTGTAATGGGTATCACTTAGTGTCAGGGTAGCCCTCAATGCCAGGGTATCACTCAGTGTAATGGGTATCCTCTTGGGTGTGTCCGGGTTTAGGGTTTTTGCACTAAATTGTGTGTGTCCGTCTGTCTGTCCAATATCCTATTGGCTAGAAGATTGTCCGATGTGTGATTGGACGAAAGGGCGGAAGGGAGGTGAGTTCTCTCTCACTCTCACCCTTGGGAAACACATTGGGAACTTAGGAACCCATTGGGCACTTGAAGGGAACATAGAAGGAACAAAGGAAAAATGAAAAAAATCCTCCCCCCACCCCCTCCACCTGTGGAAGGGAGGAATTTGGGGAAGGGGGGTCGTGGGGGAATGAGGAATGGAGGATGTGGAAACTCTAGGATTTTAAAGACCCCAATTAAAATTGGTCACTTACTGAGTTCTCTCTCACTCACACACACACACACACATTCATTTACATGTGTAAATGGGTTTACTTACTCGTCTACTTATATAAAAAAATTGGTGTCTGTCCGTCCGTCCGGTATCCTATTGGCTAGAGAAGAACTCAGGGTAATGGGTATCATTCATTGTCAGGGGTATCACTCAGTGTAATGGGTATCCTCTTGGGTGTGTCCGTAATGGGTACCACTCAGTGTGATGGGTATCCCTCAGTGTCAGGGTATCACTCAGTGTAATGGGTATCCTCTTGGGTGTGTCCGGGTTTAGGGTTTAGGGTTTCTGCACTAAATCGTGTGTGTCCGTCCGTTTGTCCGTCCGTCAGTCCAATATCCCATTGGCTAGAAGATTGTCCGACGTGTGATTGGACAGAAGGGCGAAAGGGAGGTGAGTTCTCTCTCTCACTCATAAACACAAGTGGGGAACCCATTGGGCCCTTGAAGGGAACATTGAAGGAACAAAGGAAAAATGAAAAAAATCCTCCCCCAACCCCTCCACCCAAAACTTAAAAGAAACAAAATCCTTAAACACACACACAGGCTCAGACTGTATGTCTGTCCGTCCATCCATCCGATATCCTATTGGCTAGAAGATTTGTTCAACGTGTGATTGGACGGAAGGGCGGAAGGGAGGTGAGTTCTCTCTCACTCTCACCCTTGGGGAACACATTGGGAACTTAGGAACCCATTGGGCACTTGAAGGGAACATAGAAGGAACAAAGGAAAAATGAAAAAAATTCTCCCCCCACCCCCTCCACCTGTGGAAGGGAGGAATTTGGGGAATGGGGGTCGTGGGGGATGAGGAATGGAGGATGTGGAAACTCTAGGATTTTAAAGACCCCAATTAAAATTGGTCACTTACTAGGTGTGTAAGGAAGCTCAAATATTTGTAAGGAAGCTCAAATATTTGAGAGGTTGAGCATAAAGATAAATTACTATCTATTAAATGGGATTCATTCTAGAAACATGCTGACAAAAAAAAAGCTAATGAAAGGAGTGAAAAAAGTGATTAGTATATTAGTAAGGATTATAAGCATAACAAGAATGAAGTTGCTTATGCTTCCAAAGGCAAAGAAACCTGATCATTTTGCTTGCAAAATGGGTTTACCAACTAGTCTACTTATATAAAAAAATTGGTGTCTGTCCGTCCGTCCGGTATCCTATTGGCTAGAAGAACTCAGGGTGATGGGTATCACTCAGTGTCAGGGGTATCATCTTACTTATATAAAGAAATGGTTGTCTGTCCACACGGGCTTGATGGGCTTGATGCCGAAATTCCGTATTGGTGAAGCCTCCGAAATGTTCGCTCTCATGAATAAAGTGTGCCAAAATTCTGGGCCAAAACCAATTTGATTGGCCCATTGTTGCCCAAACAAAAAGAAACTATGGAGGTTCCTCAAAATAGGAGGTTCTGTTTTGATGTATGTAGGTCCTCCCCTTGGGCCCACCTATATAGGTGAAAGTGCCAAAGGATATGGGCTAAAAGTGAGGTGCTTATATGGAGAACATGTTGGGGAACACGTTGTGAACTTGGGGAACATTTTGGGAACACATTAGGAACTTCAAGGGAACACTGTGGGAACATATTAGGAAACAGGGAAAATTGAAAAAAAAAATTCTTCCCTCTCCACCCCCAACTTAAAAGGAATAAAAGCAAGGCACCTTAGGCCCTCCTATTGGCTGAAAGGAAAATAAATCCTCCCCCCCCAAACTTGCATGGAAAGTCCAGTGTCCACACCAAATACAGCTTGAAAAAAAAAACCTCCCCTCCAACCTCCAACTTCCCAACCCTAAACCCAAAACTTGAAAAGAAAAAAACCAAGGCACCCTGAGAGCATGATTGCACTTCCCATTGGTTGGATGAAATTTCTCTCCTCAAAAGGGTTCATCACTTTTTTTTTGCCTGCGTTATTACCCCTCGCAAATTGGTGTGTGTCCGTCCGTCTGGTATCCTATTGGCTAGAAGAACTCAGGGTAATGGGGATCACTCAGTGTCAGGGGTATCCCTCAGTGTCATGGGTATCACTCAGTGTCCGGTTTGTTTGTGAGGAAAACAGGGTCCCTCAGTGTAATGGGTAAACTCTTGGGTGGGTTGTGAGAACTGTCAGTGAGAGGAAAAATCATTCAGGGTATCGGCATCACTCAGTGTAATGGGTATCCTCTTGGGTGTGTCCGTAATGGGTATCACTCAGTGTGATGGGTATCACTCAGTGGCAAGGTATCCCTCAATGTCAAGGTATCACTCAGTGTAATGGGTATCCTCTTGGGTGTGTCCGGGTTTAGGGTTTAGGGTTTCTGCACTAAATCGTGTGTGTTTGTCCGTCCAATATCCTATTGGCTAGAAGATTGTTTGACGTGTGATTGGACGGAAGGGCGAAAGGGAGGTGAGTTCTCTCTCACTCATAAACACAAATGAGGAGGTGAGTTCTCTCTCACTCTCACCCTTGGGGAACACATTGGGAACTTAGGAACCCATTGAGCACTTGAAGGGAACATAGAGGGAACAAAGCAAAAATGAAAAAAATC